>WBMY01011911.1:0-14726 GCA_013397315.1 Donacobius atricapilla | reverse complement strand
TGTGTCTGTCTGGGTCACTGTGACCTCTTTATCCAGGAATTCTGTGTGGCAGCCTTGGCTGCTGTGTGCAGGCACTGGGAATGACCTGGAACTCCTGTCCTGGCACAGGCAGGTGCCTCTCTGTGCCAGGGTGCCCAGAGCAGCTGTGGCTGCCCCTGCATCCCTGGCAGTGCCCAAGGCCGGGTTGGACAGGGTTTGGAGCACCCTGGCACTGTGGGAGGTGTCCCTGCCATGGCAGGGGTGGCACTGGGTGGGCTCTGGGGACCCTTCCCACCCAAACCATCCTGGGATTCCATCAGTGAGGAATCTCTGGGGAAAGAGGTGAAGTCATGATCCTGTGAGGTGTTTTGTGCAGAATGAGATGGGATCGGAAGCTCATGTGCCCAAACCCCCCCAACTTTTTACAAGTCATAAAAAATGCCCCTGAGGCTTTTTTCTATTAAAAAAAAAATCAACAGAGACACAGCAGCGTGTTGGTTCTGAGTCTGTGGCTTTCTAAAGTAGGAAAAACCAAGGAAATGCAATGAATTTTCAGGTCAGGGCCCATGTCCTTGTTTTCCTTTCTGAGAAGGAAAAAGGCTGAGCCAACTGCCTCCTGAAGGTCTGGATGGAACTGCAGAAGAATTGTTTGGGATTTTTGTCTTTTTGGGGGGTTAGACACATAAAACCTGCATTTAATGGTTTTTAAGCTGGTGAATTTGGTAATGAAAGAATAATGTAATCATTGCTTGATTTATAAATTAAATTTGAATTAACTTGCCCTTTTTTTTTTGCTGCAGTGGACTGAAATTTGGCATCTTTTAGGACTGTGTAGTGAAATAAGCCATGAGAGCTGCTGAATTGTCCCCATGCTCTTTTCCTTTGGGGTACAGGCTCCTCCCTGCTCCCGTCACTCTTTTAATCTGTTTTCCTAGGAAAGGGAGGCCTCTGGCACCAAACTGGTTTTATTTCCAACTTAATTAGTTGGAAGTTCTTTACTTCCCCGACAAATCCCACTTGACCTCAGGCGTCGGGGTTCAAAGTTAAGTGAATTTTAACAAGTTTCGTTTAAAGCCAAGGTTCCCCCAAAGCCACCGTCCTCGCAAATCCTGGGAAGTCTTTTCCAAGCTCAAGGATTCTGTGGTTCTGCAGGGAAGAAGGGAATGGGATGAGCTTGTCCCATCCCCCAAAGTCCCTAACCTGCAGCATCCCCCCTTTTTCTTGGCTCAGCTGCTCCTGAGAGCCCTGACTTGCTCCGTGTTTTGCAAACAAAGCCCCTTGGAACACAAAGGGATTCTTTATGGGGTGTTTCTGCGTGTATTTAATGCAGCCCTGAGCTTTTCAAACTGAAGCAACTCAAGTGTTGAGAATGAATGTTTGCTGTGCTGTGCCCTGCCTTGGAAGGTGTTAACAAGCCTGAAGTGTGTGTGAGTGTGCAGTGGGATCACGAGGAGAGCTGTCTGTCTGTCTGTCCTGGGATTCCCAGCCCCCAGACAGAATCAGACTGTTCCCGCTGAGGGAACAGGATCCTGTTGTTCACAGCAAGCTGCTCTTGTAACAGGAATTCTAACACAAACAGTGTTTTTTTGCCATTTTTGTCTCCAGAATGATTGAGGAGAGTGGGAAGAGGAGGAGGACCATGGCAGAGAAGAGGCAGCTGTTCATGGAAATGAGTAAGTGGGAAATCTGAAGACATAATGTCATTTACTCTTCCCTGAGAGCTTCACTGTGACAGCTGCACCAGATCATCCCCATCCTGTCCCACATGCAGGGAAAATCACCACGAGGGCTCCTGGAGGAGGAGAATGCCCCAGGGGAAGCACAACTGCCTGGGAAGGTTCTGAGGCTTATCCCTAGGTTTTGGGGAGCTCCTTCCTTAGGGGATATTCACATCTCTCACCCATGCCAAGGCCTAAGGTTTGTGGACAGCTATTTAAATGAATAGTGACAACAGACAGAGCACATTTGGCCTTAAAAAAAAAAAAAAAACAAAAACAAAAAAATGGCCCTGCAATGATACTGTTCATCACACACACACACACTTTGGTGAGAAGGCATGAACTGTTTATTTAAGAAGATCTGACTCCATTATATAGTATTTCTGCAAAGACAAGGGATTGGGGGAGAAGGTTGACACCTCTCCCCATCCCATTGGTCAAGACAACTGTCCATCAGCTGTCCATAGCTCTAAGAGCAGGAATGAAAACTTTCCTTGAATTGATGAAAAACATTGCCAGTGTTTACACACACGAGCTTGAGAAAAAACCCCAAACTATGAAACTGTGAAACAGAGGAGAAGGCTGAAAACATCAGGGCAACACTGCAGTGCTGGTGTGATTCAAGAAATGAGATAAGAAATGCTGACTTGGAAAGGCCATGGAATAGGACAGACATTGTTGAGAGAGAAATGGAATTGGAAACAAGTTTCAAAGGATGGCCTTGCAGATAAGACTAGATACTTCAGAGGCATAGAACTATGAAAGGTGCATTGTAGTAAGACCCATGAAGAGTAATTTCAGATGATTGGCTTTAAGGCATTTACAACATTGTGTGGCAAAAGCTGATGGGCCAAGAAATGCTTATAATGTATTATAATTAGAAAATAGTTGGCTTCTGATTGTGATGGCGTGAATTATAACATCTATATCATCTCACCCTTCACATGAGACTGAAAATGGAATAAAAGGTTTTAAAACGCCTCTCAGTTGCCCCATCTCTGGGTCAGCAAAAAGCATAATCCAACATGTGGGGAGACACTGGGGCCTTTTCCCAAGTCCCCTCTCAGCATCGTCAGCTGAAGTGGCTGTTGCAGAGGGAAGCAAAGGCCAAAGCTGTGGTTTGTTGCAGGAGCCCAGAACTTCGATGTGATTCGGCTCTCCACGTACAGGACCGCCTGCAAGCTGCGCTTCGTGCAGAAGAGGTGCAACCGTGAGTGCTGGCCATCCTCCCCCTCACCCTGCCCCTGCATGGCTGCTTCAGACACTGCCCCCAGCCCCTCTGCAGTGCACAGGGAGCATTGGGCAGGCCCTGTCTGCTGGCACCTCAGCACAGGTCTGATATTGTCTGGGTTTGGAGAGACGGGTGTCTGCCAGGAAAGCCAGAGCTTCCCTTGGAATGGAGAATGTAAACCCCCTCCCGCACAATTATTATAATTTTGAAATTAAGGGGCTCTCAGGAAAAGATACAGGAATAGGAATAACAGTTCTTTACTAGGAAAATTAAAAATGAAAATGTAGTAGTACAAAAAAAGCAAACAGAAAAAAGAAAACACTGCCAGAGTCAGAACACAGCCTGACAGCCCGTTGCTCAGGGTGCTGGGAGCAGTCCAGTCAAGCCCTCCTGCAGTGCCAGATGTGGCTCTGCTGAGCAATGACCCTGCAGAAGGTGCAGTTTCCCTCGGAAGGTCAGTGCTGGTGAGAGGGCTCTGCTCTCCCTCTGGGAATGCAGTGCACACAGGCTGCCCTGGTGCTCTGACCCTCAGGGTTTATCCAGGCAGGAATGCCGGGCTCCTCCCCCTGGGTGGGGCCTCTCCCCATGGGATGATGGAATTGTATCAGCCATGCAGTGAGCCTGGATGGCCCCTGAGCAGCAGAGATCCCCTGGAGGGAGGGTGGGTCCTGGCAGGGATAAAGAGCCCTGCTGAACCCACCTGGTTTAACAGCTGCCCATTAACAGCAGACACCCACCCCTCTCCCCTGGAGCTATGAGCAATGGGTAATACAAGAGATAAAGAAAAAAACACCTCCCGAACCAGTTTCGACAGATTGGGATAGAATACATCTTTCATTAAACCCAAGACAAACATATAATTAAAAATGTAATTATGAAGAGGCTGCAATCCTTGCCCAATACTCTATGACATCTTCACATGTAATGTTGAGGGCCTGTGAAGTGCCAGGGCAGCGTGTTTGGCTGCCCTCAGAGCTGGCTGGGGATGGTCTTGAGCTGTGTGAGGGGAACCCCCGAGCACCCCCAGTGAGCAAAGGGACAGTCCCTGCCTGGCACTGTCCGTGTGGGGACACGTGTGCCATCAGTGACCGTGGAGAGCTCTGGGTGGGACAGGTTTTCCCCTGCTGTGCCCTGGGCACTGCCCTTGCCCAGCTCCCAGGGCACAGGTCAGTGAGTCCCAGGGTTCCTCACGTACCCTGTGCTGAGCTGGGCACAGCAAAGAGCCCAGCAGGAGTGCGTGTGGGAGGAGATCCCTCATCCAGGGCACAGCAAGTGCTGCTGTCTGGAGGAGGAGGCCAGCAGGACAATTGTCCCTTCTGTGTCCCTGGGCTGTGGTGACCATAGCCCAAATCCTGGTGCTGTTTAGTTAGTGCTGCTTAGTTCCAGGTTTAGGATTAGAGCTCTGTGTTCCAGCAGGGAGCACCAGTTCCAGGTTTAGGATTAGAGCTCTGTGTTCCAGCAGGGAGCACAAAGCAGTGCCATTTCCAGGTTTAGGATGAGAGCTCTGTGTTCCAGCAGGGAGCACCAGTTCCAGGTTTAGGATGAGAGCTCTGTATTCCAGCAGGGAGCACAAAGCAGTGCCATTTCCAGGTTTAAGATTAGAGCTCTGTGTTCTAGCAGGAGCACAAAGCTGTGCCAGTCCCAGAGCTCTGCACGGGGCACTGGGCCCCCCATGAGCCCTGGGCCCTTTGCCACCCTGGGTTGGGTATGGGGCCATGCAGCTCTGGGCTCTCTCTGCTCACAGGCTGCTCCAGGGGCATGGGGAGGGCCTGCCTTTGGCCCTTGGGGAGGTTTCTGTGAGAAATACAAGGCACAAGCTCACACTGACTGCAGAGCCTTCTGTGGGCAGATCCAGCAGGGAATTTCACCATGTCCCTCCTCTGGGTGCTGGGGCATGTTCAGTTTGGGTGGCTGGAGATGCTCAGATGTCTTCTCCACTCTCCTGCAAACCTTAAAGCTTGGAAACATTTCCAAATATTGTTTAATGTGGTTCTGCAGATCACTTAATGTGGTTTGGAAAAGGTTTTCTTAGGTACAGCAGGGAAATTGAGGAGAATGCTTTGGAGCCCCAGACCTGTGTTTATAAAACATGGTGCTCTGGGTTCAGGAACAGGATCCACTGGAAACAGTCAGAGTTTAACTGGAACATCAAGTTCCTTCTTCAATACTCTACGAGTCAGCGTGAGCGTGTTCAAGATCACTGGGAAGAGTTTGTAGTGGGTTTGGAGTATCATCAGATCCCAGAGTGGTTTGGGTTTGGGGAGGGACCTTAAAGCTCATCCCATTCCACCCCTGCCATGGCAGGGACACCTCCCACTGTCCCAGGCTGCTCCAGCCCCAGTGTCCAGCCTGGCCTTGGGCACTGCCAGGGATGCAGGGGCAGCCACAGCTGCTCTGGGCACCCTGTGCCAGGGCCTGCCCACCCTGCCAGCCAGGAATTCTGGCTGGTGGATAAAACGCTGCATGCTCAAGGGGGAGGGCTCTGCTCCTTCAGGAGCTGTTTGTGCCAGAGGTGCTGAAGGATGGGATAAAAGCCACATCTGGGCACTGCTGTGTCCCTCGAAGAGCTGTGAGGGTGAGCTCAGAGTGTCTCCCTGTGCGCAGTGGCTGTTCCTGCCAAGGGACACCTCACCCTGTCCACAGCTCTCGTCACAGTGGCAGCACAGGGGGCTTGCATGCCTTGCGGAGAAGTGAATTGCTTTTCCTTTGTTTTTAGTCCACCTGGTTGATATCTGGAATATGATTGAAGCCTTCCGAGATAATGGCCTTAACACTTTGGATCACAGCACAGAGATCAACGTGTCCCGCCTGGAGACCATCATCTCCTCCATCTACTACCAGCTGAACAAACGCCTGCCTTCCACTCACCAGATCAGCGTGGAGCAATCCATCAGCCTCCTGCTCAACTTCATGATAGCAGCGTACGACAGGCCAGTACTGCCTCCTTCCTGTGTGCCTGCCCTGGGCTGCTCTGGCAGCAGGATGAGAGGGGCCAGGGCTGTTCAGGTACCAGCCCTGCGCTCTGAGGGGAGCTGGGACCTCCTGGGCTGCTCGGGGAGCAGGATGAGGGAGGCCAGAGCTGCTGGGGTATCAGCCCTGCTCTCTGAGGGGAGCTGCAGCCTCCTGGGACAGCTGGGAGCCCTGTTCTGAGCTGGGAGCTCTGTTCTGTTCTGCTCTGGGCTGGGAGCTCTGTTCTGCTCTGGGCTGGACCTGGGGTCAAACTGTGCAGGGGGCTTAGCAGTGCTTGAGCAGTGACGGTGTTGTTTTCAATCTTGCTCAAAAAGACCCTTCTTAAACTCAGCCTTGTTTGCACAGTCAGTTTGCAGCCCCCTCTGCGGTGCTGTGACCCCACAAAGCTGGTTCTCATTTCCTGGCTGGAAGCAGCTGCATTTCTTGCTCAGGGTTCTGTGCAGGCATCTCCTCATGCCCAGTTCGATGCGTTTCTCCCCCAGGCTCTCCGCTGACCTGCAGGAGCTGTGCCCCTCGCTGCTCCCTGAGCAGCAGCTGCAGCTCTCTTGCTGGGGTTTGCGCTTCTTCCTTTTGGTCCTGCCTTTCTCCAGATCAGCTTTTCTTCCAGTGAGATCTGGCTGCTGCTTCTGCCCCTCGGAGGGGATTTCCCCAGGGCAGCCCCCAGCTCTGAGTGTGCCAAACACTGGTTCTGTTTGTGAGGGGTAGGCTTTGATCCTCTCCTGAAGGGACAACTCCTTATTGCCACCAAACAGAAGCTGGGTGTGTCCCTCAGAAATGCAGACCGGATTTGATGTTTGACAAATCTGATTTTTGACAGACGAAACCAGCACGAAGCTCAGAGCAGGTTCTGTGCCAGCAGAACCCTGGGCAGTTCCTGTTCACTCCTGGTTTAATGTTAGTCAAGACAAGCTGTAAGGCTTGGCTGAGGGTCTGGTTATTCTCAGCCAGCTCACACTCAAAAATAGAGGATTTAAACCCAGGAATGGTCGTGTTTGGAGCAGCTGCCTCGGAAGATGGAGGCTTTAGCCAGAGGTTGGGTTTTGTTCCCCACTCTCCCCCAGCCCTGCCAGCTGTGCCTTGTGTGGGAGCACTTCTGCAGGGATTCTGCTCCAGAATGGATCAGGAGTCTGGAATTTTGCCTCTCTAATTCTAGTTGTTCCCACTGCTTTCATTTTGTGTGCTTTTTCATCCTGACCTTTTTTTTCCACATTCAGTTTCCAGGTTAAGTCTGATTTTTCTGGCTGGCTTATTTTTCTAAAACACAGAAATGCGCCATTTTAAATAATTTTTTTTCCTTTTCCCCCCATTTCTCCTAATACATTTTTTTATTATAGCGTTATTTAAGAGACCTTCAGTTCAAGCTGCTTTGTTTAGTCAGTGATACAAATTCCAGGTAGCTTTTATCCCTCTGAAGTTGGGCATTGCAAGCTCCTTCCTGAGCTCCTTGTTGGATCTCCTGGATCCCAGCAGCGGCTCTGTGTGCCGGGGCTGAGGCTCCCTCTCCAGGAGCTCAGCAGCACGGCAGGCAGGGCTGAGATAAAAACGCCCCATCCGTGCTGGAATTGCGTCCCTGTGCTGCTGGAATGTCACAGAGGGTGCAACCTTTCACATTCCCCTCGACGGGCACGACCCCAGAATGCTGGAAGGGTTTGGGTGGGAAGGGGCTGTCCCAGTGATCCAGTGCCACCACGGGCAGGGACAGCTTCCACTGCGCCAGGCTGCTCCAAGCCTGGCCTTGGGCACTGCCAGGGCTTCCTTGGGCAATGCCTGCAGCTCAGCAGCTTCTGGGGCCTTTCCTGGGAGAGGGAATTTCCTGGGAATTCTGCCTGGAGGTGTGCCCCGAGGGGGAATTTGGGCTCTGGCATGGCCGGAGTGCTGCAGTGGCCTGGCCTGATTTAAACCAGTCCCCAGTTCTGCTTCCAGTCCTGGTTCTTCCGGGATATTCAAGGTCATGTGGAAGGTTTTTTCTTTTTTTCCTGCTGATGGAGTTCAGGTGAAATGAGGCACAGAGGGTTGGGCAGATCCCTCAGAAGCTGCTCCTCTGGAGGAGTTTGGAGTTTGGGTGATTTATAAACACAGTGCCGGGGGCACCAGGAGAGAGATTTCCAAGGGCAGGCTGTGTCCTGGGAGGAGACACTGATGGCTTTGGGCACTGGATTTCCTGGGAACTAATTCCAGGCTGAACCTGCCTTTGCCATAGAATGTTTGTGAAAAAGGGGAGGGGCCAAGCCTGTGCTTTAGGGAGGTTTGAATTTCCAGGTGAGCTTTGCCCTGGGCTGATCCCAGCGTGGGCAGGAGGAAANGGGTGGGCAGGCCCTGGCACAGGGTGCCCAGAGCAGCTGTGGCTGCCCCTGCATCCCTGGCAGTGCCCAAGGCCAGGCTGGACACTGGGGCTGGGAGCAGCCTGGGACAGTGGGAGGTGTCCCTGCCATGGCAGGGGTGGCACTGGGTGGGCTCTGAGGTCTCTTCCCTCCCAAACCATTTCCTGTCCCTCCAGACCTTTGTTCAAAGCCCTTCTCCAGCTCTCTCAGGGACTCCCTACAGGAGAATTCCAGCTTTCCAGCTCTCCCCCACACTCATCCTGTGCTTTCCCCATCACTGGATTTTCCGTGCCAGTCCAAACTCCCTGTCCAGCACGTTCAGTTACAGATACTGAAAGGACAGCAGTTCCTGAAGGTGTTTGTTGTTTTTATTGCCCTTACTTGTGGTTCCCTCCCTGTGCTCCCATTCCCGGGGGCATTCCTCACTTGCTGACGCTGTTATTGCCGTTATTTCTGGTTCCCTCCCTGGCACTGGGGGTATCTGTGCTCCCATTCCCGGGGAGAATTCTCACTCTGCTTCTCCCTGCAGCGAGGGCCACGGGAAGCTGACGGTGTTCTCGGTGAAAGCCATGCTGGCCACCATGTGTGGGGGCAAGATCCTGGACAAGCTCAGATGTGAGTACTCCCCAGGAATCCGATGCTTGTGGACCTGCTCCTGCCCTAAGTGTGTTGTGTTGCCTTCTGGATGCTTTTGTTTTTTGCTGATTCCGTGCTCTTTGGGCTGAGCTGGAGCTGTGCTGCAGATCCCAGAATTCCAGAGTCATTAAGGTGGGACAGTCCCTCCCAGCCCGTGGAGTCCAGGCTGTGCCAAGTCCCCACCTTGTCCCCAGAGCACTGAGTGCCACATCCAGACCTTCCTGGGACACCTCCAGGGATGTTTTGTTCCACTTCCAGCTCCTGCCGATCCTGAGCCTGGGGCTGGGGAGGCTCCCCAAGCTCATTTCTTTAGTTTAAGCTCTTGGGCACTTGTTTAAATGGAGAACTTGAGGGCTGATTTTCCACTAGCAATGTCCCAGTTGTCACCATTTCCCTGCTTTGAGGATGTTGGAGGCTCCTCTGAATGTTCTGCTTCCCCTGAGGCTCTCTGCACCTTCTCACTGTGTAATTCCAGCTTGTGAGGTATAATCCCAGGATGGATTGGGTGGCAAGGGACCTCAGAGCGCTGCCAGTGCCAGGGGCAGGGACACCTCCCACCGTGCCAGGGTGCTCCAAGCCCTGTCCCTTCCCCTGAGCCCTGCCGGGCTCAGTTCCTTTCCCCCCGTCTCCAGCAGCTCTGGGGTGATGGGACTGACCCACAATCCCAAATCCTGCTGGATGAGCAGGATTCCTCCAGCTGGAGAGAAAACTGGTGGTGAAAGAGTGTGCTGTAAAATCCTGAGCAAGGTGGGGAATTGCAAGCAGCTGCTCCTTCCCCCTTCCAGGACAGGAAGGAGCAGGGACAGATGGAGAAGCAGAGACCACTCCCAGAGGATGTGGGGGTGTCAGACCCCCTCAGCCCCCCTTCTGCTACAGGCAGGTCCATCCAAGGCTGCTCAGGGATCCCGGGGAGGGAGGGAGGAACAGGAATGTGCTGGGAGTGTGCCTGCCCCAGCCATCTGCTCTGGGGAGGAGCAGCCTTCCCATCTCCCTGCCTCAGCTCTTCCCTGAGTCTGGGTTCCTTCTGAGCGTTAGGATTGTGCTGCTTTGGCTTCCCCCTTTCTTTCCCACTGTGAAAAATGCCAGTCACTTGTTAAAAAAATTTGGAAGTTTAATAAAATAATTATAGAAACAATAATAAAGATAAAACAATAGGAATTTTGGACAATCAGAATTAGGATAATTAAAAGACAATAAAACCAAAAAAATTACAGACATCTTGGTGCCCTAACTTCCAATCAGCTAGGAACACAGCCTTGAAGACAAAAGATGGCCCTTAAAAGTAATAGCCTGTTGAATATTCATACTGTTCATATGTGACACATGAATTCCTTGCCAGCTTGAGTTCTTATCTGGTTTTTGTCAACTTCTTCTTGGCTCCACCAAGTCTGGAAGAAGGTGCCACGGCGTTTGTTTTTGCTTGATAAGTAACTCTTGCTGTTATCTCTGTGCAAGGAATCATTCACGCTTTGTGCTGGTTAGAAAAAAAGTATCACATAGTTTCTCTTTTAACATTCTACTATAGCCTTAATTACACTGATTAATACAACATTAAAAAAATATTAATACATCATTACTTTCAAACATAACACATATAGTATTCATTTTAATATTTGCAAAAAGCCAATTGTATCCTACGCATTTTTCACACCCGCCCATCTCCCCGATTGCTGACCCACTTCACCCCCAAAAATCTCCTTGTCCAGAAGGATCCCAGCGCAGCCTCCCTCCCCTGAGCAGGCTGCAGCTCTCTGGAAATCCTGGGGTTGTGTTTTTAATCTTTTCTCATCCCCGGGTCTGCGTGCACGATGGGAGCTTGGTCTGTGCCCGTGCTGGGGACAGGACAATGTCCCAGGAGTGTCCCCACGTCCTGTGGCACAGATGGACTGGGAGAGCTTCAGTCAGACCCTTCCCTGGCTCTGGAATTTCCTGGGACGTGCTCTCCTTTCGGAGCAGCTCCTGTGGTGCTGTGCAAGGCAGGGATCCCGGGATCTCTGAGGTTGGGAAATCCCTCCCAGTCCCCAGAGCTCTGAGTGCCACGTCCAGGCCTTCCTGGGACACCTCCAGGGCAGGGCACTCCAAACCTCCCAGGCCTGAGCACCCTTTCCAGGGGGAAATTCCTGCTGCTGTCCAGCCTGGGCCTGCCCTGGCTCAGCCTGACGCCGTTCCCTCTCACCCTGTCACCCTTGGAAAGGATATAATCATATCCTGCTTGTTACCATTTCCAATTCCACTGCTAATTTCCCGCTTTGACGCCAAACCCGCTTTTTTAACTGCAGGACAAGCATTGGTGGGCTTTGGAGGGGGTTTGAATTTACCCTTGGCACAGCCTGGGCTCTCCTCTCCTCTCTCATTTTTACTTGTTTTCCATACCTTTAATTTCTCTCTCTTTAGGATCCTTTGGCTCCTGCTGCCTGCTCAGCTCAATGAACATCCTGAGCACCCCCAGGAGGTTTCAGCCCATTTTAAATGGAATTGTGTCCTGTCCTACCCATCCCACCTTGCCAGGGTCATTGCAGACCTTCAGCTCCTGTGCAGGGATTCTGCTCCAGAATGGATCAGGAGTCTGGAATTTTGCCTCTCTAATTCTAGTTGTTCCCACTGCTTTCATTTTGTGTGCTTTTTCATCCTGACCTTTTTTTTTCCACATTCAGTTTCCAGGTTAAGTCTCATTTTTCTGGCTGGCTTTTTTTTTTTCTAAAACACAGAAATGCACCATTTAAATATTTTTTTTTCCTTTTCCTCCCATTTCTCCTAATATGTTTTTATTTTATAACGTTTTTCAAGAGACCTTCAGTTCAAGCTGCTCTGTTTAAGTCAGTGATACAAATTCCAGGTAGCTTTTATCCTTCTGAACTTGGGCATTGCAGGTTTCCTCCTGAGCTCATTCTTTCAGGGAACTGAGATCATTTCTCCTGTTTACTGGAAACATGCCTTTCTGAAAGGGTCTTTTTTTTTTCTGGAGCTGGTTTTGATCACCGAAATGAAGGTTATTTTCTGCCGGCATGAGCTTTTTGATGTTTAATTACGGATGGTGCCTGAAATAACAGCAGAGAGGGTTCAGTGCTGCCGAGGAGATCTGGGATCTGTCCCTTCTCGGGGAATTCTGGCTCTTGTTAGCACGGGTGGAACCTCCCTTACAGAGGAAAGGGTCTCTGGGAGTGCAGCAGGGGACAGCTGGCTGGCTGAGAGATCTTTCTGCTGCTTTTTTATCTTCTTTTCTGTCAGAGCCAGGATTAAATGCTCCAGGGACGTTGTTTCATGTTCAGACTGAGATGTTTATTAATTCTTATCTGTGTGACAGTCTCACAAGTTGTGAGTTCTACCTAACAAGGTGAAAAATGACTCTGTCTCTGTCTCTCTACAAGGTCTTTTAAACATTAATTGTCAAATTATGAAAGGACACCTGGATTATTTTTACTTTTAACCCAGTGACCAACCACCTGTGGGCCACAATGTGGATTATTCTACCCAATTACAAAAGACCACCCAAACCCATGAAGAAGAAGGTGAAAAAGAAGGACTTAGACAATGCCCTAAAACCTCCATCTTGCTTTATATATATATTACTGTATTCTAAACCCTTAAACTCTTAAGTTTTGCACCCTGTGATATCACACACTTCTATCCAAACTGCACACCCACAATCCCAGAGCTGTTGCTCAGTTTTGGAAGCCTTTTCCATGGGCTCAGGTCAATGCAGTGTTTTCTTGGGAGTCAGTGCCTGTCAGCACAGAAAGCCTGAAATTCTCAGTGCCCAGGGTTCCAACAGCTTTCCAAGGAGATTTTGGATCCCAGAGCAGTTCTGTTCCCCGGGACATCGCTCTCCTCTCACGCTCTCTGCACCCCTGCCCCGGGTTTGGCCTTTGCTGGGAAATGAGAGCTGTGGGGTGGGGGCTTGGGCAGGGGATCAGGGACCCCCGAGGCTCTGGGGGCAGCAGGGACAGGGAGTGGGACCCCTGCAGCACCTCCCTCCTCTGCTTCTGTCCTTCCAAACATCAGGGAACATCTGCTCAGCCGCTGTTTGCCTTCAGGAGC
This sequence comes from Donacobius atricapilla, assembly GCA_013397315.1. Taxonomy (NCBI): domain Eukaryota; kingdom Metazoa; phylum Chordata; class Aves; order Passeriformes; family Mimidae; genus Donacobius; species Donacobius atricapilla. The sequence goes on along the minus strand of WBMY01011911.1, from coordinate 1,833 downwards.
ACATTTGTCCCCGCAGAGCTTCTTGGAAAGTGTAAACTCCTCTGATCACAAACGTTCTCAGAGTCCCAGAATGGTTTGGGCTGGAAGGGACCTTAAATCCCACCCCATCCCACCCCTGCCATGGCAGGGACACATCCCACTGCCCCAGGCTGCTCCCAGCCCCAGTGTCCAGCCTGGCCTTGGGCACTGCCAGGGATGCAGGGGCAGCCACAGCTGCTCTGGGCACCCTGTGCCAGGGCCTGCCCACCCTGCAGGGAACAATTCCTGCCCCAAATCTCAGATCCAAAATGAAATCCCGTTCCCCTTTATGCAGAACCTGGGGATGAGCTCAGTACCCTCAGCTTCCAACAGCTCCGGGCAAAGTTGGGGAGGGAATGAAACCCCAGGAGGGGCTGAGGGAGCTGGGAAAGGGGCTGAGCCTGGAGAAAAGGAGGCTCAGGGGGGCCCTTGTGGCTCTGCACAACTCCCTGCCAGGAGGGGACAGCCAGGGGGGGTCGGGCTCTGCTCCCAGGGAACAGGGACAGCACAAGGGGAAATGGCCTCAGGCTGGGCCAGGGCAGGCTCAGCTTGGACAGCAGCAGGAATTTCCCCCTGGAAAGGGGGCTCAGGCCTTGGAAGTGCCCAGGGAGGTTTGGAGTGCCCATCCCTGGAGGTGTCCAAGGAATGCCTGGATGTGGCACTCAGTGCTCTGGGCTGGGGACAAGGTGGGGATCAGGCACAGCTTGGACTGGATGGGTTGGGAGGGATTTTCCAATCCCAGGGATCCTGGGAATGCTGTGCCCATTTCCCTGGAGTTCTGCCAGCTCTGGCTCTGTCACTGTTACAAATGTTGGCCATTCTGGGAGCCCCCTTGGAGGGGTTTCTGTAGTTTGGGGTTCACGGTGTGTTCCTGTGGGATTCTTCTGCCTCTGCTCCCTCTGTCCCAGCTCCTGCACTGGCAGGAGCTTTCCTCTGGGCGGGATGGGATGGGAGGAAACAGGGAGACTTTGGAACCCTTCCACGGATAAATCCTGTAACTCAGCAGTGCTCCGGAGCAATGGTCAAGGTGAAGCACAAGGAAACCCCTCAGGGTGCACAGGGATGGGCATTTCCCCTCAGTGACCCCACATTTAATGGGATTTATTGTGTTTTCCGGCAGTGACCCCACATTTACCAGGGTTTATTCTATGTGACCCCACATTTACCGGGGTTTATTCTGTATGACCCCACATTTACCGGGGTTTATTTTATCTCCCTACAGACATTTTCTCTCAGCTCTCAGACCCCGCGGGGCTGCTGGTGTTCAGCAAGTTCGATCACTTCCTGCGGGAGGTGCTGAAGCTGCCCACGGCCGTGTTCGAGGGCCCCTCCTTCGGCTACACCGAGCACGCCGTGCGCTCCTGCTTCCCCCAGCAGGTCAGCATTTGGGATTTGGGGTCTGGGGTTTGGGGTTTGGGGTCTGGGGCTANTGGGATTTGGGGTTTGGGGTCTGGGGCTACACCGAGCACGCTGTGCGCTCCTGCGTCCCCCAGCAGGTCAGCACCTGGGGTTTGGGGTCTGGGATTTGGGGTTTGGGGTCTGGGGCTACACCGAGCACGCTGTGCGCTCCTGCGTCCCCCAGCATGTATGACCCCAGGGTTTGGGGTCTGGGATTTGGGGTTTGGGGTCTGGGGCTACACCGAGCACGCCGTGCGCTCCTGCTTCCCCCAGCAGGTCAGCATTTGGGATTTGGGGTCTGGGATTTGGGGTCTGAGGTTTGGGATTTGGGGTCTGGGGTTTGGGATCTGTGATTGGGGATCTGGGATTCAGGATCTGGGATTCGGGATCTGGAGTCTGGGATTTGGGGTGTGGAAT
>WBMY01011909.1:70925-110374 GCA_013397315.1 Donacobius atricapilla | reverse complement strand
ATCGCCCGGCTCAATGCTGTTTTGCTTGTGGCTTTTTCCAATTTTACTTTAATTGTTTAATAAATTCTTTTAATCATTAAATTGGTTGATTCATTTATAACACCTGCCCATGGCGGGGGTGATGTGAGGGGAGCCCGAGGTCCCTCCCGACCCGAACCGTGCTGGGATTCCCAGGAATCGAACACAAATTTATCGATATCGTTGCACCCACAGGGGCAGGGCAGGGGAGAGGAAGGGGCTGGAGGTGGTTTGGGAACACTCCCCAGGGAATATTCCCTGGAGAAGAGGATGCTCCACAGCCAGGGGAGGCTGCAGGTCCAAAGCACGGGGCAGGAATGGGATTTTGGGGAGGAATTCTTCCCTGTGCGGGAAACAAGAGCTGCTCGCCTCAAGGATTTCATGTCCCGTGTCACGCCTGTGGGAGCTGCTGCCTGGTCACGCCGCCCCAAACACCCAGCAGATAAAGGGTAATTCTCTTTATTTGGTTTCTCACTTCTGTTTCATCCTAAACACGAGATCTTTGGGTGTTTGATGTGCTCCTCAAAGGCCAAGTTGCTGGAGTAATAACAGGAAGACTTGGCTCACGTGGTAAAAGTGGGTTTTTCTGGTCATTGGGGCCGAGGAGCAGCACTTGAAAGGCTTAAACAACCCACCCCAATTCCCCAAAACCTCAGAGTCCAGCAGGGAAAAATAAAATCTATTCATTATAAAACCTTTTAGATGAAGAGTTAAACTGGTTATTTGTGGATGACACACAGCCCCTTGATTTTTTCCAGGGGTTCATGACTGCAGCCTCTGAAAAGTGAACAGAAGGCTGCTGTGTTGGGATTCTTGCTCAAGTCCCATCCCATGGCCCCAGATCCCACAGACCCACAGGCCAGACCGCAGCGGAGCCTGATAAACCCCTCTTTATGCAATAGAAGAACAATATTGAATGAAAGTTTTGTGCCACGTAATCATACAGAGGAGAAAAGATTGTCTGTCCAGCTCAGTAAAATTAAGAGTTGATAATTAATGGAGAGATTTCTATAACATACAGGAGTTTCTTTTTGAATATAAAAGTCATTGTCAGTCGAAATTCAACTTGCCAATGCCCTTTACAAAATTTGGGCTGCAGTGAGGAGAACCAAGGTGAATTTTTGTCCCTCTCTGCTGCCTTGGACACAGATCACGCGTGAGGAATCCGGTCCAGAGTTTGTAAGAATGGAAAGGCATCCGTGTTCAACCCTGTGAAACTCCCCAGAGAAGTCACTTCTGCAATCCTTCCCTGGATTCTGGGCGGAAACCCCGTGCTTTAGGCTCAGGCAAATCTTTGGAATATTTAGGAGTTATGTCTTCTGAACAAGGCAGATGAGGGCAGGACACAGAATTCCCAAATGGCTGAGAGAAACTCTGCATTTCCAGACTCCAAGGCCAGGGAAATTCAAATCCTGCTCTTGGTCACTGCCAGCCCTCAGGCAGCACAGCCAAGCTTTTCAACTCCCTGGCAACAGGAGAGATTCAGAGCCACGGATGCAATTCCAGAGGCCGGGAACAGCAGCAGCGGCAGCTCTTCTCCCTGCTGGGAAGGACGGGGCTGCTCCTGTTTGCAGCTCCCAGGCTGCCTCCTCCCTTCCCAAGCTCCCGGGAGCGCTGAGAGCAGGAGGGTGAAATGAAGGAGCTCCTGCTACGATCACATCACGGGCTCGAGTTACTCTTCTCTCCCTCGGCTGAGTCTGCCCAGCCAGCTCCAAGAAGTCATTCCTGGCACTGAGATATTCCAGAGGCCCGGAGTGCTCCTGATCCACACCAGGGGGAATCCTGAGCGCTGCAGCACTCCCTGCCCTGCTGCGGCCACCAAACACCGCTCACGGGCACCAGTTTTTCACCACGGAGAAGCTCTGACCATCCCGAAGGACTTCACGTCCATAAATCCGGCTGAGATCCTTGGGAAAAGGTCATTTCCCAGTGGCCAAGGCTGTGCTCTCACTGCCTTTGTCCTCCCCACAGCCGGCTTGGAGCTCTCCAGTGCGCAGCAGTCGCACACAGGAGCTCCGGGATCATGTTTGAGGTCACCTTTAAGGTCCTTCTCAACCCAAGCCGTTCTGTGATTCTGTGAAATCCTGGAGGGTTTTGGTTATCCAGCTTCTCCTCCTGGCCAAACCTCCCCATTCCTGGGAGAGCCCTCAGGGGAGCTGCCCCCAAAAAAAGCTGCCTCAGTCTCTGACAGCTCAGAAGGGATGGAGGATTCTCCGGGCAGTCAGAACTGGACAGCTCCCTCAGCAAGCGCCAGGGAGGCACCTCCTCCTCTTCTTCCCAACTTTTAACCTGGGATCCCGCTGCCTTCTATACAGGAAATCCCAGGATAATGCACAACGAGGCTGCTTCCTGACGGGGAGCCTTGGAGTCTGGAAATGCAGAGTTTCTCTCAGCCATTTGGGAATTCTGTCCTGTCCTCATTTGTGTTGTTCAGAGGACACAACTCCTAAATATTCCGAAGATCTGCCTGAGCCTAAAGCACGGGGTTTACACCCAGAATCCAGGGAAGGATTGCAGAAGTGACTTCTCTGAGGAGCTTCACAGACATTAACATGTTTGACACCTTCAGCTGCTCCCTGAAAGGGAACATCCCTTTCTCCATGTTCTTCCCCTGGCAAGGTCCCAAAACCAGGCAGAGGGTGAACATTTGTGGATGAACCCTCGTGTTCCAGAGTTCTGGAGTGCCAGGACACAGGGAACGGCTTCCAGAGGGCAGATATGGATGGGAGATTGGGAATTAGGAATTCCTGGCTGGGAGGGTGGGCAGGGGCTGGCACAGGGTGCCCAGAGCTGCTGTGGCTGCCCCTGGATCCCTGGCAGTGCCCAAGGCCAGGCTGGACAGGGCTTGGAGCAGCCTGGCACAGCGGGAGGTGTCCCTGCCAGGGCAGAGTTTGGAATTAAATGGGTTTAAGGTCCCTCCAAATCCAAATCATTCCATGACTTTTTAAGTGCCAGCACCATAGAGATAATGCACAGGGATCACTTCGGGCAGTAACTGAGGAGGATTTTTGGGATTCATTGTTGACACAGAGCTCTTGTGGGTCCAGGTGATGCTTTTCCTCATTTCCCTGTGACTTGTGACCATTTCTGTCCTGTTGTGGTACGAGATTCCCACATTCCCAATCCTCCAGCCAAAAAGCTGCCCGGTGAGAGGAAGAGTATTCTATTCCTGGTATTCCTGACCCCTTCCCTAGAGCTGGGCAGCGGAGGGATGGTCCAGCTTTGTCTCTGGAAAGTAAAACTGTCTCAGGATCAAACCTGAGGATGTGGGTCCTGTGGGGATTTGTTTTCTCTACTAGAAAAACACTAAAGCAATGTTTGTGGGAGAGAGGCTGGGGGAAAAGTCCAACTTCCTAAAATAGGAAAACTGTTGCACTCATTTCATTTTTTCTCCTGAAGAGACTGACAGGGGAAAAAAAATAAGCTGGCAGATGTCTGTGGTTGTGCTGAACGCACTCAGATCCTTGGGTGATAAATGTGGCAGGAGAGCTGGAACAGAACAGGATAAATGGATTCAGTGGGGCCCTGTCAAAGGATACAGTTCCCATTAGAACAGGAAGGGAGCAGCAGGAAATGTTGGGATGAGAATGGCTGATAGAAACAGAGGGAGGTCCTGCTTCCTGCGCCCTCCAGCAGCCTCAGAGCTTCCACGGGGACCATTTTGGGGTATTTTTCATGATTTTCTGGGTTTACTCTGGAGTTGGTGCCCTCCCTCTTTTCAGGAGATTTCTTGGCACTGCCCACAGCAAGCAAAGCCAGCCAGGGACTCCCCAAAGAATTTTTTCCCCTCTGTGCCCTCAGCTCATCAAACCCAAATGTCACTGTCATCTTCCCTCCTCTTCCATAAAGATCTGGGTGCCAGGAAAAGGGATTCAAAACTGAAGGAGGCTGTGGATTGCTGGGAGATTAACAGGACAGGCTGGAAACAGGGAAAGGAAACAAATACCCTGGATACTGTAAGAAATCCGTGAATTAATTAATTAATTGGGCAGAATTAGTGCATGTTTTGCTCCCTTCTCTGCCCTTCCAGTGAAGGAGCTGAAGAAGCTCGTGGATATCAAATAAATGGGAATTAAAAGGGATATACCACATGCTGGGATCAGGCAAGGGAATTTCCCCTCCCATTGCATAACAGGAGTAGGAGAATTGCTGGGTTTGATCTCAAGAGGGTGAGAGAAAGCTGAGCGAGGAGGGAAGAGGTGCAGGGCAAACATTCCATCCCTCCTTTGCTTCCTGGAGCTTTATTAGGGATTTATTTGGGAGAAACACGTGGAGCAGCAGCTGTGCAGTGAAGGATGTGCTTCCTACCCCTCCAAAAACCCCTTTGGGAGGCGTTGATGAGGTTTTTCACCCTCAGGAGTGGCAGAGGGGGCTGCCGTGGGCTCCAAAATCCTGCATGGAAATGGATAAACCAGCGATCCAGGCAGCTCCCCTCCAGCAGGGTGCCTTCCCTAGGAAAGACCAACCAGCTTTCCTAGGAAAAGGGCAGGAGCTTATGGAGCCACCGCAGCTTTTTATTCCTTTGAGAATGCTGGGCAGTTTTTAAAGGCAGACACTTCGCTGGAGCAACGCCAGGGCTGGAGTGCAACCACTGGAATTTCTCATCCCTAAAGCAGCGGGCAGGGGCAGGAGAGAGGAAGAGGGAAGGATTTGTCGTAATTTCCTGGATTTATGGAGGGTAATTCCATGGATGGTTCCTCCTTCCGGAACAAACCTAGAAACCCAAATATTTTGGTTAAAGACAACAGCGAGGAACATTGCAGCACTTCCTGGGATGTGAGGCTGAGGTCTCGGAGTCCCAATTTTCTCTGCAGCCTGGGCTTTAGGAGGGAGGATGGGCTTGAATCCTTAGCCATGGGCATCATCCCTGACGGAGCTGGGAAGTGCCGGATGCTCTGGGAAAAAAACATGGAACAGAGCAGAAAAAACAGCAGCAGGAAGGTGGATTAGGATTGTGTTGTGCCTGCTTTGGAAAAGCTGGATGTTCCCCCTGCCTCAGCTCTCCTGGCAGCCCCAAAGGTGCCGCCAAGGGATCAGCGTTGGCTTTAGGAGGAAGGACAGGACAAGGTGGATTTTCCAGGCAGAGAACTGAGAAAGGAAGAAGCTTCTGTCACTTTTCTCCTGTGCTGCAGCTTCCCTGGATCAGCACAAGCTCCTCACTCCTCTTCCTCCCCCTCAGCACCAGCCTGGCAGACACGGAGCTGACTCATCCCACCCAGTTCTTTGGGAGCATCCCAATCCCTGGGAGGGTCCAGGAGGAGCTGTGGGTCAGGGCTGAGAGGTGCTGGGGAATATTCTCCTCTCTGAACCCACAGCTTGTCCCCAGCCCAGTTTATCCAGCTGGAGGAAGATTTGTGTCTGGAAGTTGATGAATCCTGGGAATAAATAGTCACTGGCAAGATTATTCATCTGCAAAACAGCCAAGGCTGGAAGGTCCTTGGAGCTGATGAAGGAAGCAGCTAAAATTTTGTCTAAATAAACACAAGGAACTCATGAACAGATATAAGAAGTCCTGATATTGAAGCTCGAATCCCTCATGGAATAGGATCCTGGAACGGTTTGGGTTGGGAGGGACCTCAGGGATTACCCGTCCCCCCTCCATGGGCTGGGACATCTTCCACTATCCCAGGTTGCTCCAACCTGGCCTTGGACACTGCCAGGGATAGGAAATCTGTGCCAGGGCCTGCCCACCCTCACAGGGAGAGTCTGGGGAGTGCCCAGGAAAGGGATTTTCCTCACTGTAAAGATTAAGTGCTAATTAACATCAGCTCCCTAAAACCACACCAAAGCAGGGGCCACAAAGATTTTAGCCCCTAATCCTGGGATTGGGTTTTTTTGGAGTGGGAAAAAGGATCTAAAATTGGCAGGAAAGGTTCCACTCTCTTTTTGCCTACCAAAAATAAAAACCCAACAGAGCAGGTTTTTAACCATCAAGAAACCTTTCTGTGTTTTAGCCTGGCAACCCTGGCTTGTGTTCCTGGGTGCTGCCGCCACTGAAAGGGTCTGGGCAGGTGACACAAAGCAGGACTGGCAGGGAAATAATCTTCAGATCTCCCGAATTTCCATCTGTGCAGGTTTAAGCTCCCTGTTTCAGCCAGAGAGGCCACAGAGCTCCGAGGGGTTCAGAGCAATCTGTCCCAGCTCCAGACATGGAATTGGATTGGAGCCCTCACAGGGATGAGGGCAGGGCTCCTTCTTCAACATCTATTTTCACATCCAGCTGATGGGAAAAAGAGAAAAAGGCTCCCACAGTTATCAAATTATAAATCCTGGAATCACTAATCCGGGAAAAGTCCTCCGAGACCATCAGGTCCAATTGTTTTCCCAGCACTGCCAAGGCCAGCACTGCCCCATCCACAGGGATTTTAAATCCCTCCAGGGATGGGCACTCAGCCCTGCCCTGGGCAGCTGTGCCAGGGCTGGAAAACCTTTTCCATGAAGAAATTTTCCCTAATATCCAAGCTGAACCTTCCCTGGAGTCATTTGAAGCCCTTTCCTCATCCTGTTCCCTGGGAGCAGAGCCCAGCTGTCCCCTCCTGGCAGGGAGTCGTGCAGAGCCACAAGGGCCCCCCTGATCCCCCTTTTCTCCAGGCTGAGCCCCTTCCCAGCTCCCTCAGCCTCTCCTGGGGCTCCAGCCCCTTCTCCACCTCCATCTGCAGCTCCAAGACAAGCACCAACCTCAACCAATCTTTTTACTTTCAGACCTCATTCAAAATGCTGCTGACTGAAAACAAAAATAAAAGAAACCCCAATCCTTCACTTCAGCTGGAGCTGTTGGAAGAAATCCCTCTGGATCCATCCCTGCTCCAGGCAGAAGCTGTTTCCGGGGTGTGTGGGATGGTTCAGGGCACAGAAGTGGGGAGCAGAGCTGAGTCCATCACTGTCCCTGCTGGCCTCTGTGCTGAGGAGGGACATGGTCCTCTCTCAGCTCGAGTTCTCCTGATGATCCAGCTGGGGTTCTCCTGACCATCCAGCTGGAGTTCTCCTGATGATCCAGGTGAAGTTTTCCTGGCCATCCAGCTGGAGTTTTTATGGAGATCCAGCTGGAGTTTTCCTGGTGATCCAGCCGGAGTTTTCCTGGTGATCCAGGTGAAGTTTTCCTGGCCACCCAGCCGGAGTTTTCCTGGAGATCCAGCTGGAGTTCTCCTGATCACCCAGCAGGAGTTCTGGCCATCCAGCTGGAGTTTTCCTGGCTACCCAGCTGGAGCAGAGGGATTCCAAGCTGTTCCTGCAAACTGCAGCCGGTCTCCAACGAGCTTCTGACATCAGGCAGGCACAAGATTAAATAATTCTTTCCCTGCCAGATCTTTAATCATCGTTGGGAGCTCGAGATGAGGCTCCGAGTGCTCCTTTGCAGCCTGAGCTGGCTCTCCTGCCCACCTGGGGTTGTGTTCCCTGGATGGATTTGGCAGGATCTAACAGAGCGCTGTCCCTTGGCTTTCCCATCCCGTCCATTCACGGAATTCTAAAATCCCATTCCCAGAACTCCCAGAATTCTCGAATCCCACAATGGTTTGGATCTGGATGGAGATTAAAGCCCACCTCGTTCCACCCAAGGCTCGGGACACCTTCCAGCAGCCCGGGCTGCTCCTCCTCCCTTGCCAAGTGCTGGATCCGTATGGAAATTGCTCACTGTGCTGGGAAAGCTCTGGGCAAGCAGCACCGGGCAGGTTTGTGTTTGTCACCCGTCCCAAACTCTTCTCTTGGATCTGAAGGCATAAATGGCTTCTCTTCAAGGAATATCCAGGGATAGGAAATGAGCTTCATTTGCATCCCAAAAGGGCCCATCCAGGACGAGGGGAAAAGGGGGGAAAGCGGGGCTGGGTGTAAAAAAGGTGATCAAAAGGCCAGACCAGACCTTTTTCTCAGCACCCGGCCCTGCTCTGCTGCTGCCAGCGCTGGCACGAGCAGCTCCTGACAGGGGGTCATTAATTAATTAATGAGAGGCCCCCACTGACAATTCCCGGTTATTTTTGTTTGGGATCATTAGCGAGCACAATGGTACCTGCCAGTTTTTCCAGCCACAGGGATGCTGTGGCTTCCCAGGCTCTTCCTGAAAGGAATTCGGGGATTTTTGGGTCCTTTCGGTGCTGCAGGGGCTGTGTGAGCCTTGTCAACAGCAGGATCAGAAATCCCGGTGTTTTACTGGGAAAAACCTGGGTGCACACCCCCAAACAGATTTAATCCAGACCTTGAGAGAAGTTGTTTTCCCAGCAGAGGGAAGGTTGGAGGAATGGGATCCCACCAGAAACCTGCATATTAATTCCCTTTTCTCCAACAGGGAACACAAAATCTGGAATATCCACGGCAAAATCATGGCCTGGGTAAGGATTTGAAGGATGTCTTGGTCCCTTCTGTGCTTTTAAATCAGGGGATCATGGAATGGCCTGGATTGGAAGGGACCTTAAAGATGATCGAGTTCCAAATCCCTGGCATGGGAAGTTTTTGCTTCTTCAAACATCAATCCCAGATTTAAAAAAAAAAAAGGTGGGAGGGGGGATTTAACTGTAGCTGCAAGTGACATGGAAAAGGGAAAATTACACATGTAATTCATTTTCTTACATAAAAGAGCTGAATGCTCTTCAAAAATGAATCTGCAGGACCTTCATTTGTACTTCAGAAGCTGCACATGGCTCCTAAAATTGCTTGGCTCAAACTGAAAAGGCCTTTCCTGGTGAGTGTGAGGCCACGGCCAAAACAATCCCATTTCTCTGCAGAATGCCCAGCTTCCCTGGGGATTGGCTGGGGATTGTTTGTGGCACAGGAACATTTCTGGAGAAGCAGCAACATTTTCCCTGAAGGGAAAACAGAAACCGTGCCAGGTCACTCCTGTGGCTGCTCTTGGGCTGCTCCCAAAGGCAATTCCAAAGGTTTTTTGCTCCCTCCCCGTGGCCAGGGGCAGGTGGATCCCTTTGGATCTGCCAGACGCTGGCCCAGGAGTGCAGGAGGGGAAGATCATCACCTGAAATTCCTTTCCCCCCAGCACAGATCCTGGCGTGACCCTGTTCCCTACTTTCTCCCTGTTCCTTGGCAGGGCTTTCCCAGCTCTCCTGCCAAGGAAGGAGCCTGGGAGAGGCAGCGGGCACAGATTCCCTGCTCCAGACATTTTCAAGGACAGCTCCTGGCACAAAGCCCCTTCCAACGCTCCCCAGGGTGACACCGGTGTCCCTCGCAGGGACAATTCTTCTGGAGTGAGTGGGTGTCACCCTGATTTTTTCAGCCTTCTCTTCTGTTTCACAGTTTCACGGTTTGGGTGGTTTCTCACGCACAGGTAATGTAAACAGAGGCAATGTTTCCATAAATTCAAGGAGAGTTTTCATTCCTGTTTTTAGAGATACGGACAGCTGAGGGACAGTTGTCTTGACCAGTGGGACGGGGAGAGGTGCCAACCTTCTCCCCCAGTCCCTGGCCTTTGTAGAAATACTATAAAATGGAGTCAGATTTTGTAATAAACAGTTCATGCCTTCTCACCAAGGTGCGTGTGTGTGTGTGATAAACAGCGTCAAGTGGGAGCTTCTTGTGGCTCTGACAAAAATTCCCTGACCTTCCAAAATCCCCAGGCACTGCACATTCCCATCTCTGGCTCAGCCAGGAATAAGCCAAGGAGATTTTTGCTCCTGTGGCTGCAAACACAGCGATCCCTCACGGCTCAGCTGTGGGAAACAACCTGACCTGAAGCTGAGGGGGAAAATTATGATGGAAAATAACTGGCCCCAGCTCCCAATTTTCCCCATTTTTTTCCCAGTTTTGCCTCCCCGAGGCAGCTGCTGCCTGAGGGAGCAGCAGATGGAGCATTCAGGATATGCAGATTTGGGCTTTCTGTGGGAGCAGGGAGAGGTGAGGAGCAGGATCAGATGTCCCTTCCATCGGGATGGAAATGCCAGGCTCAGGAATTATTCATGGAGCTGTGGCCGTGCTGTGGGTCAGGACCTGGATTTGCAGCATCTTCAGGAACCCTGGGATTGCAGATGTGGACCGGAATGGCCCAGGAAGGGATCCAAATCCCTTGGTTCTGCACTCATCACACCCCAAACCTTCTCTTTTTGCTGGAGCAGCTCAGATTTGCTGGTTTTCCTGCAGGAGTTTTGCAGAGGGGATCCACTGGTTTTCCTGAGGAGCACTGTCTGCTCTGGCCATTGGGAAAATCATGGAATGGAAGTGGGAGGATGGGCTGGGCTCCCAAAGGAGGGGAAACCTGGGAATCTGCCAGTGTCCATTGAGGAGAGACCTCCTGCACAGCTCCTAATTCCTGAGTTTTCCCATGTTCCCAGGAAAATCCACCCTGGTCCCTCAGCTGGTTAATCTCCCCCTGTTTGTATGGAATTACTGGGAAGGGACTGGGCAGGCTAAAATCAACATCAGCTTTTTATTTCTGGAGAAAGACGATCTTCAAACACAACCAAAGAATTTCTCTGGACACCTCCATGGAAGGATCATTCCATTCTGCAGAGAAATGGGCTCTCCTGTCACTTCCCAGCAGCAGGGAGTGAATCCCAAATCCAGGATCCAGCACAGCTTTAGCCTGGAATGCCACAGGAGCCGGCAGGTTTATCTCCAATCACAGTGACAAGTTTTGGTTCCTAACACAAACCAGGTTTTAATTCCTCGCCCCACACAACATTTTGGAAACCAGAACATCAGATCCGTGTCACATCCAGCATCAAAGAGCCCCATAAGAGCCAGGCCAGCAGCTTAACAAAAACCAGCAGGGGGGTTTTGTGTTAAGCTGGGTTTAAGTTCATCCTTGCTTTGGTTTTTAATGTTCGTTTTGCCCTTTTGGTTTTGTGTCTCTGAAGTTTGACAGAAATTTATTCTTTGGAATACACAATAAATTCATCCTCCTTCACTCCTCAAAATAGTTCTCTGAAAAGGCAGGTGTAGAAAAATATTTATGAACTATGAAATAAAAAAAAAAAAGAAAAATAGCTTTGGCTTGCAAATAGGTGTGGGTTTGTTTTCCTGCTTCTCCCAGAAAATCCAGACCTGATTTACTCCCACCTGAGGCTTCCTGGCAGGGTTGTAGAGGCAAAGTGACTTCTCCAAGGCCAGACACACAGGTTGGATCTCCCAAAATCAAAAATTCAGGGTCCTTGGATCAAATTCCTGTTTTTTTCTCCCATGGAATCTTAGGAAAGAGCTTGGGAAGAGGTGTCAGTGTAAAACTGCACCATTTGGAATCTCGTGCTTCACAACAAAACGTGGATACTTTACTTGAAATACATAATTTTATCCAATTTCTGGAGACACAGGAATCTGGATTCTCTTCCTCTTCCTGCCTTTCAGTCCTTGATCCACTCCTTCCCACCACATCCAGGCTGACCCGATGTCACAAACCATTCCCAGGGAAGCGGCACATTCCAGCTTTTCCCCCACAGAGATATTCCAGGCCACGGAGCAGCTCTCTCACCCTTGGGCACTCCAGGTGAAGCCCAAAACCAGAACAAGCTGGATAAACAAGGCAGGGGAAACTGGGGAATGCATCAACACCTGGAAAAACTTCAGGAATATCGAATTTTGGGGTGGTTATGTCACTTTTTCTCCGTGGCCTCCTGCCCTTGGGCAGCCAGCCGGAACTGTGGAACGTAAGGAACGGTGGGATCAGGCTTGAGGCCGCTTTGGATAAACTCCTTGACATCGGTTGGGATGTGCTGGAGAACGCCCCTGCCCGTGCTCTGGAGCTGACACATCCCCCTGGAGCTCTCCACCAGGAAAAGCTCCCCCTGTCCTTTTCCCAGCGCTGTTATCCCCAGGTAATACAGGCTCCGCTCGGCGCTGCCCGGGAAAGCTCCGTCCAAAGGCTCGGAGAATCCCTCCGAGGAAAGCAGGGACAGAGCCCTGCCGGGCTGGCAGCCAGGGAACAGCAGGACTGCCCCATTCCCACTGGAGAAGGCCCCTAAAAGGATGGGATCCCCGCCTGGGAAGGCCCGATCCGGGCAGCCCCCGGGGGTGGGTTTCCGTCGGCAGAGCCCTCCGGGTGGGGAACTGCTGGTGACAGTGGCGTATCTCAGGTCACACTCAGCCGTGGGCTCTCCGTCCTGGCAGCTCCCGGAGAAGCTGCGGCTCTGGAAGCGGCTGCTGGAGCACGCCGAGTCACATCCTGAGTCCTGCAGGGCTGGAAATGTGGGATCGCTCCCTAAAAAATCCCCTGGCTCTTCTTTTTCCAAGGTTTTGATGTCTTCCAGCACCATCTCTGCCTCCAGAAGTGGCTCACACGACATCGGCTCGGGCTGCTTGGCAAAGAGATGCTCCAGGGTTTCGGGCTGGAAGAAAAGAGGGATTTCAATGCTCATTTATCATGGAGCGGCTTTGTTTCACTCCCCAGGTTTTATGGATCACAGCATCCCCAGTGATGCATTCCCCAGTTTTCCCAATTTCGTCACATTGACTTCACACATCGTTTTTTTAAGGATTTATAGCTGAAAATCCTCTGCGACGAAATTTCCTCGACAGATTTAATCGTTGATAAACTGAACTTTCCCTGCTGGGATTGGATTATCCAGGCCAAATTCCGCCTTTCCATAGGATTTTTGGAGCGTTCCCACCTGAGCAGCAGCTGCATGTTTGAACTGAGTGAAACACCTCCACGTGGGAAAATGCAGGATTTACTGCTCCCTAAGGAATGCGCATGGAAATGATCCACCAGGATGAACTGACAGCAGCATGAGAGCTCCAAAGGAGAATTCCCTTGTATTTCCTGATGAATTCAGGACCAAACAGATAAACCCAGGTTTTCCATGGATTAACAATGTTTTACAGCAGGGAAGCTGCCAAAATAACAAGGAAAATGCCAAAATACTCAGAGTAGTGGGAAATCAGAGCGAAGAGTAAAACTCTTGGGCTCTACTCAGTCCAGACTCGCTGTTGGTGACACCTGGGCCCTGAATTTGGGATTTTTCCCACACAGATCCATCACCCTCCCACATCAAAATGGACAGGGAGCTTTTAAGCAATGAAAATAACACTTTTTTTTTTCTGCTCATGCATAAACCAATCCCTGATGGAGATGTTTGTATCCCTGTGATGTTTGGACACCATAGCAAACACAGATGAAACCCCTCCCAGCCCAGGCCAGCGGTGTTTTGGCAAAGGCCACCATCTGCCACCTAATAAAAACTGGCAGATATTTATCACATCCAATGCATAATCCAGAGGCCTGGGAAATGGAACCTCTGGCTGGATTTCCACTGGAGACAGAGCTGGAACAGCAGCCCTGGGTGGGGGGAGAAGCAGCCCCAGGGAAATACAAACCTGCTGGAAATTAACTCCCTGGGCCCACGAGCAGTTCTTGGGGTTGGGAACATCCTCCCAGAGCAGCTTCTTCACCCTGAAATGTCAGGGAAAACCTGGAGTTGGTGCCGTTCCCACAGGGAAGGAATCTCTGCCATTTTATTTATCCACAGCACTGTGGCCACGAAATAATCCTTGGGGATGTGATTAAATCTCCCCAAATGGCCCAAATGTAATCCAAAACATGAAGAAGGGACATACCAGGTGGCAGTTTGGGAAAATATAAAGGATGCAGACTGTGCTGAATGACCACAACCTACAGGGCCCTAAAGGGGCTCCAGGAGAGCTGCAGAGGGACTGGGGACAAGGGATGGGGGGACAGGACACAGGGAATGGCTTTAAGCTGGAAAAGGGGGGATTTAGGTGGGATATTGGGAAGGAATTCCTGGCTGGGAGGGTGCGGAGGCCCTGGAATGGAATTCCCAGAGCAGCTGTGGCTGCCCCTGGACCCCTGGAAGTGTCCCAGGCGAGGCTGGATGGGGTTTGGAGCACCCTGGGACAGTGGAAGTGTCCCTGGGGTGGCCCTGGATGGGATTGAAGGTCCCTCCCAACCCAAACCAGTCTGGGATCCTGTGACACCAGCTCAGCAGAGTGGAAAGTGCAGCTGCACCACCCGGAATTTCGGATAAGAAGGAACAAAGTACCTTTGGTGTGAAACCAGCAACGCTCCCAGCAGCAAAACTGAGGTGGAAAAAACAATCGGCAGAACCACGTGGAGGCTGCCACTATGCCCAGCCTCGAATCCCCCTGGAAATAAAGGAGTGCAGCTATTAATGCAGCAAAATGATTTGTCTGGGAGCGAATAGTTGGCAACAGGGAAATAACAAACAGTAGAAACAGCAGCTTAGGTGGGGAAATAAGCTTGAGCAACAGTTTTATTGCATATGGACAAACCTTTCCCTTGGGAATAAACAGACAAAAAGGGATTATTTTAAAGAGGAGTTTAATCCCTCCCTCAGCTCAGCCCACAGAGAGTTTTCAAATCAAAGCTGAAGTCTGTGCACTGTTTGTGGGTACATTACATTGACTTTATTACTACGTCTTTTCTTCAGATGAGACAGAGATTTTGCACTTAAGGGTCACTTTTACTGCATAAAAAACAGGGGAAAAGATCCTGTCAGTCACCTTTGGCAAAGTGATCCGTGGCTCTGGCTTTGCCAACTCCTCCAGCAAACACAGGGTAGAGGCTGAACTGGTACTTCTCAATCAGGAGAAAGTGATCTGGAAAGCGGAAATCAGCCTTTGGAATCCATTTTTTAACCAGTTCCCTCCACAGAGGCTCTGGGCACAGATCAGCCCAGAGAGGGCAATAATGGGCCCATCTTTTATAGATCCCTACTTCAAAATCCCAAGATCCAAACTATTAATCCAGCATTATTCCGTCATGGAGTGAGCACCTTATGGAGCTACTGTGATAACTTCTAGGAGTAAAGTCAAAATTCAAAGCAAATGCAGATATTAATTTGAATGATTAGCTGGTGTGTTCAATAGTCCAGAACTAATTTTATTGTATTGCCATGAAATGAACTCACTCCAGAGCTTAAACTGATTATTAATGCAACAGGCAATCCTCTAACGAGCATCAAAATTTGGTTTATTGGTCAATAAAAGTGATTAGTAGCAGGGCAGGGGAAAAAAGGGCCCAGAGCTCAGAAATTCCACATTTTTCTGTTCCACATCAATTAACAGCATGAATTAGTTTTTTCAAGCACACGCTCACCATAAATAAAATACTTCCTGAGATTTGGAGGAACTCGCAGCCATTTCATCTGCTCCGCTCGGTTCAGGTTCTTCCACTCAATCACAAAGGATTTTATCCCAGGGATTTGGGGGGAGAGACTCCAAACCACAACCACACAGGTGCTGTTCACCAGGTAAGCACTCAGGGATTGCACAGCATCCACTGGGGAAACAGGGAAAACACCTGGGATCCACATCCCATAAACTGCTCAAGTTTCACCACTTTATCACTTTCATTTGTATAATAAAGCCACATCAGCAGAGAGATTTTTTTCCTCAAGCCACCAAAATTCGGGTTACATTCAATCAGTCCCAAGCACTAAACAGATTAAGTTTATTACAGGCATCAAATATCCCCATTCTCCCCTGCAAATCCTTAATTATCCCTAACCAAAAAATTTAAAACTCCTGAATCCTCGAGAATAAATGAAGCAGAGTGCAGCCAAATCCAGGAATTGCTGCTCAGGAAGTCTGAGGGCTCTGTACCCTGGCAGCCCAAAACACGACCACATTTCATTTTGGAAACAACAAAACGTTCCCCGGCAGGAATGTTGAGTGTTCCCAAATCAAAGGAGATGAAAGATTGGTTCTCCAGCAGGGTTTTATTTCTCTTCAATTAATTACTTTATATTTCATTAGTGAAGACAGCCCAGAGACAGACAACTCTTTTCCCAACCCAAAAATCATTAGGATTTTCGTGATGGAAATCTCAGTTTTCCAACAGCTCTGTTGGTGCTGAATGTATCCCCACAAAACATTCCTTACTCCAGCAGAGGGGATTTTATCCCAAAGAAAGCTTTCCCCAGGAACATCACCAGGATTCCTGGCATTTCCCACACGCCACTCCTTGCTGCTCCTACCTGTGCTCATTTGCTGGGATAGAGTTAAATTGGAATTAATCGCAGAAATTCCTACTGAGTTCATGGCTAAAATGGTGACAGTGTGGGTTGGCTCAATCCATGGAAAAGTCCAGCTGGTGCCATGATCCACAAATTCCTCCCAGGAGGTGTTCCCCGGGGTCTGGTGCTTTATGATGTATCTGCTCACGCTGCACAATGAGTGATTCCTCATCAGGGGCTGCAGCAATTAATTAATGGGCATTAATTCCTGAATTCCCTCCCCACTCCCTGATTCCCAGAGGAAAGGTTGTTCGGGCAGCTCCAATTTCAGGGAAACAGGACCCAGTAAAGATATTCTGGCTGTTGTCTTTTTAGCCAAGGCCTGGAGTCCTTTTAAAGGCTTCATTTCCCTCTCTGAGGGCTGACTCTGATTCCCTCTCCTCCCAGCAAAGGGAAGTGAAGGACAAGGAAAGCCAAACTTTCAGATCCCCACAGCAATTCCCTGCTTGACACATTTTTCAGGGTTTAAACCCCAGAGCAGCACATGAGCAGACAGGAGTGGGCACTGAGGAACTTTTTCCTGTCTTGTATTAACATTTTAAGGCAAAACCATCTCCCGTTTTATCCCAGAATTCCCACCAGCATTCACCTCTTGCCTCTGGGACGAGCCAGGCAATTGTCAGGAACCCAGAGAAAGGCAAATCCCAATTCCCACAAGCCTCACGTGCCTGCCGGACTGCCCTGCTGGCAATTCCACCTGGCTTTAGGACCAAAGGGAAAGCCCCAAATGCAGCTGCCCCCACCTTCCACAGGAGCGTAACATTCCTCTGCTTGCTCGCAGGATCCTCAGAAACGATTCTCCAAAATTCTGGGCCTCGCGAGGGAGCTGCAAAACAACGATTGGGGAAGGACAGGCCCAGCTGAGTGTGGCAAATCCCAGCCCTCGGGACGGCCCTGGCAGCACAGACCTCTGATGTCCTGCACGAGGCTTTGGGCTGCTCCGCTCCAGTCACTCCAGTATCCGGATCCACCCAGCTCCCTGCAGCGCACCTGCACCACGTACTCCACGCAGAGCTGCTCCACTGCCATCACAGCCCAGCTGCCGGAGGGCTCTGGCACTTCATAAAGCTGGCAGAGAAGGGGGAAAGAACAGGGTGAGAGCAAGGGGGTGCTGTCCACGAAATCAGACGCACGGCTCCCGAGTTTGTCAGGAGGCTGAAATTAAACTTTATTAACAATTTGGCTTTTTTTATGTAGTGTTAGAAGTAACACCCATTCAATCACATTGGCCAGCAGAGAGAGACATCAAATGGTCTCCACCTCCAAGAAAAAATGCAAGTAAGATCGATTAACAAAAACATCTTCTGCTGTTTACAGAAAATTCTATGAGAGCTGGGTTTTAGAAAGCAAAACATGTCAGGCTGAAAAGCCGGGGTGTCACGGTAGGACACAAAATAGATTGACTCCATGGAGCTGTCAGCAGAGAAAGAAGCTTTATTTACAATCCCAGCAGTTTCTTTTAGAACACGCTGTGTAAAAAGGTCTGTTATTGCTCCATGGCACTGACACTGCTCTGCATTGGGTCAGGAATAGGAAACAACCCCTGGGACAGTTGTTCTGGCAAAGGGAACACTGTTTGCTGAGCCTGTGCTGAGAAACGCAGAGAGATGTTTTGGAAAGAGAAACTGTTGGCAGCTTTCCCTTGGGAAAGGAGCCAGCAATGGTCAGCGAGCTGAAATTCAGGCTCGGAAGTGTCGAGCCCACAAAGGGGTGTTCAGGCAGCACTTAGAGTCAAAATTCCTGAAAATGAACCCAGGGAGGAAGTGGGATTGTGAGGAATATTCCCTTGTGGACACTGCAAATGCTTGTGCCTCTGTGGATAAATGGCACAAAAAGCAGCTGCACTCGACAGGACAGCCGTGCAATGGTCCCTGCACCAGCCCAGGTGGAACAGACAGTACCTGCCATGGCATCTCCTGCCTGCTCCCCGAATTCCAGCGGATCTGGAACACCAGATCCCTGTTGGCAAAGACGGGCTTGGTCCAGCTCACGTTCAGCAGCCCCGCGTTCCTGGTGAGTTCTGCTCCCACATTGGAAGGGGGGAGAGGCTTCACTGGAAAATGGAAAAAATTCAAGCATGACTGCAATGTCTGCACTGACACTTCCCATTAAATCAAATCATGGATGGCTTTTCCTTGTCCTGAGGGTGCTGGGTAACACACAGCCTCTGCCACTCCGAGGAAAGCAGGACTGGAAACAGAATCCATGGGAATGCTTCCGTGGATTTTCATTTTCATTTAAAGCAGGACAGATTATTTTGGTGCTGGCACTTGCTGCCTGCCCTGGCATCAAGAGCAAAAGACAGAGGTTTAGGTTGGATATTTGGGAACATTTCTCCATGGGAAGGGTGGTCAGGCATTGGCACAGCTGCCCAGGGCAGTGGGGAGTCCTCATCCCTGCAGGATTTAAAATCCCTGCGGATGTGGCAGTCGGGGATGTGGTCAGTGGGAATGGTTGGACTCCATGGTCTCCAGGGGCTTTTCCAACCTTAGCAATTCCATAATTTTACGTGGGGTCACCACTCCAGAAAGCAGCAGCTCTTGCAAAGGCTGGGCACAGACAGTGTGCTGTGATTAATGGAAATGGGTTTATTTCATTAATTGGAAATTCCCCCCAAAACCAGCTTCTCCAGAACAGGAATCTCCCAAAACTCTTGTTTGTTAATCAGGCCAAATTGAAATAAATTTATTTTGGATAATCAGATGTGAATGAGGAGAAAACAACAACAAAAAATATATAATTTAATCATTTTTTCATGTTGGATAGTGCTGGAACAGGTTTGTTTTGCTTTTCTACAATACAGAGCATCTTGCATCTGGGATAAATCATTCCATCCACTGTTACCACATAATAAACGTATTTTATAATTATATCACTCGAATTTATTTCATAATTATATCACTCGAATTTATTTCATGTAGCACCTCTGGGGTCCAGCTGCCTTGTCTCCTCTCACCCATGTTCACGTTTGTGTCCAAAAAAACACCCAGTGAATTCTCTGTCACCAAGCAGAAAAGGTGATCTGCACTTTTTGGAGTTTTTAAAACACTCAAACACTGCTCCTGCCTCTTGTTTTTGATCCAAATTTAAGAGCTCTGTGTGTCACAAAACTTGACACCAGCATGGAAGAGCGGGGACGGTCCCCATGGTTTTAAATGGATTTATAACCATGTAAATAATACACTGTACTGGAGTATAAACTTAATTAATTGAAGACAAATCAGTCTGAACAATTAAATAACCGAAATCTTAAAAATGAGCTTCATTTTGCAATACAACACTTGCATTTTCTGTAGAGGGAATAACAGGCAGAAGGGGATGTTTCATTTAAAATCTACTCCTGTATGAAAATGACATTTAATCCAATTTTTTTATTTTTAAGCAATATCAAAACTCTCGTGTTTTCATTTCAAACCTGTGGAAAAATTATTTCCCTACACTGTTTAAAATCCAGGGGCACAAGGGGAGAGAGACTCCTGGATCTCGACCTACCCACATCTGCTGGAATGACACAGACCGGGGAGGATTCCAGAGTTCCCAGGAAATGTTGAAACTCAATCCACAGGGTATAGCCAGACAAGAGGAAAATGGGCTGGAAGGTGCACTCGTAGGAATGATTCCCCTGCAAAAGGCATTCCTTCACCTCGGAGTCTGGAGATGGGCTTGGAAAGTCAGAGCAATAAATTTGGCTCCTTAAAAGAGGGGGAAAAAAAAAACCAAAACCACATTCAGTTGATCCATTGCAAGTGTAAATCTGGAGGGAATTAAAAGGAGTGGTGGCACTGGAAACATCCTGGGATTTTGAAGATTATTTGGATTTTGAACCTGAATCTGCACTGAATGGATAAAAAAATATTTTAGTGTCACTCCTCAGAGCTTTGGCTCTGGGAAAAGCAGGACAAGGGACAAAAAGCAACAGGTACAGCAGGAGAAGGCAGCTCCAATTCCTCATCAGTTGTGGGATTTTAGGGATTGGCAATAACACAGCAAGGAAAACCTGCCAGGAGTTGACTCCAGTCAGGAATGACTTCCAAAATCCCAGCTGGCAGCCAGGGGGAGGCTGCCACAGACCCACTGAGGTCTCCAGGAGACGGAGATCCCATAAAAACATCAACTCTGGACTAAAAATCCCATGTCCAGTTCTCACACCTGGCAACAGAAGAGAGGAGCCCTGGATTCTGGATGAAATTGAGCTGGATAAATGCTCAGAGTGGGAATTTTTCATCTTTCTCCTCAGACTTGCGAGGAGAGGGGCCAGAGGGGGTGTGAGTTACTCAGCCGAACCACCAGAGTTGCACTGGGTTGAAGTTTCCTCTTGCTGTCCCCAGGATGAGAGCAGTGCCTGGTGCCCGGGAGGGTGGCCTTGGAGCACTCCCTGCTCCCCCAGGATGATCCCTGTGGAGCTGTTTCTCCTGGCAGCACTGCCCGCAGAGGAAGATGTAGGAAGAACCCAAGGAAAATAAAAAACCCCACAGCCAGAGCGTCACACATGGCATGGCAGCACTGTGCTCCAAAAGGCAGCAGCAGCAGGAATTTTATTGCATTCTCTTCTTTCAGGTCTCACTCTGAACAAATAACCACAAAAATCAGAACAAAAGGGAGGATCAGCAGCGTCTGGGAAGGATTTGGAGGCAGCGGTAATGTCACTGTTTGATCTTGCAGGAACACAAACACATCTCCACATCATCACCTCCTACTAGAAAATTACATTTTTAGCTAAACCTGAACAGTGAGAAAGTGGGAATAAAAGCCATGATGAGCAGCACGGGGTTTATTCCCAGCTCCCCGCACAGCAGTGCACTCATTATATTCATATTTGTGAAGGCAGGTTAAACAAAAGCTACCTCAGCACTTAATCCTGCCCCAAAAGCCTTCCCAGCATTCCAGCTATCCCTTCAGTCCACAAAACCCCAGGAAATATTCACCTGGGCACCAGGATCTTTCAAACTCCCCCAGAGAAGACGGGCTGGGCTTTCCAAAGGATTAAGCCCTCAGAACTGATGGAAGCTGTTTGCCAAAATTTCTGCAGCTCCAGCCCAGCAGGGCAGTGAAATGATGGAATTTTTTTGCCTCTGGAAGAGTTCTCTGTCTGTCTGAGTGGTTCTAGGAAACGCTCAAGCTCAACATATCAGGGGTGGAATGGGATCAGCTTTGAGGTCCATCCCAACCCCAAACCAGTCTGGGATTTTGGGATTCCTGGAATTGCTGCAGTCCAAGCTGCTGCCCTCACAAAGCAATATTCCCTTCATGAGATAAAGCTTGGTTCTCTAAGCAAGATTTTTTTTTTCCCCACCTTGGAATGGATTTGTTTCATCCTCTATTTTTACCTGTGTGTACATAGGAATAAAAAAAAAAAAGATACAGAATTATAGAAGAATCCAAGCCTGAGTGGAGACCTCAGGAGGTCCCAAGGCCCATCTCAGACTCAGAGCAGTTAAATTCAGATCGGGTGGAGCTGTCAGGATCTCAGAGGCTCCAAGAGCAGGGATTCTACAGCTCCCCCAGGCCAGACATCCCCTCTGGGAATGGGCTTTTCCCTTATTTCCTTACAGCCTGTAGGTAGGAGCAACTGGAATCATTTTTTAACTGATCCAAGAAATCTTCTTGAGGAGAAGTGGCTCCCAAACAGGTTGAAAAATGCTGAAAAACCTTATAAATAAGAGCTGTTACATACTCAGGTATCTCTGGTTCCCTTCCTGCACACAGAATAAAGAATTAAATTAATCTGTAAATTCTATAATTACATTTATCCAGAATTCTTTGACACAATAATATTTTGAGCAGTGCTTCCCAAACATAAAAAGATAATAAAAACCCATCCATACCTGTAATATCTTAACTGCAGACTCCCCAGGAGCAAGGTGGTTGGGTTTGCGGACCATCTGCAAGTCATTTTGGTCAAGTATCCATCAGTCTCACAGGAGATATTAAAATCCATGTCTAATTAACAGACAAGGAAAGCTTAATTAATAAGACACAATGGTTGCTACAAGAAAGGAAAAACAAACAAACAAACAAACCAAAAAAAACAAACAAAAAACCAAAACAACAACAACAACAACAACAACAACCCTCCCAAAACCCCACAAAAAACCACCAGACCACAAACCAAAGAAACCCAACAAAGGCAATAAATGGATTTTAAATGGAAATATTAGCTCCCTCCTAGGAAAATGCCCCAAAAGGAGGATGGAAAATCCTCTGGAATCTTACCTACTACATAGAACTCAGCGTATCTGTGGTGGCATTCCCCGCTTTGGTGACAGCAGTACAAAGCGTTGTAGAAGAAGCTTCCTCTAGGCTGGGTTGCTCTCAGGTTGAAAAGAGTAACCTTGCTTACACGATTGTTCACGAGGGAATATTGGCTGGCTGGGATTTCTTCTGCTAAATTCAGCCACCAAACCACCTCCCGGGCCTCTACAGCCCGCGTTTGGTTTTTGTAGATGCACAGAAATGAAAGGTTGGAGCCAGCGCTGGTCAGGCTCTTGAGAGGGAAGTACAGGACTTGAGCTGCATAAAAAGGGAGGGAAAAAGGGGGAAAAAAAATCTCTTGAGATTTGAAGCTGAACCAAAAAGCATAAAAGCACTTGTCAGTATATTATTATTATTATTATTATTATTGTTGTTGTTGTTGTTGTTGTTGTTGTTGTTGTTATCATCATCATCCAGTTGTATTTCTAACTTTCCTAGCTATTCACTATGGACAAGAGCAGAAATGAGCCTTGGACTGTCTCCCTCCACACCTGAAGTCTCTAAAATCTGATTTAAATAATCTTTACTATCCCCAGGGAAATATCAGTTAACCAAGCAGGAAATCTGCACCTGGAGGGTGCAGTGCAAGCAACACACACAGCAGCACGAGGGGAACAAAGTAAAATTAATCCATCTCTCCAGGAGCCGCTGTTCCTCCTCCTCCTCCTGAAGTCAGCAGGAGACTAAAGTCCCCAAAACTGGTTTTACACTGCAATTAGCACCAAATTGGAGCAGTGATCCAATCCAGGCTCAAAGATACGGAATTTTCCAAGGATTTAAAGAAATTTAAACTCAGCCCCCATCCCTCAGGGATTCAGGGAAGATACAGGTGGAGCGGGAATGGAGCTGTTGCAAAGAATTCCCCCAAACGAGCATTAAACCCTTTAAAAGTCAGGTTTGCTTCCCCCACTGAGGAAGAAGGCAGAGATTTTTAGGAATTTCCCCCAAATTTCCCTTTCTCAGGCAGTAAAGCAGATTTAGGATCTGTTGTTTAAGGTTTTATTAGGAAAAGAAGCTCTTTTTCCAAGGTTTGGTTCTTTCTTTGGTGCAGGTGCCTATATAAAGGCCCAGGAAAAGAAATCAGAGAATTCCTGTGGCAGCACAGGCCAAAATATTCCCTGGGAATTCTGAGCAGAGCATGGAAAAATACAACAAAATCCAGAAGTCAGTTTTGCACAGGGCTCAGCATTACAAACCAGGCTGGACTGTAAAAAAAGTACATTTGGTTTTGCTCTGGGCCTTCAGTTCAGCTACAAAACCAAAAGCAGAAGAGAGAGAAAGCGTCAGGAGAAAAATCTTGAATCGAGGGGAGGTTCAGCGCTGCCAGCTGGAATTGGAAATGGAAAAGCTCTGAGGAAAAGAGCTTTTTGTGGGTCTGAGCAGGTGCTGCTGAGGGAGTGACAGCCACAGAGGTGTGTTCTCCAGGATTCCTCATGCCAACCTGGCGCGGGGAAGGAGCTGAGCCTCAGGCTAAGCCAGGCAGGAAAAGCTTCCACGGGGTTTTTTTCATCCCAGCTCAAGTCCTCTGACACCAAATCCACCAAACCAAGTGGAAAATCGGCTTTGTTCCCAAATCCTGCAGGTGTGCTACCTCCCAAAGTGAGGTTGTAGGCTGAGCTCCAGTCGCTCCAGAAGCCTGGACCGTGCAGATTCCTGCTCCTCACTTGCACGGAGGATGGAGAGTCAAGCAGGGCATTGTCGATGGCCACGGAGCTTTCCAGAGCAACCTGAAGCATCTGTTGGATCACCCAAATCCATTATTGGTGTAAAATGAAACAGGAAAAGAGACAGAGGGAACATAAATAAATAGTATGGAGTCAGAATCCCTTGAATGCCCTTTCATGCCTTTCTCTTTACACTCAGGTTTTTGGGAGTGCTGAGTAAATCAATTTGCTCCTTAAGAGGTAGGAGGTAGACAAGGATTTTCTATGTTTTTAGGTAGCAAGTTGGGTAAAAAACCCTTTCTTTTTTAAATTTACTGTCAATTTGAGAGTGGTGGAAGTTGTATAACTGCGGGAAATGAGTTGTTTCATTATGAGCTGCTAATTAACAGCTGCTTGTTATTCCAGAGCCACTTGCATGGTAGGAACAGAAAAAAACCCCGTATTTATACTAAAATCTATGAATATTAAACATAGATGTATTACAGAACATACAGAATGCTGAAAGAAAACGGGTTTGGACTTCACAGAATCAGGATTTCACCCAAAGAGAAAAATGGGAGTTTGTTTGTGAGGGCCAGCAGGAGATGGGGCTTCTCTCAGCATGGACGGATGCAAAATCCAGTTTTTCCAGGAAAAAGCAGCATGCCAAGCCCGGCTCCACCAGAGCAGCCACCCTCTCTGAATGCAAGGACAGTGAGGGTGGTGGGAAGGCTGGATTTTGGGAATGCCCCCCTGGAAAGGCAGGGAGCTGCCTCACCTGGCTGTCGCCGTGCCCCGGCGGGGCAGAGACCCTCACTTGGTGCTGCAGAGGGAAGGGCAGCAGGGCAGGGCTGGACCAGCAGAGCTTCACCTGGCCCCTCTCAGCCAGCTCCAGGTGCAGCTTCACGGGGGCTTCAGGCTTCACTGCGCACAAATCAATCAACAATTAACCCCAAGGCCACTGCCCCAGCCTGCTGCGCTTTAATGAGTCGCAGTTCAGGCCTTAAACTCAGCTCTCTTAAACTCAGCTCTCTTAAACTCAGTTTTCAAGAGCTGCTCCAGGGCAGTGGTGTTGTGTTATATCCCTGCAAAAGTCACCCTGGTGCTGTTAGTTATCAAGAAATGCTGTTTGGCCTCCCATTTCCCTCAAATCTGCAGGAATTCCTTCCCTTTGGCCGTAACTTCTCCCAGTAGCCAAGCCTTACCTGCCTTGCTGGAAAGAGGGAATGAGGAAGAGAGGGATGGGAATGCTGAGAAAAATCAATTTGCTCCTTACGGGGGTTTTCTGAATATTCCCATCCTCCCATGGGGATTATGGCTGTGAAAGGAGGTCTCCAGGAGAGTTATGTGAGGGCAAAGCAAGAATGGAGAGTTTGGATGTTCCCATGAGGATGAAGGGAGCTCTGGAGCGGGGAATGGATGGGAAATCCTCAGGATTCCATTCCCTGGACAATGATAAGGAGTCAAGGCCCTGCTTTTTCCTGGTGCTGAGACCTTGGCTGGCCTCGTCCTCACCCACAGCCAAGTTTTGCCCCATGGAAGAGTAAAACCCTGCTCCAAACCCCTGCAGGGTGAGCACCACATGCAGAAGCTGAAGGGAAAACTGTAGCCTTGATTTTTCAGCCTGAGATGCTTTGATTTCTAAAACTCCATTCTCCCAGAACTTTCTGTAAATAACAGAGAGATGATTTTGCTAACTCTGTCTTGTTTTCATTCCTTCTTTGGAGGTGGAGACCATTTATTTGATGTCTCTGTGTTGGCCAATGCGATTGAATGGGTGTTATTTCTAACGTTTAGCTCTAGCGACCTGGTATATAAGGGGGTCAGACTTTGAATAAATATCTTTTTAGCCTTCTGACAAATTCTGGAGTTGTGTCATCTGATTTCTTGTCCTATAGCAATAGAAAACATTCCCAAAAATCCTGGGCCGTGGGCAAATCTTCCCATCAAATCCCATCTGCACTGGAGTCCCGCTCTCCATTTAAATGCATTACTGGAATGTCACTCAGTTATATCAAATACCTCTAATTATTCCCAGTATAAATCCACCACACTAAGTCAATTTTATTTCATTATTTGTATCAAAAATCTCTTCTTATTTTCAGTATGAATCCACCACACCAAGCCGGATTTTATTTAATTTCTCCTTCTAGACCATCTCAAAGCAATTAACTTCATGAAGGCCGGCGGGGAGTGATTGGGGAGGAGGCAAACAAAAGTCAGTGGCTTTTCCATCACATTTCCCTGACTCAGATCCCACAGATAATGATGGCTGTGATGCCACCTGCTCCACAATCAGCAAATAAAATCCACGTGGTACGAGTGCTCCAGAGCTTTACATTCAAAATAGTTTTAATTGAGCCAAATCTTGGCAGAACATATATTAATATTGTGCATTTTTAAAAACATGCTTCACTAAGCAGAGCTAACTCATTGTGTCATTTTTAAATACTGGCAGACTCCAGGCTGAATTTTTAATTTCTTCCTGCAGCACCATTTCAAACCAGCAGGATGAAAAATGCCACCTCTCATCTTCCAAACAAGCCCACCCAGAGATTTTAACTGGTTCTGTCTGCAGAGCACATCAGTTCGGAGGAAATTTATAAAATTCCGAAGTTTTTAAGTTAATAAGATGTTCATAAAACTTTAATTTTTTTTTCCCCTGCAGCCGTCAGCTCCTGCCTTTATGAAATCGGCCCAAATCTGCAATAACTGGGCACGTTGGATAGCAACACATATCAAATTCATCCTGTCAGGAGAGTCGGAGCTTGATCAAACACACAGGAACGTTCTCCAGCTTGGGGTTGCATGGGTGAGGAGGGAAACCAGCATCAGAGAGCTGCTGGGCAAAATGGGTGGGATTTTTGCTAAGCAACTTTGGGAACAGCTTTTTAAATTTAATTTAAGTCCTCAGCAACAAGCTCCAGCCTTGGGCACAGAGAGGTCCTGATTAGAAAGGAAAAAAATGAGAAATAACCGATTTATGGAGTGCCTGGGCTCTGCTCAGTGTGGTTTGCACTGGAGCCCAGACAGGGATTAGGGAGCTTTTCCTGCCCTGTCTGTGCCCCCTTTCCCAGCAGATCCTGCTGCTGTTTTCCACGGACACGGGCTCCAGCCACACTCACCTGCAGCAGGGCATTTCCACACCCAAGGAAATTACTCCATTTAAGGAAAAAAAGGGTCGATTTACCTCTGAACAGGTAAGGAAGCTCAGCTGGAATCTTCCACGCCCTTCTCATCGGCACAGGAGCACCTGTTGGGCTTTGGAAATGTTTCTCAAAACCTGTAGGTGTTTCTACTGGTAGCAAGCCAATAGAAATAATCTGCCCTCGGGGAGAAATAGAAATAATCTGCCCTCGGGGAGAAATAGAAATAAATAATCTGCTCTCAGGGAGGGCAGATTGTTCCTCCTCAATCATTGTATATTTAGGAAGGAGCACAGAGGCGCTCAAGTGCTTTTTGGGGTGTCTCGGGCGTCAGATGCTTCCCTGGCACCTGCACACGGCTTTGCCCTTTTGTTTCTGTATCGTTTGTTATCTTCTCTTTCATTAAAACCTTTGCTTTACAAAACACTCCCAAGGAGCTNTGTATCGTTTGTTATCTTCTCTTTCATTAAAACCTTTGCTTTACGAAACACTCCCAAGGAGCGGTCTCTGGGAGGTTGCAGGTCAACCCTCAGACTTGGTACAGGGGAGGTCAAAAAGCATTTCTTGATAACTGGATTTCTTGATAACTAATTTTTTTGGTAACTGGATCTTTTGATAACTGGATTTTTTGATACCTGGATTTCTTGATAGCTGGATTTTTTGATAACTGGATTTCTTGATAACCCCCAGAGGTTACCACCTTGGGAGGTTGCAGATCAACCCTCAGACTTGATACAAGGGTACCTGGATTTCTTGATAGCTGGATTTTTTGATAACTGGATTTCTTTTTTTGGTAACTGGATCTTTTGATAACTGGATTTCTTGACAACTGGATTTCTTCATAGCTGGATCTCTTGATGACTAAATTTCTTGATAACTGGATTTCTTGATAACCCCCAGAGGTTGCCACCCTGGGAGGCTGCAGGTCAACCCTTAGACTTGGTACAGGGGAGGTCAAAAAGCATTTCTTGATAATTGGATTTCTTGATACTTGGATTTTTTGATAACTGTATCTTTTGATAACTGGATTTCTTGATAATCCCCACAGGTTGTCACTCTGGGAGGTTGCAGGTCAACCCTCAAACTTGGTACGGGAGAGGCCAAAAAGCATTTTTTGATAACTGGGTTTCTTGCTAACTGGATTTCTTGCTAACCCCCAGAGGCTGCCACCCTGGGAGGCTGCAGGTCAACCCTCAAACCAGGTACAAGGGTGGTCAAAAAAGCATTTCCTGATAACTGGATTTCTTGACAACTTAACTCTCTGATAACTAAATTTTTCGATAACTGGATTTTTCGATAACTGGATTTTTTTGACAACTGGATTTCTTGCTAACCTCCAGAGGTTGCCGCCCTGGGAGGTTGCATGTAGCTCTTCAGGGGGCTCACTCCTCCCGGGCTGTGTCACCCCTCCCAGGCTGTGTCCCCCCTCCCAGGCTGTGTCACCCTCCCAGGCTGTGTCACCCTCCCAAGGCTGTGTCACCCTCCCAGGCTGTGTCACCCCTCCCGGGCTGTGTCACCCTCCCGGGCTGTGTCACCCCTCCCTGGCTGTGTCACCCCCTCCCTGTGTCACTCACCGATGTCCGAGGGCTGCAGGGACATGAGGGGGGAGCCCAGGGCTGGGGCTCCTGCCACCACCTCCAGCCACAGCAGGTAGGTGAGGTTGAGGCTCGGGGAGGCCACCAGGCACTCACAGGTGGCCTGGTCCCTGCAGGCGCACGGGGCCACCCTCACTGTCCCCTGCAGAGAGCTGGTGGACGCCGCTCCCAGGGACAGCTCTGACCTGCAGCGGCGACAAACCAAAGGCAGTGAACAAAGCAGGAGGCAAAGTTCAGTATTCGGGTTTTTTTCTGCGTCTCAATAGGTTTGGCCATCTGCTTACGGTTTATTGATTAAAAAATTAAATTCTTTAATGAGAAAAGATGATTGTAATCAATGGCTTTAACTTTGCTGCTTCTCCCTTTCTAAGTGGTTTTCAAGTAATGAACAGAGTTCCTTTAAAGCATTCCCATTTTTAGGCACACAGTGCTGTTTTACCTCCCCATGGCAGCTCCCTGAAATCCCAAAAGAGATGAATTTCCAATTCCCATTCATGAGGCACTGAAATAATACCAAAACAATTTAATGTTCCCTCCAGCTCCTGCTACAATCGAGCGTTACGGGGAGAATTATAATCATGGGATGGTTTGGACTGGGAGGGACCTTCAATCCCATCCCATTCCACCCCTGCCATGGACAGGAACCTTTCCCACTGTCCCAGGCTGCTCCAAGCTCCATCCTTGGACATTTCCAGGGATCCAGGGGCAGCCACAGCGCCTCTGGGAAATCCATTCCAGCCTCCCCACCCTCCCAGGGAACAACTCCTTCCCAATCTCCCACCTAAAGCTTTGGAACCAGCAGCTCCCAAAGGATTCTTCGTTCTCATCTCTACTCCTTCAGGCTTTTCCAGAAACCCACATTGATGGAATTCTGCAGGTATCCAGTGAATAAGGCCTCCCCAAGGTTGGGGATTCAACAGTGCAAATAATTTGTGGCCAAATTTCTCCCAGCAGCAAAGCCAAGACAAACCCTGACAGTTCAATCACCTCGGATTCTTTCCTGCTTTCCTGCTTTTCATGTTTCATCCTTACCCAAAAAAAAAAAGAAAAAGCAAGCTCCTGTTTGGAATTGTTCTGAAGTGCTTTTGGAATTATTTCTGTCCAGTAAGGGTTTTGTTTTACTAATTCAGAGAAAGAAATAGAAATTCGTGGAATAAGAGCCTTTCTGTGCATTTTTCCAATGGTTTTATGGCTGGCATGAGTCACTGGAACACTTGGATTCAGGGAGGGCAGAGACCTCTGCACTGGAGGAGATTTGCTGCTTTATTTTTTGGGTTTAGTCCATTTGTTATCGGCTCCATTTATCTGAGAGCAGAGCACAGGGAAGTGGTCACGATTCACCAATTCCATTTCCATATCCTGCCCTGCTTAGAGGGGAAAAGGTCAGAAAACTGAGGGGAATTCTGGAGGATGGGAAGAGCTCAGGCTGGGACTGAAACCACTCCTGGACCTCCCCAGCCCTGTTCCCCTCATCCCTCACTGATCTTTCTGCATCTTGGGATACTCTGAGGCTGGAAAAACGTGGAATTTCTGCAGCACTGCCCTCCCAGCTCCTGTGCTCTGCAGGAACAGCCCCAGGCAGGTCCATACCAAGGTATGGTTCACATTTATCAATGCCTCAGACAGCCAATCCTGACATTCCTAAAATAATTCTCACCAGGACTCGCAGACTTTAGGACACAGGAATTATGCTGGTGGTATCTGGCGGACATGGAGCTCTGAAATTACTTGGAATAATTTTGTTTTTCTAGATGTGGCTCCACTGTTTTCTCCTGAATTGCCTTTCAAAGAGTTTGCAGAATTTTATTTGAAGCTTCCCTGCCTTCTCCTGTTGCTCACAGATTTTATTGCTCTCCAAAAGCCACAATCAATCCATGAAAATGTAGTTTTTTCTACAAACCATGTCTTTGATCTGATCTATCTGGAAAGTGGCTACCACCACACCAGCCCTTCATCATTCCTAACAATTATTTCAATTTTTAACCATCCAGGTGAACTTGTTTGCACCAAAAAAAAAGCAATGTAAAGGGAGAAAAATGCTAAAGACCTGCACTCCTGACTTATTAACCCTCACAAGCTGAGGAAAGATCAGTGTCTCCTCCATCCAAACCCTGTCATAGAGAGCTCTTTTAGCCAACACCTTGGAAAACCTCAGAAAAAAAAAAAAAACATTTAGGAAGCCCTAAATGTTTTATATTTATATTCAGCCCCCTTCAGAAGGTGATGCTCCTCCTGCTAAATTCATCTGTGGCCCCGTGGGGAACTTGGAGACTTTCAATCAGAAGCTGCAAAATGTCCTGGCTGAATTTCAATCCTGTTCTCGCAGTGGAAGAGGAAAAAAAGTAAAACCTCTTTTTGGAAGAATTACCTGAATTTTCAGGAAAGGTCCATCCCAACCAGGGGGTTTTGAAACGGGCTCACCATTGTGACTCTGCTGTCACATTGTTCCCATATCCTCTCCAACCACTGCCTTCATTGGCAATGGGAGGAGCAAAGCTGTCTGGGGGGGTTCCAGGATCTTTCCATAAATATTTTCCAATGGTTTTGATCGATGGCAGCTCCAGAAAAATCCTTCTTTGAAGAAGCTGCCCCGTTAAGCTGCAGCAGATCTGAGGGCTGCTGCGCTCATCAATCTCTAATGAGAGGCTGATTTTCTCTGGCTGGAGAGGCTCAATGCACAACTGAGGCACTTGAGGCAAGTTGCATGATTTATCCTTAAAAAACACAGGAATTTAATCCCAGAACTGGAGGAGAGCCCCCCAGGTACCTCAAATAAGTCAAAATATGAATGCAGCCTCATGAGCTCAAAGGGCGAATGATAATCAGTGCTCAAAATGAAACTGGGATCATGCACCAAGGGGATCCCTGAGGCTAAAGATTCCAGCTGATGGAATCATCCATTCCAGGGCCTCCCCACCCTCCCAGGGAACAATTCCTACCCAATATCCCACGGATTTTACAGCATTCCCGGGATCAGACAGCTGGAAAGGTGTTTGGTAGACAACTAACCCAACCTGTCTAATGAAGCTTTGGAATAACCTTTTCCTTTTCCTTTTCCTTTTCCTTTTCCTTTTCCTTTTCCTTTTCCTTTTCCTTTCCCTTTCCCTTTTCCTTTCCCTTTCCCCCTTTTCTCTCCCACAGCCCCATCATCTCCCTCACCTGAGCCTCTCACCCAGCCCTGCCATGGGCAGAACAGAACATTCCCATTCCTGATATTTCCAGGCAGGAAAACTCTGGATGTGCTAAATAAGAGGAGGCTTCTCTAACGCTGAAAAAACCCCAAAGCTGTGAGAGACCCAAGCTTTTCTGGTGTAGATTCTCCTGTGTCATTCTTTTTGTGCATTGCCCTCTGTGTGAGAATCCTGGCTGGATCTCCAGACTCCCGGGGAGAAACACATGCCAGGAATGCATATTTTTAAAACTGGGAATGTTTTCAAGGTATTTTGGCTCAGGAATAAAATGTTAAGGTATCAGAGAGCCAACAGGGAAAGCTGTCACCTTCCCAAAGGCTGAAATGCTTGTGCTTGCTGTTTCCCCCAGAACGCAGGGACCCTAAAAGGAAAATATTAATACGGGACGTGGGGAGGGAGATGAGTTCTCCAAGGTTTTGCTTTGTTTCTCTTTTTTGCAGCAAAGAGGAATTAAACAGAGACTCTGGTGAGTCCACAGGTCCTGCTCTCCTACATGGCATGGCACTGACTGAATTCCCTTCCTAGCACAGGGAGCCCTTTCAGCCCAGCTGGGGCTCCAAGCTGGTGGCATCCCCAGAAAATTCCAATATCGAGATTTCTGCACGAGGATCACCAGCAAAGCTTTTCCTGTGCAGCTGAGCCTGGATGGAGGAGAGCAAAGCCAGAGCTGCTTCCCCCACAAACACCCATGGAATGGTTATTTCAGGAATCAGAGTCATGAGCAGCACTGGAAATGGGAGCCCACCTCAGCAAAATGGGATTAAAATATTGTGTCAGCTAAACAACAGTCAGAATTTTCACCCGGTCATTCCCCTAATTCGGGGTTTTTCTGTCTCTCAGAGTCCTGTATCAGGGTTTAAAAGATGAGATGGAACCTGTGGCTCGCTCTGCAAAGGTGTTTATTCTATTTCTGATCTCAAGGCCTCACAGCAGTCTCAGGGCACTGAAGGAAAGCAGCCACAGGAACATGGACAGAAGGGCCAAGGTAATTTTAAAGATTTCTAATCCAATTAACTCTTAAAGCTGCTGTATTTACAGTTCTGTACCGATAACTGCTGCCTGTTCTAGACACGCAATTCCTACATCAAATCCATCCCACCAATGTCTCTGTGCCACCGTCACAGCAGAGAATGGAGTAGACGAAGAAGAAGACACCCCGCCCAAAATTCTCCATCTTGCTCTGATCTACTTCCATACTAAAACCCCAAAACTACGAATTTTCACCCTGTGACAAACTAAACTACCATTTATTTCAGATCTTTGTTGTTTTCAATCCATCTCTGAGTGCTGGAAGTTTTTCCCATGGGCTGAGGTCCAAGGCAAAGCTTTCCTGGGGTCCCAGCCAGGGTCTGGGACCCCCCAGGGCAGTTCCAGGGGTTTTCCGCCTGCCCTGGACTCCAACAAACAACCATATTTATTCCTAAATAATACACTTGGTTTCTACTCTGACTACAGGGGTGGTTTGTGCCAAACAACCTCTGGCTGTTCAGGAAGTCCTCCCCTATAAATTCAGCTCATTCAGCTTTTTCAGTTTATCCTGTTTCATAAGGAAATGAAGTCCGGTGTTTGAACCAATCCTTCAAACCTATCAATAATCCAGAAAAACAGGGTGGTTTCATGGAACCAAACAGATCATTTTGTACAAGACCTGCCCATGCCACAGCCAGGATAATTCTGTCTCTCAGCATTCCAGGGAATATTCACCACAGTGACAATGAGAGCAGAGCAGGATTTGCCATTGTATCACATGTTAAGTACCACAGTTACTTCAGGAAAGACAATATTATGGTCAAAAACAAATAAAAAGCAGAACCAAGATTTTGAAATCAAGAAATTCTAACAACAAAAATACTTTAAGAATGCTGATTTCATTAAAATATTTTGAGAAACACGGGAAGGACAGAGAAGGGGGAACTCTCCATTCCAACCATTTTTCATTCAAAAAACCACAAACTTTCCATATTACCCAGGATCACTTTTAGACAGGACAAAGTAAAATCTGCAAAGCTAAAGCTCCCACCACGCTGGAAGATGGAATGCTGATGTTTTAGGAAATGCTTTCAGTATTCCAGACAAATTTAACAGGGCCTGTACTTACCCAGAGTATAAAAGGTTCACCTTCAGGTCAGCTCCCAGGTCCAGCTTCAAGAGCTGCAGGTTACAAACCAGCAGGTCCAGCTTGCCTCTAATCCAACATTCCATGTTCCAGCTCCAATCTGGACAAAAGAAAGGGATCGCACTTTTCTGAGCTGCATCAAAACAAAACAAAACGCCTGGATAGGGCTCACTCACAAAAGAACAGATACTCCTGAAAGCGAGGCTGCACCACAAATGGGAAAATATTTTTAAATAACCTGAGTTGGGCACCTTAAACACTTCCAAGGCTCACAATCCATGTGCTTCTGACCTCTCATGATTAAAGAAGGAATATTTTTTACCTGGATTTGGGAACAAGGCTGCAGGACAAAGAAAAATGAAGCTGCTGGTGGTTGCTGTGCCCTGGGAAGTGCCACAGCCCCAGCTGGGGATTTGTGAAATGCAATTCTACCTGCTGAGATCCATGAGATTCCTGGCAGCAGGATGCCAGCTCCGTGCTCCTCAGAGACAGGAGGAGGAAAAAAACCTTGGGGAAAAAAATCCTAATCCATGCACAGAGATTTACTGCACATTTATTATTTAAAGCCTCATAGTTCATGTAGAAATGATGCCATGTGCTCTCCATCTCCCCTGCCTGCTGATGGAGTTGAAATCCAACATCCACCAAAAACATTTAAAATATTCCTCACAGTGTCTAAACTCCTCTGAAGATCTGGGTTTATGTCCTCTTATGCAGGGCTCCATATTTTATTCACAATTCCCCTGGAAAGGCAGCCAACCTTTCTTTCCCTTTTGAAACTGTGCTGTACAATTCCTCCATCTTCCACTACGTTCTGAGCAAGGATTTTGCCACACTGAGGTTTTTACCACACTGAGGAAGGATTTTACCACATTGAAAAAGGATTTTACCACACTGAGGAAGGAATTTACCTCTTTGAGGAAGGATTTTGCCAAACTGAGAAAGGATTTTACCACATTGAGAAGGGATTTTACCGCACTGAGGAAGGATTTTTCCACACTGAGGAAGGATTTTGCCACACTGAGGATTTTACCACAATGAGAAAGGATTTTACCACATTGAGAAGGGATTTTACCGCACTGAGGAAGGATTTTTCCACACTGAGGAAGGATTTTGCCACACTGAGGATTTTACCACAATGAGAAAGGATTTTACCCCATTGAGGAAGGATTTTACCACCCTGATGATTTTACCACATTGAGGAAGGATTTTACCACACTGAGGAAGGATTTTACCACATTGAGAAAGGATTTTGCCACACTGAGGAAGGATTTTACCACACTGTGTTGCCTGCCCAGGATAAAAGCGAATCCTCATTAATCCAACCCACCCCTCTCCTCCCAAACAACAAAAAAACCCCTAAATATTTTTGGAAAAATTAACTCCTTGTGCCCTCAAGTGCTAAACCCACCTATTTGCTGAGGAGCAGAGAGATTTATTTCTGAAGGAATAAACTTCCTTGCCTGCATGCTTGCTCTGTACAAAGAACAGTCAATGTTGCTGGCACTCCAAAGGCAACACAGAAAATTTTCCTCATCCATGGAAGGCTTGGTTTTGGATGCTCCCAGTTCTCTCCTCAAGCCAGACCAGCTCCCAGCTGAGAAAGGGCTCAGGAAGGTCTCGTTCAGCAGCACACAGGGCAGTGTGAAATTCCTGGGAGGAACTGGGTGGACCATGCAGTGGGCAGCTGCCATCCAAAGGAAGTCTGCAAATATAAAGGGGAAAGCGTTGGAAATAAAAGGAAAAGTTCATCTTTTGAGACAATTAAAAGGGAGTGGTTGACGTGATACAGAGATGCATTCATGAGGTAAAAATCAGGTTGTTGCCAGGGGTTGTTCCCTGAGGTAAAGACAAAATTAATAAAAATATCCCTTCTAGGTGAAGACAAAACTACTAAAAACGTCCTCTCTGAATGGTGGCACAGCCTTTTACCCCATCCTCATTGCACCTGAACTTTTCTCAATCTCTTGAAAAAAGAAAAGACAAGACTGTGGGCAAAGCATGTCTTTGGGATAAATTGGCTTTTATTAAGCAAAAATATAGTGAATGCTAAACTGGGTATGAGTCTCATCTTCCCATGCAGTGCTGGAGCAGATCCCCTCCAGCTCTTCCAAAACAGCTCCATTTCAATAAAAATATAACCCTGTTGCAAATATAAAACATAGCCCCAGAGTAACTCTTAAATAAAAAAGGACAATATTGCTGTGGGTGCAACTGCACAACCCCAGGGCATTCTCTGGGAAGTGAGAGGCAGGAAAATGTCATTTTTTTTCCCATCAGACTTAAAATAAAACCCCTCTGAGCACACTGGTTGATGTCATGGCTTGAATTGTGCTCACAGTGGTTTAGAGAAGGATGAGCAGGGAACAACTCCCTGTAAAACACTCTGGGAAATTAAAGATTAAGGCTGTGCTTGCAGCAAGGCACAGGGGCAGTGGTGCACTTTGCATTTGGCTCAGGAAGGGCAGAAATCTTAAGCAGGTCATTAAATGGAAATTAATTGATGCTCTATGACTCGCAACAGCCAAAAGAAGAAACACCAGAATATCTCTGGCACTGTTTGATTCACAGAAATTTATAATTCTCCAGCACAGAGCGTGAGTTAAATAATACCAAAATATGAAATGAGAGCTCTAAAAAAAGCTGTTAGAAACAGAGGATGCAGAGCGGGACTCTGCAGAGGGCTTTGCTTTCCCTCCACACGGGTTTCGTGGTGCCAGGCTCCTGCAGGGTTCTGCTCTTCCCTCCTTTCCCACTGAGCAGGGGGGGTGCCTCTGTAAATCCCGGCTGCATTCGGCCTCCAGCAGGAGCGGGGTGTGGGCTGGACATTCCTGAGCCTGAATTTCAGCTCGCTGACCATTGCCGGCTCCTTTCCCAAGGGAAAGCTGCCAACAGTTTCTCTTTCCAAAACATCTCTCTGCGTTTCTCAGCACAGGCTCAGCAAACAGTGTTCCCTTTGCCAGAACAACTGTCCCAGGGGTTGTTTCCTATTCCTGACCCAATGGAGAGCAGTGTCAGTGCCATGGAGCAATAACAGACCTTTTTACACAGCGTGTTCTAAAAGAAACTGTTGGGATTGTAAATAAAGCTTCTTTCTTTTCTGACAGCTCCATGGAGTCAATCCGTTTT
Source organism: Donacobius atricapilla (assembly GCA_013397315.1). Lineage (NCBI taxonomy): Eukaryota > Metazoa > Chordata > Aves > Passeriformes > Mimidae > Donacobius > Donacobius atricapilla. Next base: position 73,358 of record WBMY01011909.1, on the reverse strand, counting down.
GTGTCCTACTGTGACGGTGGCGGAGCAAACAAAGTCTCAGGCCATAATCCAGGGTTTAAAAAGGGACAAAAAAGCGACACAGAGCAGGACAGAGAACCAGCACTGCCCCCAGCTCACCTCTTTTTCTAAAGAACTTCCCCCTCGTGTATCACAGATCATCTCAAGGGATTAATTAAACCTTATGAAGTAAAAAATGTGCTCAGCCCCTTTCTTCAGAAATGGAAAAATGAAGTTAAAATGACCCAGAGGAAGGGCTGACCTGCAGTTCTGTCCCCAGAGCAGCAGCGCGGCTGGGTGAGCAGGGCCATCAGATGGGGACAAACTGCTCTGACATCCCAGGAAACCTCCCTGGAGCATCCAGGTTTTCTGATTCAAGCCACTCAATATGTTCAGGTCAAAAAAGGTGCTTAAAAGAATTCCAGCAAGGCAATATTTGATACTGAGTGGATAAAAGTGCATACAGAGCAAGATAAAAAGGTGTTTATGTATATAAAAGGTACCTAAATCTAATGATTCATTCATCTTTTTGATTCATGAGTTGTAAAGATGGCACAAATTTTCACAATAACTCCACTGGATTACAGGGTTTGCTTTCTCCCTAAGCGCCATCATCAAAACCCTTTAAATAGTCCTTATTTTAATTTAAAAAAAAATTAAAAAGAAAGGCAAATACCAGCTGTCCTTGCAGAGCAGATGCCAATATTGTCAGAGGCACTTCCCAGTATATTTATGCAGGATTTGCAGGGAGCTGGGCACCCTCTGGCAGCCCTGTGCCCACGGGAGAAGGAATGGCAGCATCCTCCAGGAGCAGAGGATTTTTCCTGGCACTTTAGGGCAACAAAACAAACTCCCCACAAATTTTTTATCTCATCGGATCTGTCCAGGGCATTTAGTTGGATGTGTCCTGACTCAACACATATTTTTTTACTGATGTTTCCTGATCTGAAAAACCCAAAGTGTTTTTTCGGGATATTTTTTAGTGACTTACCCGTTAACACGAACATGGCGAGGATGATTTGCCAACACATCTTGTTTTGTAGAGCTGACCTGAAAAACACGCAGAAAATTAATTGAGGGCTTACAATTATCAGTCTATGATTTCATTTTTGTGTATTTCAGTTCATTTGATGCTCATACCTTTGTTAGCAGAATCATGGAAAACCAGGATGGTTTGGAAAGGAACTTCAAAGTCATCTCATTCCAACACTCTGGGATGGGGAGAGACACTTCTCACTACACCAGGAAAGGAAGAACAGGCCAGAAAGGGAGAAAAAAAAATCAGAATTTTCTAAGTGCAGCATACACAGAAGCCCTCACCCATTTCAAGAGTGAAGATTTCACTAAACTATACAGCAACATTTCATTATTGTTCCTTTGTTTTGAATACTTTGTTCTTTTTTAATTTCGTCCAAGAGTTACATAAATTCTGCTAAAATCTAAATATATTTTTATACTTAAAGCTCCACAGAGGAGAGTTGGCCTGCTGTTGCAGTCAAGAGCTGAGTGCTGAGTAAAATCCACAGTTCGAGTCAGACAGCAAATGCCAGGGTGAGAAATTCGAGGTGGGGAATCCCTCCAAAGGGTTCCATTCCTGAAATATTTCTGAGGACAGTTTCCTTGAGAACACCCCTGGAGCCAAAAGAGGCAGGGCCAAGGTTATGTAAAGCACTGGCCTTGCACTTTGGGGCTGCATGGGCTGGAAAATCGATTTATTTTTGTGTTCCACATCCACCTGAGGCAGCAGCCAGCTGTCACAGTAGGACACAGAATAGATGGACTCCATAGAGTTGTCAGCAGAGAAAGAAGCTTTATTTACAATCCCAACAGTTTCTTTTAGAACGCGCTGTGTAAAAAGGTCTGTTATTGCTCCATGGCACTGACACTGCTCTGCATTGGGTCAGGAATAGGAAACAACCCCTGGGACAGTTGTTCTGGCAAAGGGAACACTGTTTGCTGAGCCTGTGCTGAGAAACGCAGAGAGATGTTTTGGAAAGAGAAACTGTTGGCAGCTTTCCCTTGGGAAAGGAGCCGGGAATGGTCAGCGAGCTGAAATTCAGGCTCAGAAATGTCAAGCCCATATGCATGTCCTGGAAAATCCATTTATTTATGTACTCCACATCCACCCAAGGCAGCAGCCAGCTGCCCAGGGAGGTGACAGCTCCCACATCCTTGTCTCCCTGCCTGCTCTCCCACAGATCCGGCTGGAGCTGATTTTCTGCAGGATTAGCCAAGCCCATCCACTTTTCTCCCCATCCACTGGCTGCTTTCTCAGCAGCATTTCTGTTGGAGTCCAGGGCAGGTGGAAAACCCCTGGAACTGCCCTGGGGGCTCCCAGACCCTGCCTGGGACCCCAGGAAAGCTGTGCCTTGGACCTCAGCCCATGGGAAAAACTTCCAACACTCAGAGATGAAATGAAAACAACAAAGATTTACA
>WBMY01011909.1:30461-62452 GCA_013397315.1 Donacobius atricapilla | reverse complement strand
AAAAAAAAAAAAGAAAAGTGGTCCTTGAAGCAGCAGGCTGTGCAGTTTAACTTTCATTTTGACAGGCTGGATGTCTTTGATATGTCTATTTAATGGGCTTTTAAATAAAATCACTGTTGCTATAGTAACATTTACATCAGAGGTTGTGCTCACGCTGCCTCTGAGGTACAGAAAACCAATCTGCTCTGCTCACCTTTGTGCTTCACGCCGATATTTTACACAGCAAACCTGTTTTCTAATAAATAATTTCCTTTTTTCCCCACTGTTTTCCTCCTCAGCTTGGAAATGAGGCTATATTTGAGGCGGTTGGCTTGGCAGTGACTAAGCCCCGTGTGTGGGAACAGCTCTCCCGGTGCCAGGGAGAGCAAGGATTGCATAAAAAGGAAAACTGCAGCGTGGGGAAATCCAGGCTGGGTCCCTGGGATGGGCCAAGGCCAGGCTGGACAGACCTGGGACTGCGGGAGGTGTCCCTGCCACGGGAATGAGATGGGCTTCAGGGTCCTGTCCAAGCCAAACCATTCCAGGACTCTACAATTCCATCAAATTAGACAAATTCTGCTTTTCTGGTCTTCCATGAGGCTTTCCTGGTCCAACTCTGCTTTCGCTCAACGGCACCAGAATATTCACACAGCAAAATGTGTGCAAATCTCCTCTGGGGATGAGGAAACGAAACCATCCAGGGGTCTCAATTCCCCGAAAAGGACTTTACTCACTCATCTCCTTAACAGGAATTAGCAGCTAGAGGATAATGGGAAGAGTGAAGGGAACTTGATGGGATTTTCACCCCAACATTCCCCTAATTCAGGGTTTTCTGTCTCTCAGAGTCCCGTGCCAGGGTTTAAAAGATGAGATGGAACCTGTGGCTCGCTCTGCAAAGGTGTTTATTCTATTTCTGATCTCAAGGCCTCACAGCAGCCTCAGGGCACTGAAGGAAAGCAGCCACAGGAACATGGACGGAGGGACCAAGGTAATTTTAAAGGTTTCTGACCCAATTAACTCTAAAAGCTGCTGTATTTACAGTTCTGTACCAATAACTGCTGCCTGTTCTAGACACACAATTCCTACATCAAATCCATCCCACCAATGTCTCTGTGCCACCGTCACAGCAGGAGATGGAGCAGAAGGAGAAGAAGAAGAGACACTGCCCAAAATTCTCCATCTTGCTCTGATCTACTTCCATCCCAAAAACCCCAAACTATGAATTTTCACCCCGTGACAAACTAAACTACTATTTATTGTAAATCTTGGTTGTTTTCAATCCATCTCTGAGTGTTGGAAGTTTTTCCCATGGACTGAGGTCCAAGGCAAAGCTTTCCTGGGGTCCCAGCCAGGGTCTGGGACCCCCCAGGGCAGTTCCAGGGGTTTTCCACCTGCCCCGGACTCCAACAGAAACTGAAAGCCATCACCTCTCCACCAGCTTGACTTGATTTTCCTTCCATTTTTCATCATTTGAAATCAGATTTTAGTGCAAACGTGCCGGGATGGGACTGGAACAACCCAAACCCTGCCGCCCGTGTAAAGCCAGCTTTGCTGATGGCACAACCATGAAAAAAAAACCAAGATTTACTTCAGATTCCAAAGCTTGTTTGGTCTGTTATCCCCACAGTCCCTGCCAGGATGACACACTCAGCCCCATCTCGGCGAGGAGAAAGTAAACACCACGACTTTTTCCCTCAGGGGGTGGTGGTGGGAATCTATTTCCAGCAGCACTTCAGAAAAGCTGGCACCAATCTGGGTTCTCAAGTAGGATCTCACACAGAGGCCAGGAATTCACAGCACGGAGCTGCCAAGGAGGGAAATGCTGCAGAAAATGAGAAGGTATCTTGAATAAATGCCTTCATTAAAAAAAAATAAATAAAATTCAAAGCTTTTTATCAATTTAAGTGTTTCTAAATCTGTCAAAAAATCAGTTTGTGATAGTCACGGACTGAGAAAAAACATTAGATGGGTGGTTGAATCCAAATTGAGGCCACTTTTGTGGTTTTGGCTTTGAAGAGAGGATTTTACTTAAATGTTTATATCTCAGTGATGAGTTTCATCCAACATGAAACAGAAACCTCATCTACTCATGCCCACAATAAATGAAAATCATGGAAGGGCTGGAAGGAGCCTTAAAGGTTTTTTTTTTTAAGAAATGCCACCATTTTTTCATTAGAGCAGGGGAAGTTTGACAACTGGTACAAGGATCCTCCCCCACCTTGTCCCACCATCCCAAAAAAAGAAAAAAAACATTCCTAAATAAGAGAGAACCTCACACATCTTTCATCCCAAAAGGGAGAAAAAAATTCCTAAATAAGAGAGAACCTCACACATCTTTCATCCCAAAAGGGAGAAAAAAATTCCTAAATAAGAGACAACCTCGCACATCTTTCATCCCAAAAAAAGAAAAAAGCATTCCTAAGTAAGAGACAACCTTGCACATCTTTCGTGGCTCTTTTCAGCTGCATTATTCTCAAAAATCAGATTATTTCACCTAAACATCAAGGGAAGTGCTGGAGTAGTGTCTAGTTGTTGGCTCCTACTAAGCACAGGTTTGGGCACTAATTTTGGGGTAAATCCTTGGAAGATTTGGGTTTCAGTGGCCAAAATCTGGCAGCACTTCATCTCTGTTCAGCTGGAGCGTGGAATGGCTGGATCCATCTGCTGAGATGTTGATTTTCTGCTTATTTCCTAGATAACATTAGATGAGAAGGAATTGAGGGGGGGAAAAAACCACTGGGATATTGAGTGTGTGGTGGGAAAACAGGAAAAACTGGGCTAGGAGAGGCAGATATGGGAAGAGGCAAGAACAAGAAGCAGATGGATCCTTCTGGGGTGGGAATGATGTGTCCAGAGAGCGCTGGCACGGAGGATGTGTGAGGGAAGGGATGATCCTGGAATTCTGACAGCAGGGAAAGGGTCAAGGACACAGAGCCCCACCGAAATGGGGAGAGATCTGCGAGAGGGACCGGCAGGGATGCTGTGCCCTCGGGTTTATGGGATGGCGGGAACGCTTGGATGCGGGATTCTGAAGTTGTCCCCTCTTTATTTGGCAGAAAAATGGGAGCAGCGCCGCTTGGAACAGCCATTCCCAGTTTTATTTAGCAGAAAAATGGGAGCAGTGCCGCCTGGGACAGACATTCCCAGTTTTTGGGAGAAAAATTAAGCGCAGCAGCAGTGCCTGGGACAGCCATTCCCAGTTTTTAGCAGAAAAATGGGAGCAGCACTGCCTGGGGGAAAACCATTCCCAGTTTTTGGCAGAAAAATGGGAGCAGCCCTGCCTGGGACAGACATTCCCATTTTTATTTAGCAGAAAAATGGGAGCAGCACTGCCTGGGACAGACATTCCTAATTTTTGTTAGAAAAATAAAGCGAAGCAGCAGTGCCTGGGACAACCATTCCCAGTTTTTGGCAGAATTATGGGAGCAGCCCTGCCTGGGACAGCCATTCCCAGGTTTTTTTTGGAGTTTAGAGACGCTCTCCATCTCCAAACTCTCCCCTATTGATCAGGTATTTGTGCCAAAAGCTCCCCCTCGAAGGCTGTCAAACACCAAGCTGATTTGATTATTCAGTGCAGACAGGTTTTTCCCTTCAGAAAGGTCACATTCATTTATTGAATGCAGAGTTATTCCATCCTGGATCGGGCTGCAGGATATCTGAGCACCCCTGAATCATCCCAGTTCAACATCAGCTCTTTCCCTCCGCATCACCGCTCCAACTCCTTTGTGCAGGGGTTAATAAGAGATCAAATTGACCATTAAACTTGATTAATAACGTTAATTTCAAAAGGTTTCATTTGGGGGCAGGAGTTTTGAGGTTTAAATGGGACCAAACCAGCCTAAGTCCTGCTGCCACACTCAGTCTCCAAATAAAAATACAGCCCTGAGGAATGACCTATTACTGCCATTTAAAAGTTAGCCACTATTAATTTAATGAGATTAGCAAAAGTGCTACAGGAAATCAGGCGTTGACTGACCCTCAAAATGAGTTTACCTCATTACCTGCCCATTACAGAGCAGAAAATGCAATTATTGCAGGAACTTGGAGCACCTCACACAAAACCAAAGAGTTGTGGGCAATAAAAACATTTCAATGTTAGACAAGCAGGTGGCAGAAAATTGGTTTTGCCCTTTGATTTACTTAAAATTCAGCACAGAATCCAAAAGTTTGGGATCTGTTTGGAAACGATCCCCTCAAATTGACTTTATTTCTGTTTTAATTATTCCCATCACTAAAGGAGAAGGGAGCAGCGCTGTCGTTCACGGGGATTTCCATCACTTGTCAGAAGCATCACTGCACCGACGACAGGATGAGACTAAAATTAAGTTAATTGGGCTGTTTTTCATACAAATTCAAAGGCCACATTTTAAAAATACCTCACGGCCCACAGAGCTTGAGAAGCCACCTCAAACCGTCACACAGTAAAACAAACACGTTTCTTTTCAGAAATTAGTAACACTGATGACGGGTTTACGCTCCATGAGAATTGCTCCGACTTTTAAAACCTTCCAAATATGACAAATCAACCCCTGCAAAAGGGCAGAGAAACAGAGATTCCTGTGGCGATCTTCAGGCGTCCAAAGGGAGGCGAATAATCCCAATCCTAATTGAGGATATTGGCTGATTCCTAATTAACTTCCCACATTCCTCACTTCTGAGGCTCCCAGACAAAGGCTGGGCATTTGGAAATTGTTTCTAATGATGGGCTGGCTATTAAGAGATCCATGAAAACTGATTTATTTTCTGCTGTGGATTTTAATTAAGCAGCAAAATATTTGTTAGGAATGGGAGGGAAACCCAGCATACTCCGGACTGGCTAAATTATATTAGTTTGTATCATCTGATTTAAAAGATAAAATGTATTTCTGTAAGCAGGAGAAATATTCTGCATTTCTTAATGTGTTGAAATGAAACAGAGCGGAGTTTTATTTGGGGATTTTTTATATGGGAAATGGTTTAATCATCCTGGAGCTGTTTAAAACGTCCGAACGTCTCCCTGCAATCGTTTATTCAGTGATAAAGACCTGGCCAGCGAGGGTGACACCAAGTTGTGTTCCCCGGAACGAGGACAAGCTGGTAAATGCCCTCTAAAGCAGGGATTTGTGGATGCCAGACCCCACTGCTGTGAGGCACAGCCAGACCTGCCAAGGGACAATCCCACCCACATCCAAGGGGTCACCACACAACTGCTCAGCCCCTCATCCTCCTCCAGCCCAAACTCCCAACAATTCCTCAGGGAGAGTCTCAGCAGCAGCCGGAAAAGAACAACTACTGCAGCTTTTGGTTCTGGGGGCTGCCAAGGGTTGGTTTTTTGTTTTTGGTTGTTTTTTTTTTCCTTTAAAGATGGAAATCTGGGAGCAAAGGCTCCTGTTATCCTGGGAAATACCAGGGCGGCAAAATCACAACCCCAGATCAAACAGTCCCAACAAAGGGTGAGCAAAACGTACAAATGTCACCCTCAAGCCTCTGATTCCAAGTCCTGCCTTCGAAGGCACTTTAAACACCCTTCAACTTGTCCCTAAATCCTCAAAAAAAACCAGAAACACCCAAGCAGCATCTGCCATTTATTCACATAAAAGCAGCACAAGTCAAGGCATTGGAAAATGAAGCTCCAAGCAGTGAGAAATCAAAATTCAAAGGTCTTGAGAGCCTGAAATGAGCCCTTGGATCCACCAGAGACACCAACACTGCTGCCTGTACCTCAGCATCATTCTCCTATTGAGGGTTTCAAATAATAGAAAACTCCAGCCTGAACATGATTTCTGCTTTGGTTTCTTTTTTAACTCCACAACAGCGAGCAATTAATTTTCTCTCATTGCCCAAGAAAAAAAAAAATAATTAAAATTATGTAACAACGTAACACGGGCAGTTTCCACTGGGAATTTCTACCAGTTTGGCTGTGGGGCAGGCAAAGAGCTAAAAAATATCAGGGGTTCAGATGCCAACACCTGGGCTGATTTCAAACTCCTCTGATAATCATTTCACAGAAGCCTTCCCTGAAGGCAAAACTACAAAAGGCAGGCTTATTACCACATACGATGTGGATTTATTATTAACATTATGCATATTTATTACTAATATTATGTGTCATTTTGCACAGTTACGTTCACTACAGCTGAATTACTCTATTAAAGAAAGCCACGGGTTGAGTCTGACTTTGAAAACAATCTTCTACCTGTTCGCCATGGATTTTCTGAGGGAAAAGAGGGAGGTTTTTATTATCCCTGTCATCTCCCCAGCGGGATCTCCCTCGGAGGTGGCCAGAGGGAACCCCAAGTGTGGAATCTCCTGCACAGGCAGACAAGAGGGGGATAGGAAGCAGGGACCCTGAGAAAAATGAATATCCAGAGTATTTCCTACAACCTAGAACTATTCTATAGGGAGCCATAATTCCATTGAAAGGAAGAAAAAGTCCTGGTCATGGGGAATAATATAACCCAGGGACAGCTGAACCAAACCTCAAAATAAAGGGCAAAAATAAATATCCAAAAATATGACTATCCTGGAAAATTAATATCCAGAGTATTTGTTAAAACCTAGAACTATTCTACAGGAAATCATAATTCCATTTTTAAAAAAAAGTCCTGGTCATGGGGAATAAACACTTGGAACTCATTTTTAATGGGTTCAGAAACAGCTGAACCAAACCTCAAAATAAAGGGCAAAAATAAATATCCAAAAATATGAAGATCCTGAAAAATGACTATCCAGAGTATTTGTTAAAACCTAGAACTATTCTACAGGAAATCATAATTCCATTTTTAAAAAAAAGTCCTGGTCATGGGGAATAAACACTTGGAACCCATTTTAATATAACCCAGAGACAGCTGAACCAAACCCCAAAATAAAGGGCAAAAATTAATATCCAGAAATAAGAATATCCTGAAAAATAAATATCCAAAAATATGAATATCCTGGAAAATGAATATCCAGAATATCTGCTACAACCTAGAACTATTCTATAGGGAGTCATAATTCCATTAAAAGAAACCAAGTCCTGGTCATGGGGAATAAACACTTGTAACATATTTTTAATATAACCCAGAAACAGCTGAACCAACCCACAAAAGAAAGGGCAAAAGCAAACCAATCAAACAAGATAAATACAGAATAGGCCTTTGGAGAAAACGTCTCCAGCTGATCTTTAAAATCTGATCCCCATTCAGCAGCTTCCTTCCCCATTTCCTCAGATTTTCCCTGGTCAGCCCTGCAGTAGGAACTGGCCACGAGCTTGCAGGGGCCACTTAAACAAATCAACGCTCATTAGTACCTGGGGAGCATCCAGCTTAATGAGAGCCTGCCCATCCTTCATCAGAGCCCAGAAACAAATCCTGCAGAGGGAACAACGCCGTGTGCAGAACCCAGATCCGGGTTACAAAGCTCATCTTGGACCCTTCCACCACTGGCAGTTTAACACCACCATTTGAAAGGTGTCTCACCAGGACACTTTGTTTGGGTGTCACCCCAGTGTTAATGAGTTCACGTTCATTTTATGGGATTAAAGGCTGTTTTAGGGGGTTACCCAAGGTCCTAACGACTGCTCAAGAAGGTTACCCGCAGCCCTGAATTCATGCCTGACATGTTTTGGTTTTTGGAAATTCCTTCCCCAGGTGATTTTTTGTAAACAAGAGTAATGTTTTTTTAACTGCACCTACGTTGTTTCATTCCTTTCTTGACGGGATTTCCACCCCAACATTCCCCTAATTCGGGGTTTTCTCCTCTCAAAGTCCTGTACCAGGGTTTAAAAGATGAGATGGAACCTGTGGCTCGATCTCCAAAGGTGTTTATTCTATTTCTGATCTCAAGGCCTCACAGCAGTCTCAGGGCACTGAAGAAATGCAGCCACAGGAACATGGACAGAGGGTCCAAGGTCATTTTAAAGGTTTCTGACACAATTAACTCTAAAAACGTGCTATATTTACAGTTCTGTACCAATAACTGCTGCCTGTTCTAGACACACAATTCCTACATCAAATCCATCCCACCAATGTCTCTGTGCCACCGTCACAGCAGGAGATGGAGCAGAAGGAGAAGAAGAGACAAGGCCCAAAATTCTCCATCTTGCTCTGATCTACTCCCATCCTAAAAACCCAAAACTACAAATTTTCACCCTGTGACAAACTAAACTACTATTTATTGTAAATTTTTGTTGTTTTCAATCCATCTCTGAGTGTTGGAAGTTTTTCCCACGGACTGAGGTCCAAGGCAAGGCTTTCCTGGGGTCCCAGCCAGGCTCTGGGACCCCCTAGGGCAGTTCCAGGGGTTTTCCACCTGCCCGGGACTCCAACAGTTTCTCATAGGAGGGACTTCTTGATCTCCCTCTCGTTTGACCAACGTGGTTGAAGAGGTTTGCCTTTGTTTCACCAATCAAATTGGTCTGTGTAAAAGAGAGACCATCTCAAAATAAAGAATTAGATTTCTAGCCTTCTGAAAACGTGAGTCTGTGTCGTTCTTGGTAACTGCAACAGCTACCAGCTGCTGAGAGGATTGAAGAACCCACAAAACCAGTGCCAGACTGGGTTTTTTTTTTTAATCCAACTCAGTGGATGTGACAGGGAATAGCTGAAGAGAAACACCTGAAAACAAGAGTGGGAGGGAGAGAAACTCAAAGTTACCCCACACAGACACCACCCCCAAATCCAGCAGCAGGTTCAAACAGGGAGTCAGGGCCGAGCCTGGAGCTGAAGTGACTCTGCCAAGGGTGAAGAGCATTCCCAAACATTTCCTGTGCAGAGATTCCCTCTCTGATCCACACTCACCCTCCTCTCCAAAGCCTTGTGCTCAAGCAGTGCTGTGAAAAGAAAATTCCACCTTCCCCAAAGACACCACAAACTCCTCCTCACGGTGGGGGATTCAATAATTCCATTTTCCCAAGTTCTGGGGAGCTCAGAATCCCCCACTTTAATATTTTCATCACCTGAATAGCAGCAGAAGTGACCTGGAAGAGGAGGAGAGCTCTGATGCCCCCTGTGTCCCTGCCCTGCTGATAGAGAATGGATTTCACTCCGGACTCCTTGGGAGAACGGGATGTGGAAAAGCTCAAGCACCGCCTTACATCCCACCTTTTTTATGGAAGGCTTTTAAAAACCTCCCAGATTCACCACTTCATCATTATCAGTGATGATCCTTTACTTTTCCAACACTTTCTACACTAATTCCACTTCCACGGCTCCGGGAATTGTCCATTCCAGCATCAGGACATGTTTTACCTTCCCTCTCACGCCTGGAAATTTAAGACAGACAAATCCTTTAAGCATCAGATATGTTTATTAGACAATCCCAAAAGTCAGTTTTAGTAGGCAACTTGGAAAGAAAAGTAGAAAAAATTGGAATGTCCGTGCTTGAATACTTCATGATCCCGAGGAATTGGCAATCACAGGAGATAAAAACTGTTCCCAGGAGCTGTGCTGCATTTCCCAGCGACAGGAAATGGGATCAGTCCCCAGGGAAGCTTTGGAAAATGCAGCCACAGGTTTCCAGCTGATCCTGGAACACCGCTCTTGCCACGGAGGTGCATTCCCAAAAAAAACCAGCCTGGTGTGGAAGTTAAGGCACTTTGGATACACAATATTCGCTCCCACACAGGCGAAGCATTCCAGAGGAGCCACAGTGAATTCCCACTGCGGGGACAGGGAATTCCCACAGAACTCCCAGTGCAGAGCCCAGTGGCAATGAAGCTCTGGAGGAAAAAAACCCCACTGGAATATTATTTTTTACCGTATTTGATAACAAAGTGACTTTGCTTTACAGAGGTGAAGGGAGAGCTCCATGATTTCAACACAATTTTAAACATTAAATGTAAAGCCCACATGAAAACTGCGTGACATTCACATTAGGGATTAGTGCACTTGGCTACTTCCAAATAACAATAAAAATAATAATAAAAAAAGCATTGACTTTCTCCACTCAACACCCACGAGGTACCCACCAACCACAGCCCAAAGGGGATACAGTACAAGAGGAAAATTTGGCAAAAAACAATTTATAACAGCATTTTCTGGTCCTCCTGGTTGCTTCAGATTGTCCCTGCTCACTGCTCCTGTCACACACTACAGCAGGGCCCACAGAGAAGGATTTATTTTAAGGAAAAATTCCAGCTCAGCTGGTTTTCCTCCCCAAAAAAACTCCACCAGTAATTGAGTTTTGCATATTTCTATAGCAGCCTTTGGTACATAAATGGAGGAAAAGCTTCCCAGAACCCAAACCCAATCCAGGAGGAGTTAAATGGAATTGTTAGCAGTGGCATTAAGAATTTATCACTAGGCACTGACTGGGCTTTATTTCACTGTTTTGCTTCATTATTGAGTGAAAAATGCCACCGTACAGGGAAAAAAAAGGCACCTTCTTTAAAATCCAAGCAGGAGTTACACACGGAAATGATGTTTCGTCTGAAAATTTTTGGTTTATCATTAAAACAAGTCATTTCCCCAGTTCCAACAGGTTCCATCAAAAGCAGGAAGAAGGCACTCAAAAAATTTGTTATCCCCAGGATTTTTCCAAGTTTATCCTGCATTAACATCCAGAAAAAAAAAACAACAACAAAAAACTGTCCTTTAATGTAAACTCCTCTTTTAGCAGGAGACAGCTTGGAAACCCCTCAATGTAAAACAGAGCTGCTCAACTCCTCCTCCTCACACAGCTGAAATTCCCGTTGAAAACACAAATTTATCTTCCTGAAATTCCATTTTCCATTCCTGTTTGAGCCAGAGCCCAGGGCTGGGGACCACAAAATCATTTCTGTCCCCACTTCAGGGTGCTCACGTAACTAATTCCTGACCATGCCCTCTATCCTTACAAAACTAAAGTAATAAAATTATATCTGCTTAAGTGTAATTATTTAAATGTTTACTAGGATAATGCTATTTAAAAATGCAGAGTTTTAATGTAAAAACAACCTTCTTCCAGACCAAAAAAAAAAAAATAGGAGCCGAAGAAGTTTGTTTTAAAAGCAAGGAGGAAATAAGAAATCCTACCCAGCAGAACACTCAATTCCCTGCAATTCACACCCAGAAAAACACAGAGTTGAACGCTAAATTGGGATTTTTAAGTGTGCTGAGGGTAGTTTCTCCTTTTGTGAGCCTTCATGGAAGTCGTGTCAGCTTTAAGATGCATTAAAATACATTATTCCCCAAATATAGCCACAATTTTGGAACTGAACGGGGACAGAAAATACCTTTGTGGGGAGAAAATGATCTTTAAACAAACATAAGTGGAAGGGGTTTTAACCAGGGTTATTTTCTTTTGCTTTCATTAGGGAGTAAGAGTTGACATCATTTCAATTTGGCTTTATAGCATTAAGAAATATTACATTTTTTCTCAAATTACAACTGATGAGATGTAAATGAAATGCTAACTCATCCCAATTAAAGCAGAAAGATCAAGTTGGACAATCCCAATTAGGATAAGCTTTACATTATTCTTTGATTATATGGTTAAAAACCCAACAGCAATAGTGACCAAGAATTAATGCATAAAAATTAATGCAAAAATAGTGGAAAAATGGATAAAACTGCTTATGCTTTGTAAACTTCTTCAAGGATAAATTCGTAATAATTCGAGATTTTAGTGACTACTTCAAGCCAACTATCAGCAAGGTCCCTTTGGCTGAAGTGCATTTAAAAAAGCAAATTATTAAGTGACAATGTAAAACCACGTGAATTTTGTAATATAATATCTATACATACACACAGAACAGGGAGGGGGAAGGAACAAAAAAAAGCTGTAAAATATTCAAAATTACCAGCACCACAGCGAGCTCCTACCACTGCTCCCAGCTAAAGTCATCTCCTCTGCCAAACACAAGGAAAAAGCCTAAAATAGTAAGGAAAATGACTGCATTGCCAGCCAGCACCAGGCCACAGGCTCCCCATTTGATCTGAAATGCAAGAAATGGAACAGTCAAAGCAGTTCTGGGAAGAGATGCTCAGGGCAGTTATTTTCTAGGCATTAGATCAGCTAAAATACTAAAAAAAAAAAAATCAAAATGCTACAGAAAGACGCTAAAAGCAGAAAAGGCAAACAATAAATAACTCCATTTGTGTGACTAATCATTCAATTAGCAGCCACTGGTGTCACTAATTAACACTTCAGCCAAGCTACTGCTAGGATTTAGAAGAAAATGATGACTTGCCTTAAAAATCATTAAAACACACCTAAATCAGAGAGAAATCTGGTGGAATTAGTGCTCTCCTTTTATGGCCATGCAACAAAATCAAAAGATCTCCCTTGAAATAAGTAACAGGCACAGAAAAGGTGGGTTTAAAAGTAAACACAGAGTGGTGTTTTTTTTAAAGAGTGCACAAGTAATTAGCTTAAATAAGCAACATTTGCTCTTAAAATACATGACTGAGAGTTCCCTCTCGTGGTTGTTCTGCTGCTGCCAGGCCGCAGCTCCAAAATCAAAATACCAGGGGAACTGGGCATCACAAATAAATTCAGAGCAAGTACACAAAGGACTGGAGGTGAAGGGGAGAACCAAGAGGACTCAGTAAAACATCCCTGGGACAGGGGGAATTCTTTGCCTTTCAGACAAAAGCGGTCAAAATCCGGAGAGCAGCTCAGAAAGCGAAGGGGAAAGAACTTGGGCAGAGTTTCCTCAGGCTTTGAGGGGCCAGAGGTTGGGAAATGCCTCGAGAGCCTCAAGGGCAGCTCTGAGAGCTTGGCCTTTTATCTTGGAGCTCGTTAACACTGCCCAGTGTGCAGCAGCCTAAAGGGAGGAAGCAGACATTCCAAAGAGAAAAATAAGGAAGCTGGAGTGATGCAAAGGGTCATGAGACAGAGAGGCATGAGGTGGAGGAGGAGATATTATCTTGTGTTGGACCAAAACAAAGCTGGAAGGGGAAAAAAAAAAACCATCCAAAAACTTTTCAGTCATGTGAGGCCAATTTCAGTGGATTATTTTCACCCGGGGACAGCACAACAACGAAACGAAAGCAGGCTTGAAGATGGCATCCAGTAAGTGGGGTCTGAGAATTAAAACTTAGGGAGGACTTACTGCTTCCACCCGTGCAAGGATGATCGGAAATCCAAAGGCAGAGACGACAATTCCCGTGGTGAAGAAATAGGCCAGCTCCCTGCAGGCACTGCTGGCCGCATCGCTGTCCTCACCCACTCTCTTGGCAATGAAGTGGGGAATGGGGCAGAGGAAGTAAAATATCAACACAAACAGGGGCCAATACACGCTGGGCAGGGGGGGAAAAAAGAAATGCGTCATCAGTTAAAACAGACACTCCAGTCCGAAAGTCGGGGCAATGCGGGCCTGATGTCTCGGAGAGATTTTAGCCTGCTAGCAGTTGCTAACCTTTCCCAAGGGAAAAACACCCTGAGAAAGCTTCTTCTCAAAACAATCCTTGAAAACAACTGAGTCATTTCCTCAGCACAATTTCTCTATGAGATGTTTGCCTTTCTAGTTCTGTTTCTCTAGTTTAACCAAGGAGATTAGAGAGGTGTCGTTTCTATTCACCAATCATGTTAAATCTGTATTGGAACACCTTATAAAAGGTAATAAGAAATTAGACAATAAAGCCTTCTGATCTTAAAGCCTTCAACGAAGGAATTTGGAGTCATTTCTTCATGTTCTACAACATCACAATTCTCCTAATCCGAATTTTAGCTTGAAGAGTGGATTCATCAGAAGGCTCCACCCAAAACGGGGCAATTCCACCTCGTTCTCCCTGCACTGATAGAGCAGCATCACCCTCTCTCACACGAGCAAGTGCTGATTTATTTTACTTTTTGCGTTCAGTTTTGAATCATTTTGCTGATTCAACCCTGACCGCAGGAGGAGCAGGAAATGCAGGGAGCGGGAGAGGAGCAGCTTTCCCAAATTATAGGGATAACGCAGGCACACACCCTGGCATCTCACCTCCGTGCCAGAGCTCTCACGAGCCTCCTCCGGATTTTTAACGCGTTACAGAGTCAGAATCACGGAATTATGGAACAGTTTGGGCAGGAAGGGAACCCAAAGCTCATCCAGTTCCAGCCCTGGCCATGGGTGGGGATATCCCAAAAGGAAACTTGCGGGAGGAGGATCGTTCAAAGAAACAGGAAATTACGGAAAATTGCGTGAGATTAAAAACAGTTTAGCAAGGCGGCCCCGCAGAGCTGCTTGCAGTCCTTCTGTTTTAATAGAAATGCAAATACCGCCGAAGGAAGTGATGTTTAATCACAACAAAGCGCCACGTGCCAAGAGCCTGGAAGCGGGGAAGGGCTGCAGGAGGAGCCAAGCAGCTCCATTAAATGAGAGAAACGCCGTGATTAATGGCTTTTAAACAGGAGAAGCTTTGGGAAGGGCGCCGGCCTGCTCACCCGTAGTACTCCAGGGCGCAGCCCAGCATGAGGAACGTCAGCCCGATGGCTCCGCTGAAGGACAGGGCCACGAGAGCTGCAACGGCACAGGGCGGGCGGTAAGGCGGGCACCGGGCATCCCTCCCCCGGTGCCGGGCGTCCCTCCCCGCCGTTCCCGGCAGCTGAGGCGCTGCGCGGGCCGCGCTCCCTCACGGGCAGCCCCCGGTACCTTTCACGCCCGCCATGTCCGGGCTCCGCTGGCACCGCGCGGCTTCCGCCTCTGGCCCCGCCCCCTTTCCCGCGTCACGTGACCGAGCCTTTAAAAGGGCGGGCGGAGGGCGGGAGCGCCTTTTTCTCGCCACGCCCCCGCGCGCGGCAGGGGGCGGGGCCTCCTGAGGGCATGGCCCTGTGGGGGGGGTTCAACGCGCGTAACCCTCGCGAATAAACGGGTTTCTTTTAATGTATAAGCCCGGTATGACTGCAATAAATGTATATGCGTGTGCATCAAATCCATTTATGTGCGGAAGAAGCGTGTATTTGCGCGCGGCCGCGATTTGAGCCCATAAACATCGCTTTAAAGAGCCCCCGCCCCTCAGGCTCTGCCGTTTTGTGAGTTCTGGACACTCTGTTTTCACCCCGAAAAATGGAGCCCGTTTGCCTCAAGCAGGGCCGCCTCGGGGCCTGCATCCACCCTTCTGCTAATCCACACTAAGAAAGGCACAGCCTTTTTTTTAAAAGCTGTGTTTTTCAAGCTTTGGATTTTTCGAGATGACACTTGGGAGCTCCCATTTTTGCCCCAAGAGAAGCCTTTGTGCCCCAACAATGGCCTTTCTACCCAAGAGCAGCCTTATTAATTCAGCGATGGCCTTTTCACCCCAAGAACCGTCTTTTTGTCCCAGGAAGAACCTTATTTTTCCCCAAAAAAGCAACATTTTTTTGACCCAGTAAAAGCATTTTTGTCCCAAGAAAAGCCTTTTAGAGGGAGATTTTCCAAACTTTTTCAATTACCCTCCCTAGGAATCTTTTCATCCGATACGTCCCTCCTCATCTCTTCTCTTTATATGTTCCCTGATCCATATTTTTTCCCCATTTTTTCATCATTTTGAATTATTTTGAGCCAGAAGGCTAAATAAAACAGGCTTAATCCACTAAATGCTTAAAAAAATTTTGAAAAATTTGGGTTTGCTGACTTGTTTGGCTGCAGGTCTCTGAAGGCAGTAGCCTGAGAACAGCAATGCCAAATTGTTTCCAAATAATTCGGGAAAAGCACTTGGAATGCCAAACTGGGGATAATGACAGTGACAAAACTGACGCAGCCAGGGCTCACTTTGTGATCTTGAACCTCGTGGTCACAAGCACAAAAGCACTGAATATGTTAATTTGAGCTTTTTAATGTATATACAAATGTTTTAGACCAGTCACAATTTCATCGAGTATATACCGTATTTACAAAAATTACAATAATTTAGTCCAACAGTAAACCTGAACATTGAGAACCTCTGTCACTACCAGATATGACAAGAATGGTTGTGGTTTTTTTTTTTTTAGTTAACTATCTGGATATACATAAGTCCTAATACTTTCATGCATCTATAAAAACATTAGGGATGGAAGTAATCAAAGCTCAGGTGGGGTAGAGGGTTGGGGGTTTTTTTGGTAAAGTTTAATGGTGGATTTGTATTTTGTGAATGGATGAGTATCCAGAGTTATGTGCTGTGACAAACTCGATACAGAGCTAATGAGGTTTTCGTCATTAAAAAAAGTACGTTATAGTAATGAGATCCTTTTTTATTATATAGGCATAGGTCACAATATCTACAAATGTGAATGAGAAACAATAAACCAACAAATCACAGGAACATGATTCACATTCCAGTTATCTCTTTAAATAAGACAAGCACATACTGGATCAAAACATTAATAAATAACATCCAGTTTGTTACTATTACCTTAAGGTCTTTTATATAAAAGGAGACCTATGTGTTGGTTTCACATTTTCAGTTAATGGCAGTAAATAATGGACCAGTACAACAAAAGGATGAGTTTTATACAGAAAGCTATGTACTTTGACACGCTGTCTTTGCAGTAATAGCTTTGCCACTTGAAAATGTAAGTGCAACAAGTAGTGGATTGTCTTGAAAAACCACCAGCCTTAAAGACTCACATCCGATGGCAACCTGTTCCTGAGGCAGTAAATACACGTTATTTCCTGCCCAGCTTCTGCGTATCCCTCAAATACAGATAGGTGTTGGTAAATAAACTGCTAGCTTTAGTTACTCTACAAAAGAACACCAGAATTTGGGGTGAAGTTTGAATTTCAACTCGCTTTCGAACTAGGGAAGCTGCTTCAGCTTCAGCAACAGAGAGATTTCCTGGTGATGTTATTGCTTTGGTCCAATATAAACTTTTAAGATAATCAATTTGCACTGCAGTGACCTCAGAAATCAGACCTGGGCTGTGGATGTCTGCGCGACAGCTCGTACGCCATGATCTGAAAAATGAAGTTGCAACAGGTTTCAGCCTGCCAAGAGCCTTGGCCAAGTGCTCTGGAGCTGATAAAGGCATAAAGGTGATACAAGTGGGCTGGAAAAGGTTCTGAATCCTCAGGAGGGCAAGTGTCACCTAGAAACTGGGAAGTTTCTAAACCTTTCCAGCAGAATTTTCAGTTGTTGGTATTTCTTTGATGGTTTCACGCTGCTGGAGAGACCCATGGGAAATGCTTCCCCCCAAAAGCGCTGCCCAACAAACCAACAAGGGGCTGTTGAATCGAGGACTCGGTGCCTGCTTTCCAAAGCCCTCGCTGAGGAATTCTGCCCGCACGGTTCGCTGCGGGACCAAGAGGCAAAACGCAGCATTAACGCAAAAGCAGCGGGCAGCTGCCACACGGACCCAACCCAGGATTCAGCTTTGGCTCTGGTCAGCCAGACTACGCTAGATGAGCAATTAAGCAGCAAATGGTCACTGTTAGAAGTGTGCCTAAACCACAGCTGAGCACTTCAATTGGGTAATTTGATCCAAACCCAGGAAAAAAAAAAAAACAAACAAACATACATTGAAGTTTGGGCCTCACCAGCAGTTGTTGAGCACAACTGAAGCGTTGCCATATCACACCTCACAGAAAAAAGAAAAAAAAGGGAGGAAATTCACCAGCTACACTTGGTTGGAGACAGACCAATTCCACCTTTTCCCAGTAGGTGTTCTCTCTTGTCCCACTGGAATCCAAAATAAAATAGAAAAGTTACCAGAAACTGTAACCCTGTGGCTCTGGTAGGGCGAGCCAGGTGGCCAGAGTTCCTCTGAGCTCAGGATTCTGGAGACAAGTGTTAGGAAACCTTTCTCGTGTTCTTCATGATAAGTATTAGGCTCTTAGTTTTCTGAAACTCCTGAATTTCCAGCCAGAGTTTGGTTGATCTGTGAAATTTGTGACAAGAGACTATATAAGCACTAGCACGGGTCTGGAGTAGAGGCTGAGAAAGTACCTAATACAAGGGTTTTTGTCCTTGATTTTCAAATTCTGACCAGGCATCGTTTAGCTCCATAAATATCATCTTTGCATATTGTTCGTAGGGCTGCCCAGTAGCCTGGAATAAAAAGAGAGAGAAAAGAGGGGTATCAGAGCTCCCAAACCCAACCACAACAGCTGGCACGTGAGCAGGTTCCCAAGCAGTTCCGTGAATTTCCACTTTTTCCTTGACAAAAAGAAGCTACTCTGGAGGGCTGCTGCCCTTAAGAATTTCTTGGCTTTGCTGCTCCTCAGAGCTGACAACTCCCGGAGTGGCATAAAGCCCTGTCCCATGGGCATAATAAATGTAACCTTCTCAATAATAAATATAACCTTGGCACTGGCAGAGGAATTTTACCTGCGTGGCAGGGGAAGAGCTGCCACCTGACGCGGTCCCTGGATGAAATCAGAATTCCTGCTAACCTCGGGCAGCCCACATCCTCCCAAGCCTTGAGACTCTCGGGGCCTCCATTCCCTGCCAAGTGGAAGCTTCCCCCTCCCCACGGGGAGTCGTTGCTCCCTGGTCAGCAAGCGGCAGCAGCCAGAGCACGAGCCACAAGCTGGGCATTTAAACAAGCTGATGGTTCCATTTTAGGAGTTGGATTTGGAATTCCTTTAGCAGGGACTCTTGTCCAGCAGCAGAACGGCTGAGAGTCAGAGTGTGCGGGCTCGACATTTCTGAGCCTGAATTTCAGCTTGCTGACCATTGCTGGCTCCTTTCCCAAGGGAAAGCTGCCAACAGTTTCTCTTTTCAAAACATTTCTCTGCGTTTCTCAGCACAGGCTCAGCAAACAGTGTTCCCTTTGCCAGAACAACTGTCCCAGGGGTTGTTTCCTATTCCTGACCCAATGCAGAGCAGTGTCAGTGCCATGGAGCAATAACAGACCTTTTTACACAGCGTGTTCTAAAAGAAACTGCTGGGATTGTAAATAAAGCTTCTTTCTCTCCTGACAGCTCTGTGGAGTCCATCTATTTTGTGTCCTACCATGACCAAAGTGAGGGTGACAAAAGCTCTGAATTTCTGCTGCTTGAAGCAGCAGGTTCCAGGCAGTCTATAGGAACACCTTATAAAAGGTGAATTAGAAAGAAATTGGACAGAAAAGCCTCCATTCACCTTCTGAAAAAGTATTTGGAGCCATTCATTCTTTCGTGTCCTACAACAAGAAGTTTAGAGCTCTCAGAAACCAGCAAAAATCTTGAGCTGCCACTTTCCGCAGAGCTGTTTGCAGCAGTAAACCCAGCGATCCCATCCAGCATTTCACGATCAAGGCCGACAGTTTCCCCCCAAGGTGGAGGCAGCCCAGCCTTACCTTGTCGGGGTGGACGACGAGCACAGCCCGCCTGTACACCTTCTTCACCTGCTCTGGAGTCACCAGGTCTGCCATACTCACGGGCTTCCACTTGGTCTCCCCTGCCCACAGCACCGTGTGCATGGTGGACAGCAGCGCCCTGATATTCCTCTCCTTCCCTTCGATCCACTCCAGCACCTGCAGAAAGGAGAGGAACTCTCTATTTATGCCTCACGTTAGATATTCCACCTGCACAAGGTTTCTTCATTTGAATAGCTGTGACCCCAGGGAGCATCTTAAATTTCTTTCCATGTTTTAGAAAACCTTCAGAAAACCTCTGTCTAATTATCATTAGATAATTAACTTTCTGCTTGAAAGCTAAGGCAGACTTTGTGCAACATCCCTGCTAAAAACACTGACTTAATAATGCTTGATGGAACAGTCAAAAGACAAATTAAGTGTTTAACTGTGTTGTTCTTTAGCCAGGTTAACTGCACACCTAAACAAAGTTCAGCTAAGCTGAAATGTAAATGTGAAAACCAAAGCATAAATAGATTTTACAGTTCCAGGCTGAGCTTCCCCAATGAAATAAAAACACATCAGAGCAAAGAGAATTGTATTGGGAAGGCCAAATCAGGGAGCTTCAGTGACTTGACAGCTTCTGTGGGGATAAAAATGGGGGCTGGGAAAACTCCTGCCCACTCCATGGCCTGACCTCTGTCCAGCTCTTGTGGCTGATGGTGGTGTTCAGCGTGGTTGCTGTCACTTCCCAAAGGTTAGAACCTTTCCACAAGGCTAAAACCAGGAAATTTTGAGGGGATCATTCTGCTTTCCAGAACTCTGCTTGGCTTGTGCTGCAGCCTTTCCTCTGAGTTCTCTCTCCTTCTGCAATTCCAATTTGTGGTCTCATTTTTCACATACAGAGCAGGACAGACTGAATCCCCTTCCCTTTCATCAGACATCTGCAGTTTGGTAATTTATTGAGGAGAGATGAGAGAATTCCAAAGCAGGCAGGATTAATGAGGCAGAGGATTAGTTCAATTAGCTGCGCCTGCTAATCAGGGCTGGAGTGCTGTGGAAGAGCAGTGACACTGAGCAAGCCATTGTTGATGTGGTCTGGCTGGGGACAGAAATGCAACCTTGGAGTATTAAATCTGTTGAGGACATTGAATGACTGGGAGAACATCACCAAGAATTTTGCTTACTTTTAGTTTTTCAGGGTCCATCTCCTTTGCCATTTCCTCTTTTCTCATCTCAGCTATTGTTTTGGGGCCCTTCTTGTCCTTGTGAGCATTAAACCCTTGACCAGATAACAAATCTTCGAAATCCGCAGACACTTTTGGCTTGGAATCTTGAAAACCGAGAAGATTTGAAATTATTATCGTCGCATGGGTGCACTTAACACTGGCTTTCTACATAAGATACATCCCTGGGTTAATCACATTAACAATCTCCCAGTGCTAATGAACGTGCGGGTTCTCATGAAAGACGTTACTCAATGTTACTTTTAAATTGTTCTTCTTATTATTATAGAGTCCCAGAATGGTTTGTGTTGGAAGGGACCTTAAGGTTTATCCAGTTCCAACCCCCTGCCACGGGCAGGGACACCTTCCACTATCCCAGGCTGTTGCCCTGATTTTTTCAGCCTTCTCTTCTGTTTCACAGTTTCATGTTTTGGGTTCTTTCTCATGCTCTGGTCTGTAAACACAGGCAATGTTATTGTAGTTTCAAGGTAGTTTGCATTCTTTGTCTTAGAGCTATGGACAGCTGATGGACAGTTGTCTTGGCCAATGGGATGGGGAGAGGTGTCAACCTTCTCCCCCAGTCCCTGGCCTTTGTAGAAATACTATAAATGGAGTCAGACTTCTAAATAAATATAGAGTTCTTAGTTCATGCCTTCTAATCAAAGTGTGAGTGTGTGTTTGTGTGTGTGTGACGCACTGCGTCACCAGGCTGCCCCAAACCGCATCCAGCCCGGCCTTGGACACTTCCAGGCTTATTCTGGGACCTCATTTGCAATACAGGACACCCTAAACAGCACAATTTCGCATCTGGGGTAGCGTGAAGCACCGAACAACCAACGTGCCTGACTTGCTCAGCCCTAACCTGCAAACCACAGTGATATCGGGCGGCCAACCCTTGGCCCGCCGCACCCCAAAGCTCTTACCGGCACTGGCGGCTCCTTTCCCCCGCTCGCCCTGCGCCCCGGCGGCCGAGAAGCTCACGTTGTAGTTGGGCTTGTTCTGGGGGGATGCGTGGGGCCCGCCGGGCTGGCCTTTGGGCTGTGCCCCCTGCCAGCCGTACCCCGCGCCCTGCTGCCACCCGCTGCCGCCCATGGGCTGCGGCGCCGGCTTCTGCGGGGACGGGGGGAACCCCCCGCCCATGCCCGTCGGCGTGGTGGGCTTGCTGGCAAACGAGGGGCCACCTGCAGGGAACAACGGCAGGGACTCACCCGGGAATGAACACAGGGAGCTGACCCCAAGCAAAGTGCCCCCTCCACCCCCAACTCTGCTTTTGGCTCTGCCGCAAGTTTTTGTGCTCTTGCCCCAGGGTTGCTCTGTGAGGGGCTTGTAGGGCAGGCAGCACCTGGTTTTGAGAGTGGGAGGATTTATTGGAGGTGGCTTGGGGAAACAGGGAAAGCTGGATGTGGCTAAGTGTGGGCTCGACATTTCTGAGCCTGAATTTCAGCTTGCTGACCATTGCAGCTCCTTTCCCAAGGGAAAGCTGCCAACAGTTTCTCTTCCCAAAACATCTCTCTGCGTTTCTCAGCACAGGCTCAGCAAACAGTGTTCCCTTTGCCAGAACAACTGTCCCAGGGGTTGTTTCCTATTCCTGACCCAATGGAGAGCAGTGTCAGTGCCATGGAGCAAGAACAGACCTTTTTACACAGCGTGTTCTAAAAGGAACTGTTGGAATTGTAAATAAAGCTTCTCTCTCGGCTGACAGCTCTGTGGGGTCAATCTATTTTGTGTCCTGCCGTGACACGCCACAATTTTTTGCACTTTTGCCCCAAGGTTGCTCTGTGAGGTGCTTATAGGGCAGCACCTGGCTTTGAGGGTTTAAGAAGCTGTTGGAGGTGGCTCGGGGAAAGGGGGAAAGCTGGATGTGGCTAAACTTTGTGGATTTCAGAAACTGGAGGTGGTTCAGAGAAACAGGAAAAGCTGGATGTGGCTACCAAGGAGCCACAGCTCTGTGTGGATGGTGGCAACACAGAATGATTAAAGTTGGGAGGGACCTTACAGCTCATCCGGTCCCATTCCGCTTTCCACTAGCCCAGGTTGCTCAGAGCCCCATCCAGCCCACCCTTGAGCACTTCCAGGGACGGGGAAGCTCCCTGGGCAGCCTGTGGCAGTGCCGAGCTGCTGGTGTTGAAATCGTGTCTCCTCACGCTGTGCTGATTAAAACCATCCACAGAGATGTGTCCCAGCACCTCATTGCTTTAGGGGATGCTCCCTTGGCTCTGGTTGTGTTTGTGGGAGGTACCCAGTGTCAGTGTTTTATTATTTCACACTGACATCCACACTCAACTCCCAGCTCAGAAATGTGTCATGGAAACTGGATGAAGTGCTTTCGAGTTAGTCACAACCAACAAAAACGTGCATAAATATCCTGGGGTTGCCAAGCCATTTGTTTTTAAACCCCAGCACCCTCCTGCAAGCTGCGTGTTTTAAGAGGACCTCGGTGGCTCTGACATGGGGCTTGGCAGCCTTTTTGTTTTGCTCCTGCAGAGCAGCCTGAAATCCAGCAGAGGGAACCGGGAAACCGAATTCCAGCCCCATGCTGGGGCTGACGCAAAGGGGAAAACAAACATCACACCGAACCACCAGGGCTCGCAAAGAGCCGAGGCAGCAACAAAGGCAAGAAAAATCCATTTACCACACACTCAGACAACGCTGGGCTCTAAGGAAAGCTTCAATAATTTCTCAGAACTGCATTGGAACTGAGTGTTTGCTGGTTGTTTTATGACACAAAACAAGGGGAAAAGGCTTTTCTAAACAGCCAAGCTTTGTAGCTGGGTGCAAATACCCCACCTTTAGATAATACTGCGAATTAGAGGCAGATCAATCCCACAGCTTTCCTCACAAAGCAGGAAAATGAGTCAAGTCTGGAAGGAAGCAATTCCTCAAGAACCCCAGCAGCTTTGCAGAGCCCAAATTCTCCTCCCGGGCCTGTAGCAGCCCTTGAACGCAGAGCATCCTCAGCCAGAGCGTGTTTGGGCTTATCAGAGGTTGTGCTTTGCAACCCGTGGAGCCCGCTGAGCTCCCTGCACGTTGCCAGCCCATTTTTTGACCGGGGATCAGGAAAAGCACGGATTTGTCAGAGTTTACAGAGATTCAGGCAGAAGGGAAAGCCTGGCAGCAGCACTGGCACGCAGGTGGGTTGAGAGGCCCCACACACGCCAGGCTGCTCAGCCTGTTTCTCTACAATAATGCTGGTAATTTATTATTTGCCTTTTGTTTTGTTTTGTTTTTTTTTAAATAAGGGATGCAAACCTGCTAAACTCGCTCCGAGGCTTCCCAGATCAGCAAATGGATCCAGTGTTTGGGGTTTAGCCTGATGGGTGGGAGTGCTGTGGAGGGATCCTGTAGGACTGGTGGCAGCAGACTTACTTCCCATTCCTAGACCACCTTAAAAAGAAAAAAAAAAAATTAAAAACAAGATATATAAAGAAAAAAGAACATTTTTCCTCCTGTTGGATGTGAGTGCAGCTCTTCCCAAGTGCTCAGGCACATCTTAGAAGACTGCTATTAAAATTGAGTGCGCCACTGTCAGGTTCCTCAGCAGCCTCAGACTTGTTGCACTCCCACTCCCAATTAGCAACAGCAGCAGGAATATTCCCAGACTGTCTGCACTGCCAGGGGAATTGTGACATATGGATATATTTTAAGAACTAGAAGCCTTCGGGAAGCAACTTTGGGAGGCCAAACACACTCTCCCAAGGTTAGAAAGAATCGTGCAAGCATTCAGTGGCATCCTGGGAATGCACTGCACTTCCCAGGTTTTCCCCATGGCTCTGCATGGAATGAAACAACCTCTGGACACTCTCACCTCACCTGTGCTGCTCTGGAGGAAACAAACCCAGATTTCTTTTAGTATGGAAATCTTTAGATTCCAGTCACTGCCAGCATTTCCCCCCTGCCTCTCCCCTCTCGGAGCTCCTTAAAGGTTGATTTTGGGATGGGTTTTTTTTTTTTGCTAACCACCCTGAATTTTATGACACATACCTGCTTTATTGGGCCAGTCCCAACCGCTGGAAACGTCTGGTTGGATGGAAACCGTCGGGGTGCTCGAAGCTAAAGAGAACGATTGATATCAGTGTCTCAAAGCAGTCCAGCAAAACCAGCATGGCCCAGCGCCCACCAGGAGCCACGGGGGCTCTACAAAGCCTGAGAACCTCCCGTGGGAGGTGGCCCTGCCCACGGCAGGGGGCTGGAACTGGCTGATCTTTAGGATCCCCTCCAACTTTCCAGGGAGATACTCCCAAGCAGCACGTGTTGGATCATCAGGCACCAACAAATCCGCGGCTGAATGTGTTTCAGACAGGGCTGCACATTAAATTTTGGGGTGAGAAGGAGGAAATTAGGGAACTTTTCAACAGAGAGAAGAAAATTCCTTCTCTTCAGTCAAATTCAGCTGTGAATTTGGTTAGGGTTAGTACTGGAGCTAAAGAAAGTTGGTGCCTGCAATTAAAATTGTCAGATGATGCTACAAATCCATTTCCCACATAAGATCGCCAAAGGATGTGTGTTTTCTCTAAATGTGGCTGTGTTTAGTGCAATTAATGGTAGTTTGGTTCAAAGGAGACCTCATAACCACAGGAATATGTGGGCAGACGTTCCTCGTGGCCTCCTTTTTGATTTATATAAATAGCCTATTAATTAAGTCTAAGACCTGGGCAAAACTCAGCTCATCCTACCACACTTCAGCTGCTGAATATACTTTAAGTCCAGAGACAAAAAGCTCTTTCCTGTTTCGTGGGGTTTCTGTGGTTTGGAGTCGTTTTATGGGAAGCATCAGTTTGTACTTAATGGTCCCATTTCTACTTCAAAGCAACATTTTACATTTATTTAAACACCCTGGAAGAGCCTCCCCTTCCTTACCCATGTGAAAGGGATCGCTGTGCACGGTTGGTGAAGGGCTTCTTGTGGCTTGAAGGAAAGGATCCCCGGGGACAGCCGAGGAGCCAAGGAAGGAACCCAGGAGGTCTGGGCCAGTTTGCTTGGGGCTACTTCCAAATGGATCAAAGGCAGCGGCTGTGAAAACATATTTGAGAAATCAGAATCATTAACTTGCACCAGGGATGTGTTTCCAGGTAAGGGGAGGATGCTGTGGCGAGAGGAAATCTGATACCTGCAGGTAGCAAACAGCAGACAGCCCGAGACTGTGGGGCAGCAACGGGAGGGCATCACTATCCCAAACTCTGGGCACCTAAAGAGCCCCATTGTCACCCTGATTTTTTCAGCTTTCTTGTGTCTCACAGTTTCATAGTCCTTAGGTTGTCTCTCATGCATGTGTGTTATAAACAGAAGCAATGTTTTCCTTAATTCCAGGTAGTTTACAATCTTGTTTTAGAGCTATGGACAGCTGATGGACAGTTGACCAGTGGGATGGGGAGAGGTATCAACCTTCTCCCCCAGTCCCTGGTCTTTGTCGAAACACTATAAAAGTAGAATCAGGTTTTTTATTAAACAGTTCATGTCTTCTCACCAAAGTGAGTGTGTGTGTGTGTGTGTGTGTGTGTGGAATAACGACACCCCATAACTTGGTCATGGCAACAGACTGACCCCATCTCTCGTTTCCTGAGGGGGGGTGAATTTAGAGCCAGGCAAAGTGAGCATTCAGGTGCTTCAGATGGAGTTTTAACTGCCAGGGGAGAGTGGAAGACAGTCTGGGGCTTAAAGTTACTGCCCTGGTGCAATTCCTGCCATTCCTGCTTCCTCTCAAGATGATTTCAGGCTGGCAAAGGTTATCCATGCTGGGGATAAAGGGCTTTTAGAAACAGATTTAGAAAATAATGGATATCTTTCCTACATCACCTGTTACAAAAATCCAGTTCTTCTCCAACTCCATTTTTGATCGATTTGTCCAGTTTTCTCTCTTTCGTGTAAAACCCCAACAAACTCAGCCAAAAGAAACTCCTAAGAAGTCACTGAGATCCTTTTCAATAAATTTAAGGTTAAAAGCATCCTGAAAGGTACAATCTCTACAAGCTCTGCCCTGTGGTAATGATGCTACTCATTACTTATGTTACTCAGTCACTACTCTTCACCCATTTCCCAAGCTCTTCTTGTTTTCCTGGCTTGGGACAATTGAGCTCTGTGATTCTGGCTCTGCAGAGCTCATAAATCCCTAAATCTTTTCCAGATCTGTTGTTGCACCTCCTGTGTGATGTGTCTGCAAAACCTCCCCTGGGTGAGAGCTCTCAGACTGAGCCTACAACAGACACAGCAAGAGAAACCTCCAGGTACAAGTGACCGAATTCTCCCACTGAAACTTGGATTCTTCTCCTCTCTCTTTGCACTTGCTCCTCTTTATCCTTCAGAAGATCCCTCTCCCTAATACCTATCCAACCACTCCTGCAGCCTGGTCGTGGAAGAAATAGAAATTCTCTGTTTCCTAGTCCAGGATCACTGTCACAGCTCCGAACCCCCTAAGTTAAAAGAGAAATTCAATTCATGGTGCTGTAGGTATATCCAAACCCCCAGAGGATTTTCTCTGAAAACTCATAATCACCTCCTGTGCACTATGGGACACATAACGAGAGCAAAACTGAGGATCTCCAGCGGCTGTTGGTGTGAGGAGCCTCCAAACCCCAAAGTGGTTTGGTGAGGCTGCACCAGCCTGGAGCAGAGGAGCTGGCTGGACTCCTGGGACTCCCCTGTGCGCTCGACATTTCTGAGCCTGAATTTCAGCTCACTGACCATTGCCGGCTCCTTTCCTAAGGGAAAGCTGCCAACAGTTTCACTTTCCAAAACATCTCTCTCCGTTTCTCAGCACAGGCTCAGCAAACAGTGTTCCCTTTGCCAGAACAACTGTCCCAGGGGTTGTTTCCTATTCCTGAACCAATGGAGAGCAGTGTCAGTGCCATGGAGCAATAACAGACCTTTTTACACAGCGTGTTCTAAAAGAAACTGCTGGGATTGTAAATAAAGCCTTCTTTCTCTCCTGACAGCTCTGTGGAGTCCATCTATTTCTCGGCAGAGCCACCCTTACCTTCTCCTACCCTCGGGGACGGGGATGGCGACGCCGAAGCTGCCGAGCGCCGCGGGGTCGAGTGCACAGATCCGGGTCCCCCCACGTGGAAAACCTCCTCAGCAGCAGCAGCAGCCCCACCGGGGCTCTGGGAGCTCGGCCCTCCGACCCCAAACAAATCATTCAGCAGGTCGGAGTTAGAGGGGGCAGCGCTGGGCTGCGGGGGAAAGCTCTTGCTCATGGGGCTGCCATCCAGGCCCAGCAGGTCCACGTCTTCAGGAGGAGGAGGTGCTGCTGCTGGAGGCTCTTGCTGCTTTTTGCTGTGTTTGGGTGTCCCGTGGGGCTTGTCACCGCTGGCGTTGCTGTGCTGACTGGAAAGGGACAAGAGTTCGTCATCTGACTGTTCGCTTTCCTCATGCACCAACGCTGCTCGATCCTCTGAGGTGGGGTGAGAGCTACTTTTGTCAGATTTCTGATCTAAATGATGATTGAAAATAAAATTAGGCAGCTGTTAGTTTGGTCATCACAAAGGTCCCGTAAAAAAAAGAAATCAGCTTACAAGCAGAACAGAAAGCTGAGAATAGCACAGCAGCATTTGGCTAAAATCATTTTGATTTTTAAAATAAAAGCAGACAGATTTCTTGCCCAGAAGGGTTTTGCAGCCCTGGCACAGCTGGGGTCCCCATCCATGGAGGGGACATGGTCAGTGGTGGCCTTGGCAGTGCTGAGGAATGGTTGGACTCGATGACCTTAAAGATCTTT
Source organism: Donacobius atricapilla (assembly GCA_013397315.1). Classification (NCBI taxonomy): domain Eukaryota; kingdom Metazoa; phylum Chordata; class Aves; order Passeriformes; family Mimidae; genus Donacobius; species Donacobius atricapilla. Next base: position 34,441 of record WBMY01011909.1, on the reverse strand, counting down.
TCCAACCTAAATGATCCCATGATTCCTTTGCCAAGGTTAACCTAAATTTTCTCATCTAGGCTTATTTATTTCACATTTCAGCACGAAGGAGGCCTCGGGTGAAGGTCCACACTAGAAGTGTGTCAGTAATGGTCCCACAGAGCACAGATGGAAGAGGATGATGTAGGACAGGACCCCCCCCTCCACTGCACCATCAGGGTGTGCCCAGCAACAGCTCTGTGGTCTGAGAGCAAAAATGGGATCCCCCAGCCTCACTCCGTGCTCCAGGCAGGGGAACAGGAGCTCTTTGTGTTTTTCAGGCAGATTTGACTCCAAAGACCAAGCCTTGCCTACCTTGCCAGCTGAGAGAGGAGAAGAATGCACTCTGCCCAACGTTCCTGATGTTATCCTGGGGGGAATCCGTGGCACCTCTACCTGCAGCACAGAGCAGCGGAGAGGTGGGATTCAACAAAGCCCAGCTGAGCAAGAAGAAATCATGGAAAGGGAATTAATCCGTGCAGCCCCTACCTGCCAAAGCAAGAGTGTCCTGGTGCTCCTGGTGGGAGGAGAAGAGAATGGAGGGATTGATGTCTTTTGTGGTGAAGTTCTCCCACGGGGGAGTTAATTCAGTTTGTCTGTCTGCAGACTGTATTTCTATGTCCAGTATAACGTGAAAAAGCTGAGGATATTTGTCTGGAGAGTCACAGGCATCCAGCTCAGGCCTAAAGGGGACAGGAGTGGTCCAGTTTAAAAGGGGAGAATATTTCTGGAAAGCTATAAAAAGGCTTTCAGTATATTCAGGCTTTTCATATTTCATCTGTGACTGTTGTGCCTCAGCCTTCATCAGGCTTTTATGCATCAGGTTTGATTAATGTTCAGCTTCAAACACTCACTTGGTGAATTTGAGAGTGGTTGTTCCCAGGGCTATGAATCCAGTGTGAAATTGAATTTGGAATATTTGCGTGTTGGTCATCTGAAAAGAAAAAAAAAAACCAGAGAGAACCAGACTGAACAAGGGCTTAAATACAGGAGTTTGTTAACTCTACCCTAATGTTAACTGCTGCGTAACTGAATTCATCCTGCTTGTTCTACAGGCAATGTTTCCTTCTCAATATTCCAAGACATTCCCAATATTTCCATCTGCCTTCAGCCCTGCTGCTGCAGCCCCTGTACAACAGAAATCCTTCAGGAACAGGCCTTCTTTCCCTGCTCCTCCTTATTTCTGGGACCTGCTTATCAGTTTTGCAATGAAATGAAGCTGTTCCCGCTGAATACTTTGGAGCAACAGGGTTGTGTCCCGAAAAACAGAAAACCATTTCACTCGAGGCCTCAGGGAAGTGTCATCTACACAGCAAAGAGTGGAGAGGAGGAAAAATATTCACCGCCCACTCTGCAACTTGACTGTTCAAGTTTCAAATATATCCTCAGGGAAAGGATGGAGATTCCATGTTTAACCAGCTCTTAGATCCCCACACTGCCTCCACAAGAGAAGTGAAACCAGCTCCTACTTTGGCTTGGAGGCGTCCCCCGATGGTGGATCTCATGTGGTAGACAGAGACAACGACATCTCCATGGACGGTGGCTCCCAGAGGGATCAGGACTTTCCCTTCCTGCACACGGTATTCTCTTGGAGGGGAAGAGGAGGAAAGGTGGAAGGGTTAAGCTCCCTTCTGCCACATGTCCACACCAAAGCTCTCACCTCCTTCAGGCCCAGCAAGGAGGAGCATTCAATGTTCTACTTGGTTAAAACAAAAATACTCCACAGGGGGAACCAACAGAGCACTGGATGGTCTCTGGGATGGTATCCTATTTCCTGCCAGCCTCAGATCCTGATGTGTGTGCAGTTATCCCACTCCTGCCAGCCTCAGATCCTGATGCCTGTGCAGTTATCCCACTCCTGCCAGCCTCAGATCCTGATGTGTGTGCAGTTATCCCACTCCTGCCAGCCTCAGATCCTGATGCCTGTGCAGTTATCCCACTCCTGCCAGCCTCAGATCCTGATGTGTGTGCAGTTATCCCACTCCTGCCAGCCTCAGATCCTGATGCCTGTGCAGTTATCCCACTCCTGCCAGCCTCAGATCCTGATGTGTGTGCAGTTATCCCACTCCTGCCAGCCTCAGATCCTGATGCCTGTGCAGTTATCCCACTCCTGCCAGCCTCAGATCCTGATGTGTGTGCAGTTATCCCACTCCTGCCAGCCTCAGATCCTGATGCCTGTGCAGTTATCCCACTCCTGCCAGCCTCAGATCCTGATGTGTGTGCAGTTATCCCACTCCTGCCAGCCTCAGATCCTGATGCCTGTGCAGTTATCCCACTCCTGCCAGCCTCAGATCCTGATGTGTGTGCAGTTATCCCACTCCTGCCAGCCTCAGATCCTGATGCCTGTGCAGTTATCCCACTCCTGCCAGCCTCAGATCCTGATGTGTGTGCAGTTATCCCATTCCTGATAACCTCAGATCCTGCTGTCTATGCAGTTATCCCATTCCTGATAACCTCAGATCCTGATGTGTGTGCAGTTATCCCACTCCTGATAACCTCAGATCCTGCTGTCTGTGCAGTTATCACACTCCTGCCAACCTCAGACTCCCTCTGGCCATTTATTTCAACCCCAGGCACGAACTCTCAGTGAATCTCTTCATTTATCAGCAGCCAGGCAATGACTGCATCTCGGATATTCCACAGCAAGGTGCAAGTGGCTCCTGAGGAGAGCGGGGGGTGCCAGGAACTCACTTCATCCTCTCGTACTCCTGGGAGGTGGTGAGGATCCGGGTCTCTCCGCTGAGGATGTCGCAGAAGGGCCGGCAGCCGGTGCGCTGCTTGTTGAAGCAGGGGACGGGGCTGAGGGTCACCGACTTGATCGTGAGTGGCTTGCAGTGGGGGATGACAGGTTTGTCCGCTATTAGGTCACAGATGTACCCTATGTACCTGCGGGCAGAGAAAACCAGGGCTGGAATCTCCATCGCTTTCATTTCACACTCAAACTCTGCCTTGGAATCCTGTGGCAGTGCCATTCATGCAGAGGCCCAGGACTGGAGCTCCATGTGCTCCAACATGCCTGCAGCTGGCCCAGAACCTGCACTTCCAGCTCTGTTTCTCTAAGGATACAACTGGGACTGGCGCAGAACCTGCACTTCCAGCTCTGTTTCTGTAAGGATACAACTGGGACTGGCGCAGAACCTGCACTTCCAGCTCTGTTTCTGTAAGGATACAACTGGGACTGGCCCAGAACCTGCACTTCCAGCTCTGTTTCTGTAAGGATACAACCGGGACTGGCCCAGAACCTGCACTTCCAGCTCTGTTTCTGTAAGGATACAACCGGGACTGGCCCAGAACCTGCACTTCCAGCTCTGTTTCTGTAGGGATGTAGCTGGCTCTGGCCCAGAACCTGCACTTCCAGCTCTGTTTCTCTAAGGATACAACTGGGACTGGCCCAGAACCTGCACTTCCAGCTCTGTTTCTGTAAGGATACAACTGGGACTGGCCCAGAACCTGCACTTCCAGCTCTGTTTCTGTATGGTGCAGCTGGCACAGGAGAGGGTTTCACCGAGGCCCTGTTAACCACAGGTTCAGCATGGCATGGTTGGGTTGGAAAGACCTTTTGCAGTCATCTAATCCCACCCCCTGCAATGAGCAGAGATATCTCAAATAATGGAATAATTTGGGCTGGAAGATCTGAAGGTCACCTGCTGTCTGCTCAGAGCAGGAGCAGATTCACAGCTCTGTCTCAGAAGTTGATTTTGTGCTGGGGGTGATACTGATGCCGAAAGTTAATGCCTATTATTAGTAGATATTTAGGATAGTGACTCGACAAGGAAAAGGCCTTGTCAAGCCTCTAAAGTGGGGAGCTGATGCCTTAAATTTGAGTTTTCCTGTATTTCCGGCTCTGCGCTGCCCAGGGGTGCAGCTCTGAGCTCACACTCAGCGTCACTCAGCTCCGCACAGAGCAGGGACACAAAACAAATCCTTCTCCTGCTGCACACCAAGGACAACTTTCAGCCCAA
>WBMY01011909.1:11229-24558 GCA_013397315.1 Donacobius atricapilla | reverse complement strand
CAGTTCTCTGTTCAGTCACACCGTGGCTGGGGTGGAAGAGACCCTCAAGATCTTCTTGTTCACACCCTGCCCCCTTCCACCACCCCAGCGTGCTCCCAGCTCTGTCCTCGGACACTTCCAGGTTTGGGGCAGCCCCGGCTTCTCTGGAAAACCTTTCCCAGTGCCTCAGCCCCCTCCCAGTGCCCCCTGCTCCTGGGCAGACTGGGCTTGCTGTCCCACTCGGCCTCAGCAGGAAAATGGCCCAGCAGGACAGGGATTCACCTCCCTCCTGTGCCACCACACAGCACAGTGACCTAATTTTGATCTTAGGAGCAGAAAGTTTTAAAGAAAGCAGGAATTCAAAAGGTTCTCCTGTCAAAGAACAAGTGTGGATCTCAGCTGACATCCTCATCCCAGCAGAGAGCTCGCTGGGATTTCACCTCCTTGAGAACCCTTTCGTATTTTTTGCGAGATATATGAAGCTCAGCCTGGTAATTATTTCATGTACTGTGTTGTTCACACTTCTTTCTCATGAAAAACACTTGGAATCAGGACTTCCCTGCCCATCAACTGAAAACACAATGTTTTATTAGAAGATAATTTTAGTTTCTTCCTGTGTGAGTCAAGGCAGTGGTTCCAAAGCACCGGGTTGTCCTTTGAGAATGACGTTAAAAGTCACTTGTTGAGGTGTTGGGCAGGGTGGGAGATAATTCCAGGGATTCAGGAATTATGGCCAGCTCACACAGCAATAGATCTTTAATGCTGAGCTTTCAGAAGTAGATAAATTTTTCTCTACCCACAAAGAGCACCAGTGACGCACCAAAATCAATCAGGACTGGAAATTCAGAGCCCTTCATATCTCTTAATTAGTCTTCCCTGTACATTTACTCCTATTTGAAGGCTGGTTACTGATGGCCACAGAGAAACTTGCTTCAAGCGTCAGTGACTGGTTTCTGGGGATCAGAATTACTGAAGATAAATTCAGCTACACCTCAAATTAAAACTAAATTAGGCTTAGATTAGATTCATTTACCCTGACTGAGAGTTAAGCCTGGCAATTCCTGTTGCCTTTTGGGTTGAAGGCACCAAAAAGTTAGAAATTAAAAAAAAAAAAACAAAAAAAACCAACCCCACAACACCAAAGCACAGCACTCCCTTGTGGGAGAAGGAAAGAACAGGAAGTTTTCAGCAAGATTAAATCTAATCTTGCATTTCAGCAGCAGCATTTCATAGAGATTTTCCTTTAAAAGCCATGAATGAAGCAGAGCCTCGCAGTGCTCCCTGATGCTGCGCTGGTTTTAGAGAGGGAAACTGGGCCAGGCAGTGCAGGTGGCTTTTTAAAGTCACCAGAGCCCAAATGTCCCTCAGATCCCGTTTCCATCCCGTGCTTGGCCTGCTTGATTAAAGCCCAACCGCAAGGAAATCATTTCCCTTCTTCTATTGGTAATTTCTTCCAAACACTTTTCATTTTATTCTCCCCCTGCAGCAGCTCCACCGCTCTGTAGGAGCAGCTGTAAAACTCTGTTTTTTTCTTTCCTTCTCTGCAGCCCGGGCTCCACTCCGTGCACTGCCTTTCACTCTCCCAGGCTCCTCACAGGAACATTATCCCTGAACTTCCCAGCTCTTTCATCCAGCTAAAACTCCCAAACCCGCCCCAGCAGCTTAAAAACACCTCTAGCTCCTAGATCACCTTAAATTGCGGCTGCAACAGGAGCTGCTGCCGCTTTCCCTGGGGAATCTGCCCCCACGCAAGGCACTCACCCTGTTGTGGAACTTGGCACTGCGATAGTATTTGGGTGACAAGTTGAACACGGTGTAGTGGTCGGGGTGCCTGGAGTCCAGGAACGTCCTGACGTCCTCGATGTGGTTCCTGAATCCCAGCTCCACGCCTTCAGCAGGAAAAGACATCACTGGCAAAGCAAGGAGAGGCCAGGATGAGGAGGGGTTGCGGAATTCTGGGGTTTGGGATTGTGGTCGTCTGGGTAGTTTGGTGAAGGTGAAAACTTCAGCCTCACTGATGAAAGACTATTTTATGGGTAGTAAACTGACTGGAAGTCACAGGCTTTGTCTCTTTATGTTGTTAGAGAGAAAGTGAACCATTTGTGGGGAGGGAGAAGTGTTTTGAAGGTTTCATTTTGATTCTTACTCTTCTTTCAGTGTGTGTTAATGAACGTATCTTTACACCGTTTGAGTTTGAGCCTGCTTTGCTTTTCTCCTAATCCTGTCTCACAGCAAAGAAGTAGTGAATGATTCTGGTAGGCACTCAGACCACCACACTAACTTTGAGAAACAGAAAATGGAGAACGTGAAGCCACTACATGAACATTACAGGTTGTATTTTTGTGTTTCTCCACGGAGCAGTGCTCACCTATGATCCTTGAGGTAATGTAGGAAATATCCAGCTCTCCCTTGGTGTAACTAAGAGACAAAGCAGGAGACAGAATTAAGGCACTTCAGCAGCGTATTAGGAGTGTTTGCCCAGAAAAATCTACTTATCATGCAAGGAAAAATCATCTCAAAATGAGTTCTTGAGATGCAGACAGTGACCCAGCCTCCCCCTCTCCACGTGCAATTAACTGGATGCAAAACCTGCAAGGAAGGTCCCTTTTCCCTTTTGTCATTAATTTTGAGTGCCAGTTTCCAGGAGCAATCTCCAGCAGTTTGCACGTTGCAGATCCCTCAAACCCACTGGGGTCTTGCATTAAATTTCTTTAATTTCTTGTAGCCCCTTATCCCTTGGAGCTGGGCACAGGGGATGACACCAGGAGAGCCCCCAAAGCAAAGTGACCTCAGCCTTTCTCCCATTCCAGGGTGGATTTAGGGATGGGAACATCAGCAAGCACAGCAAGGAGAGGCATCAACATCCGCGACAGAAGAAATGTTCAAGTGGTGCTTCACGAGAAGGATCCCACAGGGAATCCTCCAGGAGTTGCCCCACTTCCACTGGCACTTTCCAGATTTCAGTGTGCTGCTGCTCACTGTGAAGCTGACATTGCTTTACTTTGGTTTTCCCCGCTTCCTTGAGGCCAAACCCCAATTATGAACCCAAGAAATCACATGGGATTTCCCCCTCCCTCCTCAATCCCTGGGAGCTGGGCTGTGCTCAGTGGGACCAGCGCTCTGCAGCTCCTGGTTTTTCTTTCTTCGGGTGCGCCGTACCTGGCGACAGACTGCATGACCTTGGAGGAGGTGTCTTTCAGGGTGTCCTTCAGGTTGTCCTTCAGGTTGCTGAAGAGCCTCCCTGCTCCTCCTTTCACCATGTCCAGCAGGCCTCCCCCGTAGCTGGACTCCATGTCTGGCGACGAGGCACCTTCAACACACCAAACCCAAAACCACCGTCACCCCTTCGGGGCAAACCCGTCGCCCTGATTTTTTCAGCCTTCTCTTCTGTTTCACAGTTTCATGTTTTGGGTTCTTTCTCACGCTCTGGTCTGTAAACACAGCCAATGTTATCGTAGTTTTCAAGGAAAGTTTTCATTCCTGTTTTAGAGCTATGGACAGCTGAGGGACATTTGTTTTGACCAACGGAATGGGGAGAGGTGCCACCCTTCTCCCCCAGTCCCTGGCCTTTGTAGAAATACTATAAAATGGAGTCAAACTTTTAAATAGAGTTTTAGTTCATACCTTCTAATCAAAGTCTGAATGTGTGTTTGTGTGTGAGTGACGAACTGCATCAAACCCCCCCTGCTCTGCCCGCGCCCAACGCGCTCCCGTGGGCTGCTGCGTGTCCAGCGTGAGGAAAAGCAGGTTTCCTGCCCAGAGCCGTGGTTCTCCAGGGATGAGGGATGGCTCTTTCCAGCCAGCTGGGCTCGGAACTCTCAGCGCTCTGCCTGGGTTGAATGTTCAGAGGACAACACAAGATCTGAGCTGGGGGCTGGAGCTGGGTGATCTGAACGTCAGCCAGGTGTGCCCAGGTGGGCCAAGAGGCCGGTGGCACCTGGGCTCTGGTGGGAATTGTGTGGCAGCAGGAGCAGGGGAGGGATTCTCCCCCCGTGCTGGGCTCCGGTGAGGCCACACCTCGAGGGCCGTGTCCAGTCCTCAGGACAAGAAGGACATGGAGGGGCTGGAGCGTGGTCAGGAAAGGGAAAAGGGCTGGGAAGGGGCTGGAGCCCCAGGAGGGGCTGAGGGAGCTGGGAAGGGGCTCAGCCCGGAGAAAAGGGGGATCAGGGGGGCCCTTGTGGCTCTGCACAACTCCCTGCCAGGAGGGGACAGCCAAGGAGATTTGGGATCTGCTCCCAGGGAACAGGGACAGGAGGAGAGGGAACGGCCCCAGGCTGGGCCAGGGGAGGCTCAGGGTGGACTTCAGCAGGAATTTCTCCATGGAAAGGGTGGAACTGCCCAGGGAGGGTTGGAATCCTCACCTCTGGAGGTGTCCAGGCCTTCCTGAGTGACAAGGCAGGGACTGGGCACAGCTCAATGGTTTGCGAGGGCTTTTCCAACATAATTAATGCTGGGATTCCGTGATCTTTAAGGTCCTTTCCAACCAAAGCCATTCTATGGCTCTAAGCTCCCTCACCTTCAACCCAGCCTGGCTGATTTCTTTATCACCAACAACCCCAGAGGTGAGAAAAAGACTCTCCCTACTCCCTGGGACATCCTTCAGGGCAGCCATCCCAGCTGCCACTTGACTGAACCTTGTCCAACCCAAACTGTCCTGCAATTCCGTGATTAAATGATAATTGAAGTGCAAATGTATCCCCTCCCACTCTCACCCCCATGGTGAGCTATCCATAAATCTTGAAACTGGAGATTCTGTTGGGAAATGAGGCTACTCTGATCCACAGGCACCTGATCCAGGTCCTAGACTGGTGAAATTAGGGGCCCCCTCTCCTCTACACTCTGCCAACTGCAGAACAGAAGATGCCTCCCCGAGGCACAGGAATATTTCTTTTGCCAAACTTCTTGTGAGTATGATTCAAAAAAAAAAAAAAGAAAAAAAAAGAGAAAGGAAAAAAAAAATGAAAGAAGGTTGTTGGCCTCCAAGCATGGAATCGGTGTTTGATCTCCCCTCAAAAAGTTTGTTTTCATGTTATTTTCTGCTGGAAGAGCCAGGGGTGGAAGGAGACGTTCAAAAGGGAATTTTAGCTCCGCAGGTCAGCTTTTAAAAGAAAGGAAGGCAGAAAAGTGGTAGCTTGGAACAGGGAAAAGGGGACAAAGGATCAGAGGTTCAACAGCACTGGGCAAATTCCTGCAGCTGGAGATGCTGTTCGAGAGCAACAGACGGGCTCTGAGAGTGTGGACAAGTTAAAATCTTTAGAAATCAATCTGAAGATTTAAAAAGTGGTGAGAAGAGGAGAAACAGAGAGAAGGAGACCTTTCCCTGCACTTCTAAGAGAAGCAGCAGGAATCAATTCCAAGTTTCCTGTGTCCCCTGAAGCAGAGAATCGGAAAGGATGGCTGAGGGAGAAATGGCTTCCACTGCCAGAGGGCAGGGAGGGATGGGATTTCGGGCAGGAATTGTTCCCTGGCAGGGTGGGCAGGCCCTGGAAGAGAATTCCCAGAGCAGCTGTGGCTGCCCCTGGATCCCTGGCAGTGCCCAAGGCCAGGCTGGAGCATTCTGTGCTCAAAATAAACCCCCAGCAGTCACCAATCACAGAGTCACTGGGTTGGAAGAGACCTCCAAGATCATCGAGGCCAACCCAGCCCCAACAGCTCAACCNATTAATTTATTAGTCTTTCTGTAAAAACCTTTTTCTTAATATCCAACCTATATTTCCCTTGGTGCAGCTTGAGGCTGCGCCCTCTCATTCTGCCAGCGCTGCCCGGTGAAAGACCCCAGCCACCTTTCAGGCAGCTGTGGAGAGTGGTAAGGAAATCCCAAATACAGCAACAAGCTGCTGCAGCTCCTCACAAGAGTGCCAAGTGTCAGGCAGGAGCATTCCTGCCCTGGTGTGCCCTCAGCACTGAGATTTCGGCTGAAGGAGCCCCTGCTGGCAGCAGCAGCCTGGTGCTGAACAGGACGGGAGCTGGAGAGCGTGGAAAGCTTAATTAAAGCACTTCAGTGCTAATTTTACAGAGATTTAGGAGAAGGATGTGCAGGAGAGCTTCTCCTCCCAAGGCAGAGAGAGCTCTGGGGGAGAGCAGTGATCCAGGGGGGCTCCCAGGGGTGTGCTCAGTGCAGGAGCAGCTGGAGGTGGCAAAACCATCAATGCCTGGATGAGCCGGGCCAGGAAACTCATTCCTGCCCAGGGAAAGGCACAGAAAGCACAAATCCAGGAGGGGAATATCCCTCCTGCTGTCCCCTGCGGTGCCGCCAGCAGTGTTTGCGCTCATTCTCAAAAAATGAAGACATTTAGACCGGGCCTGCTTTAAAAGTGAGGGTTTGGAGGCAGAAATGGGTGGGTGGGACAGGTGAGACATGGAGTCAGGGGGACATTTCAGCACCTGCAGCCAGAGGTGACCAGCAGCGCAAGGGAGGCGCTGGCTGCAGGAACCAGCCCGGAATTCCAGATTTGGAACCATTCCCTGCAAAACCTGCAGGGCTGGAAGCCTCGTCTGCCCTGAGCAGCCCCCCCAGACAAAGCCACAAACCCTCCCAACCACAGGGCCTCAATCCCAGCTCTCCGGAGAGCCCAGGGGGAAACCAGCTGACATTTAAGAGGCATTTAAGGCTCTGCCAGGCGGAATATTTACGCTGATGAAGCAACTCTGAGCCTGCGAGAGGGGAGGTGAAAGGAAGACGCCTGAAAAAAAAAAAAAAATCGAGCAGCAGAGAAGTGCTGCCTTTCCCAGGTCACTTAGCAGGAGAGAACAGATCCTTTGTTGCCTGGAAAGGGCAGGCAAAAAGCAGACATGAAGCCATAGGAAAGGAAGCAGGTTTCCCTCGGCCTGCCCAGATTTTGTGTAATGGTATCTTCAATGTCAAATGAGGTTTGTGGTTTTGGTTGTTTTGGTTTTTGGTTTTTTGGTTTTTTTGTTGCTCAGGGCGCTGCTGCCTGTGCTTTTGTTAGGGGTGGAGTGAGGAAGGATCTAAATATTCCCTGCTCCTCAGCATGGAATCACAGAATGGTTTGGGACCTGAAAAACCATCTCAGTCCAGCTCCCCATTCCGTGTACAAAAGCATTAAAGCGTCATCTCCCACCTTCCCAAAAAAAAGGAGGTTTGGGAGTATTAAATCCCCTCTGAATTCTCTTCCAATGGTACCACAAGAGCTTGGCATTACAACGGGAAAAAAATTTCTTTTTTCCTGTGTTTGTGTCCCAAATTCCCCATTTCCAGATGGTTTTATCTGCTTGTTGCAGCCTTCTTCCTCCCCAAAAAGTCTTTTTTTGGGGGAAAAGAAGGGGTTTTTGCTTGTTTTATCGCCTGAGATAGAGGTGGAGCCTGCCCTGTGCCTGGGCAGAAATGACCCGTTTAAAGTTCCCTGCCCTGAGAGGAGTCGAGCCGCTGTTGTTGTGGCTCCAGCAACAAAGCCAGGATTGTTTTGTTTTGAAGGAACACNACACCTGTTGGGGTGTGGGGGTGCAGTGCAACAAGAATCCACATCCCTGGGTGCCCTCAGCGTCCCCAGCTCCTGCTGTCGCCCACATTCCATCTTGCAGAGGATTGCAAAGAGGAATTCAACCTTCCCTGTCCGGGGGAAGCGTGGCAGGAACCCCTAAAAGCAAATTTCCTGCGCAGCCAGTGATAACCGACAGCGGGGAGATCTGAGGGCTTCATCTGCCAGCTGGGCTGGGAACAACCTGGGATGGGGGAATGTCCCAGCCCATGGCAGGCCTTGGATGGAGACGGGCTTTAAAATCCCTCCCCACCCAAATCATCTGTGATTCTCTGGTTCTAGTTGTGCTTTAAGGGCACAAAATCACGTCCTGAAAGCCAGACCTCCCTTCCAGCACACCCCTCTCACCCGCAGATCTGAGCTTTACCACATTTAAGCCAAGACTAAAGCACGGATGCTNAAAAAAGGCTGCTTTTTGTGCCTCTCCCCCTCCCACAGCAGCAGAGCTCACGTTCCTCCCACACCCAGCAAAGCCTGCCTGATGCGGGACGTGCTTCCCCACCAGCCTCCAGCCAGGAAAGCCAGGCTGCTGCAGCTCCAGGATCACACCACGGCCTCTCCTGTGGCCTGGAAGCGTCTGGAGGGGAGGAGGAGCAGCCCCGGAGCAGAAATTGCTGCAACAGCGGGGTTGGAGCATCCTTTGAAGGGTTTGTCATGGATGGAGGGGTGCTGGGTGCAGACCTGGCCAGGCAGAGCAGAGGATCCGGCACATTTCTGTGTTAGGTCAGGGTGTTTGCAGCCCCATGAAGGTGCCCCAAGCTCTGAGGGTTGCCAGCAGCCTCCCAGAAATGGCTTAAGAATAATTAGTGAGATGACTGATTGGAGGTATTTGAAAAAGCAAAAAGGTTTCAATTAAAGAGAAAATAACAAACTGTACAGAACAAAAGGGTAAAGCCATGCACGGTGCAGGGAGGTCCCCGAAAACGCCCCGAGAATCTCCGAGCTCTCTCTTAAGTGTTCAGTGACCCAGGAGGGGTTTTTGGCTCGCTGCCCAACAGAAAAGAGCCACATTTCCTGAGGAACAGCTCAAGGGTCCAACAGGTGCCTTTGTCCTGGCACTGGGCTAATTATGGTGAGAGAAGCATGGAAGTTTCTGCTTCTCCTTCCTCAAAAGTTCAGGGGTGAAACTTAAACTCTTTCCCAACATGGGAACACCTGTTGGGGTGTGGGGGTGCAGTGCAACAAGAATCCACATCCCTGGGTGCCCTCAGCGTCCCCAGCTCCTGCTGTCGCCCACATTCCATCTTGCAGAGGATTGCAAAGAGGAATTCAACCTTCCCTGTCCGGGGGAAGCGTGGCAGGAACCCCTAAAAGCAAATTTCCTGCGCAGCCAGTGATAACCGACAGCGGGGAGATCTGAGGGCTTCATCTGCCAGCTGGGCTGGGAACAACCTGGGATGGGGGAATGTCCCAGCCCATGGCAGGCCTTGGATGGAGACGGGCTTTAAAATCCCTCCCCACCCAAATCATCTGTGATTCTCTGGTTCTAGTTGTGCTTTAAGGGCACAAAATCACGTCCTGAAAGCCAGACCTCCCTTCCAGCACACCCCTCTCACCCGCAGATCTGAGCTTTACCACATTTAAGCCAAGACTAAAGCACGGATGCTGTTATGGGCACTCGCATCCTGCCTTGGATCAGACACAGCCCGAGTGTCAGAATTAGTCCAACTTTTTAACAGTCCCTGGGTGATGGTTTGGGAGAGCAATCACCACCAGCAGAGGCAACTAAAACAGCGATTAAGGGGCATTCACAGGGAAAACCTGCAGAAATTACTTGGGAAGTTCCTCAGACTCCCACAGACCCTCAACACTGATTGTTTTTTACCTAATTTTTGCTCCCAGTCACACCTGTCCCCTCCTCCTCCTCCACTGTCCCAGATTCCTGGTGGAGTGAGGTTCCCTACGAGGCTGAGCACAGATACCTTGAAGTGTTATTCCATAAAAATGAGCAGGGGAAGGGGCAGAGCAGAGCTGCAGGACCACAGCAGCAGCAGAGGCTCTGATCATTTGATAAAATCAATCCTGAGACCCCCCCCCAGCCCAGGTTTCCCTCATCCTGACACCTTCCACTATCCCGGGCTGCTCCAAGCCCCATCCTGGGACACTTCCAGGGATCCAGGGGCAGCGACAGCTTCTCTGGGAATTCCATTCCAGGGCCTCCCCACCCTCACAGGGAGGAATTCCTTCCCAATATCCCATCTAACCCTTCCCTCTGGGATATTCCAGACATTCCCCTGTCTCCAGGCCCTCATCCAACGGGTAAAGCCAGAATATTTCTCTCCTAAGCAGACAATCATGAGGCACAGAAGCATCCCCAGCATCAAGACACCTTCAATAATTTATTCAACTGAGCAGGGAGCTGAATAAATTTTTTTGCTTGGAAGAGATGGGAAATGCCTCAAAACATGGGGACGTTTAGGCTGGATATTAGGAAATTTTCTCCCCCAAAAGTGTTGTCCAACCCTGGCAGGAGAATCCCTGGCAGGATTTAAAAGCCTCTAAAGATGTGGGACTTGGGGACATGAGGAATGGTTGGACTGGATGGTCTGAGAGGGCTTTTCCTGCCTGAGCAATTCCATAATTCTGTGCTTCTGTTGGGCAGCAGAGGGTCCCTGATCTCCTGTGGGAAGCACTCGGAGGTGGCAAAGAAGGGATTTTTGCTTGTTTTATCCCATAAAACAGAGTTTGCTGGCAGCAAACTTTGGGGTTAGAGAAGCTCAAGAACCTCTTTTTGTGCTTTGCTGGGATAAAATTCCAGAACTGACATTGCACGAGCCCCTTTTTATCCAAAGGTTCTTTTGAGGCTGCTTAAATGTAAACTCCATGGAAAGCTGAAGGATTAAGGTAGTTCTGCATTTGCCTGAGAAGTGGAAACTGAGGAATGCAACTTGCACCAAAAAACGTGGAGGATTTCCCCAAGGAGGGGGAGGTTTACTCTGTTTTTTTTAGCGGAATAGGAATGTTGAGAGGGGAGAGGAGGAATTGCCACCCAGTACCCACCAGATTTGTTTAATTTGTCTAAAATTTCCCCTCAGGAAACTCATCCTGCAGCGAGCAGGACGCCGGCCAGGCACGACACCGAGCCACCAGCACAGAGCGTGAAACCTCTGAAGCTGATCCACATTCTCTCTGCTTCTCCTCCCTGTCAAAACAACTAAAAAAAAAAAAAAAGACAAGACTCCTGCCAACACCGAATCATCCAAGTGTCCAAAAACACGCCAAGCAAACAAAGGAGTCATTAAACCCAACGTCCCCGTTTGAAAAGGCAGAACACAAGGCAACATTGTCAGGCCGGGCCTTTGTCCCCCTGCCAGTGACACGGAGATGTCTCTCTTCTGAGTCAGTGAAAAGGAACCACCAGAGCACAAGGCATCGTGCTTGCAAGTGGAAAACTGCTCAAGAAATCTCGATTTCGCCACTTGCAGTTTCTCTCAGACGCTTTTGTTTCGTGGTTGCTCCGCCTGAGGAAGCACAGAGCTCCAGCGAGCCTGTGCCCCAACTGTTGAAAAGCCCTTTTCTATCTTATCCAGATTATAAACACCGCAGAACAGCACAGAAAGGGGTTTTTTTTCTCTTTCATAACAACTAGCCTCGCTGTTATTTTTGCATCTTATTTCCTAGAACCTCTTCTTTCAGTGCTCAGCCAGCTGCTAAGAAAGCAGAACTGAACGCCACAGCAAAAACCCAAATAAATTGGCTTCTTCCCTGCCTGGTTCTCGTCTTGTGAGCACTTGCAGCCACAAGTGCTTAACAAGGAAGAGACAGAAGCAGCTCTGCATAAATGCTCTTCTTGGAATTTGCTTTCTGAACTCCAGTGTTTTGTGGCCTGTGAGGTTCAGCTCGGGTCTCTCTTTGAACTCCCCTCCATCCATTCCCAAACTCCCCTCTATCCATTCCCAATCCTCCCTTCATCCATTCCCAAACCCCCCTCCATCCATTCCCAAACTCCCCTCCATCCATTCCCAAACCTCTCTTCATCCATTCCCAATCCTTTCTTCATCCATTCCAAACCTTTCTTCATCCATTCCCAAATCTCCCTCCATCCATTCCCACACCTCCATCCCAAGCCCAGGGGATCTGCAGGAGGAAGGGGCCATTAACAGGAGCTGGAGCTGTGTGCTGTGACCCTGCATCACTCCACAGAATTTCCCAGGACACAAATCTCCCATCCCTGTGCTCGGGATAGTCCGGAGGAGATCCTGGAGCTGCTCCAGGGCTGGAGCCGGGCTGGGAGAGCTGGGGGTGCTCACCCGGAGAGGAGAAGCTCCAGGGAGAGCTGCGAGCCCCTGGCAGGGCCTGAAGGGGCTCCAGGAGAGCTGCAGAGGGACTGGGGACAAGGGAGGGAGGGACAGGACACAGGGAATGGATCCCAGTGCCAGAGGGCAGCGCTGGGTGGGAGATTGGGCAGGAATTCCTGGCTGGGAGGGTGAGGAGGGGCTGGAATAGAATTCCCAGATTTGCTGCCCCTGGATCCCTGGCAGTGCCCAAGGCCAGGCTGGAGCACCCCGGGACAGTGGGAGGTGTCCCTGCCATGGCAGGGCTGGCACTGGATGAGCTTGAAGGTCCTTCCACCACAAACCATTCCAGGATTTTCTGCAGGATTCAGAGAGCCCCTTGCAGCCCCTCTGTGCCAGCTCCTGCCTTCCAGCAGCAACCTTGTGCTTCTGCTTCCTTTTGCTTCATTTCTCTTTTCACACTGAGCAACACCAGCCCAAAAAAAAATATTAAGCCAATAATCAGAAGCACTTGGGAGTTGGAGCCAAGCTGCAACCACTGATTATTCTCCTTGCAAGAAGGTGTTTATGAGGCTGCAAATCTGCATTAGGAGAGGATGCTTGAAGATCTAATATTTTGCATTAGTTTAAGGAAATTAATAGGAAAAACCAAACAGGAGCCCAGTTCCCAGCTCCTGGGAGCTGGTGACAGCAAACACAGCCCCATTAGTGAAACCAGCAGCAATCTGCCCCAGAATTGCCAGTGCTCTGCCCTCAGCACAAATCCTCACCCATCCAACATGGAATTGCTCACTCATGGCCCCCACACCAGTATTCCACGGAGCAAAGGGCATTTTCCAATGCCCAGGCGCAGAAGAAACCCAATATGAGGGGAAAGAAGAGAAAGGTTTGATTGTTCAGCCTTTTAGCTTCGTTGGAAATGGTCTTTCCCTGCACCCCAAAGTGTGGAGCAGGAGCAGGGCAGTGCCTGTCCCAGTCCCCCAGGCCTGGGGGCACCTTTGGGCCCCTCAGGACAAGGACATGGAGGGGCTGGAGCGTGGCCAGGGAAGGGAAAAGGGCTGGGGAAGGGGCTGGAGAATCCCTGAGGGAGCTGGGAAGGGGCTGAGCCTGGAGAAAAGGAGGCTCAGGGGGGCCCTTGTGGCTCTGCACAACTCCCTGCCAGGAGGGGACAGCCGGGGGGATTTGGGATCTGCTCTCAGGGCACAGGGACAGGAGGAGAGGGAACGGCCCCAGGCTGGGCCAGGGGAGGTTTAGATTGGATATTTGGGGAAATTTTCTTCCCAGAAAGGTTTTTCCAACAGCTGCCCAGGGCAGGGCTGAGTGCCCATCCCTGGAGGGGTTTAAAATCCCTGTGGATGTGGCACTTGGGGACGTGGGGCAGCGCTGGCCCTGGCAGAGCTGGGAATGGACTCGATGGCCTGAGAGAACTTTTCCAGCATTAATGATTCCATGATTCTCTGTTCCCACTCTGCTCACCCTGCCAGACAGACAAACCAGTGCCCCAGTGTTCCCCAGCCCTGGTGGCGCTGGGATGTCTGTCCAGTCTGTTCCCTCCTCGACTGCAAACAGCAGCTGCTCTGCCCCACAGGAAATCATCATTTAAAATCAGGGAAATT
>WBMY01011908.1:214725-229677 GCA_013397315.1 Donacobius atricapilla | reverse complement strand
TTTTTTTTTTTTTTTTTTTAAATGCTTCCTAGTCAAACTTGAATATGCAATGAAGCTCCAGAGCTTTGTGGCGGAAATATAATTAAACTGGTGAAAGATGTAAAAGATGAAGAATGGGGATGACATCAGGCCGATTTCACACTTGGCACTCGGATGGCTGGGCCCAAGCCGTGCTCTTGCCACGCAACACAGATCAAAGTGCACTGCCACTGCTAAAAAGGCAAAAGGGGACTTAAGTATGCTAATCCCCAGGACAAATATATTTTAATCTTGTTAGAATACAAGTTAATGCTGCAGCTCAGTGGCTGAACTTTGTCAGAGTGTAGAGATCTACTTTTACTTTAGCTCTGAATGAGGTAGACCTCCTGGTTTATTCATACTTCATAAAAGTAAATTTACTAAATGAGCCTCCTCGCAGCTCACCTAGACGCTCCTTTAAGTGAGCCAACAAAAAAATCCAGACTCCACTGTCTGAAGCGATTTGGTGCCCAACAAAAGCACCCAAGCCTCGGGGGGATCCGAGCACATCCTCTTTCAGAAAAGGATCCCTTGGAACTGAGCATCCCAAAATGCTTGCAGCCCCTCTGAGCATTCAAGAGAGTTTCCAGTCCTCCTGGACATCCCAAAATTCTTGCACCCCCCCTCTGAGCATCCCAAAATGCTTGCAGCTCCCCTGAGTGCTTTTGAAAAATTTCAGGCCAGAGATCGCAAGAATTCCAATGTAAAGTGGAAATAATGTGTGAAAGGAATGTGGCCCTGGGCAAGAGCTGCTCTCCCCCAGTTTTGGGACCTGCAGCCTGCTTGGAGCCCGGCAGAGCCCAGCCAGGCAGAGCCCCCGGCAGCACCTGCAGCACCAGGAGCAATGACAGCACAGACCCTCGCAGCCCTGGGTGCCTTGGTACCTCTCCCCGGGTGCCCTTTGCAGGGTTAATGCAGCAGTGGCTGTCACAGCAGAACCCTGCACAGATGAAAATGGAGGAGTTTCAGTCAGACTAGTGACAACTGGGGAGGAAGTGGTGTCACAGCCCAGCCCTGGGTGTAATATCAGCTGTGAAGAAACGCATTCACTGTATTTAATATCACAGAAATGCTTTCTTCTCTCCTCAGATTAACAAGATAGAGTTGTACATTCCTGCTGTAAAGACCAGCTTTTCTCTTTCTGTCCTTCCCCAAAACCAGTAGGTTTTCTGTTGTCAAACCAGTCCCAGGAAACCTCTTTCCAAAGCACATGCAAAGCCTGTGAGGTGAGGAGCAGAGTGCCAGTGTGTCACACTCCAACATCCAGAATGATTCCCAATAGTCCTGCAGCTGCCCTCTGCCTCTCTAATAACTTTTCTCCTTCTATTTCTCCAGTTTTGGGGTGTTTACAATTACATCCACAAACCTCATCCCAACTCATGGCTGCTTTGTTTGTGCTGTGCTTTACTGAGCATGAAAAACCAAGGAATACCTCGCCTAGAGGTGGGGAACAAGCCCTGCCTGGCTTCATTTCTCTCCAGCTGCAGTTTTGCCTAATTCCTTCCAATGTTACTATCAGGCCAGCTTCGGCGGCGGTGCAGAGAGGCACGGAGTGCCACGGACAGCACCTTTCATGTCACATCAGACAAATTAACCACCCACTTCAAAAGCTTTCTGTGAGTCTCCATTCCTCAGTGCCTATAAAATGCCACGACTCCAGGACTCGAATCTACAAACAGCGAGAGCTATTATTTATTTACCAAGTGTAAAAATCCCCTGTCTCCTCCTTTCAGACTAAGCCCGTAGCCTGAACTTCCAGAAATCAATTTACATTTTTAAATTCTTTTATGAGTCCTTGGTATTCGACAGCATTCTCTTTGCTCTCAGGGATCTGACAGGCTTTGTTCCAAGATATTTTCAATATTTAGAACATCGAAGAGATATTTAAAATATCAATTATCTTGTTTGGGTAAGTAGCCATTAAACATGCAGAGTAACTTGCTTGAACTGCAAGTCTGCAGGCTAAAAGCGCCTCGCATTTTATATGACATTCTTCATCCGTGCTTTTCAAATCATTTTACAAGTACTAATGAATAAAGTTTATTAACAATCCAGCGAAGGAGACAAGAACTGTTATCCTCTTTCCATGGCATGGAAATTGGGAGATATTTGTGTGTAATCTCGTTTGTGCTTGCTAGATGCCAAATGAACTCAAGTTCCTTTGCACCTCTCCAGCACTATAAAAATTCATTAAAATCATTCAATACATGCTTTAGACTCTGCCATGATGAGATCTTCGTTAAATGAGAATCAGATCCAAGATCAGGTTCTGGCATCACTGTGACAGCCAGTCTGTGCTCCTGTTAATGACATGAGCATTGACCTCAGGCCCAGATTCCATCATATTTGGGAACAACAGAAAAAAGCCACAATTTTGACTTAAAAACCTTTCTTTTTTTGTTTTTTTTTTTTAATCTAGTGATTTTTCAGACTTTTATTCTGTGGATTTTGGGTGCACTCAAACGGTGTATTTTTATTCTCCTAATCTGATCCAAGTAATCAAGGGGTTGCAGCATGGCAAAATTTTTCAGACCAAAAATCCCCCAACCCTCTAAGGGCCATTCTTAGCATCATTAACTGAAATGCTACGGTCCAGCATCTGCAAACATCTGCATGTGATCAAGGTGATGCACTTACTGAATCTGTAAGAAAGACAGTGTGAGGGAAGGGGACCTGCCCTTCTTCCCTGTATGAATTGATCCTGCCCCAGGTAATTTCTTACCCAAACCCCAAACCAGCAGACTGAGTCAGAGTTTGAAGTGATTATCCAACTTGAGAGTGTTCATCACAGTGATGCCTTTTCTTGCTCAGAAGCACACGTAATTCAGTTGCTAATTGTAGCCCCAATTATTCTCTCTCATCCCATAGGGGAATAAACCAGCAAAGCAGTTGACCTACTAGTGCATACACCCGGGAGGACCTTTCCCACGCAGGGTCTCCTCTAGTTTGGGATTTGGAGGGGACACTCAGGTCCCCACAGATGTTAACTGCTCCCCAGGGGTCTCTCCTTGCAGCACTCCAGCCGAGGGAGTTACATTCCTCATGTCAGGAGGTGCAGGATTTGTCCCACGTGAAGGACAACTGTCACTTTATTAAATAGTGACATCAATGATCGTCTGCCTGGCAATAGCTGCGCCTCGGTTCACAGCTCTGCACTCAGAAACCAGAGCATCTCCTAATCGGGGAGACCACTTTTTATAACCTCATCCCACACAGTTTTTGCAGGCACTAATACATCCCAGTGAGACTACTAGACAAATAGGGTCTTAAAATCTTATCTCAGATCTTGCTCAGACACGAGATTTTTGCAATCATAAATGCTAAAAATACTGCTCAGATGTAAGAGCGGTAACTGCAAGCAGGATTCGGGCTTGCCTGAAATTGCTGCAGTCCAGGCAATTCATAGTTAACACATAACTCTCTTGACAAACAGCTCAGATGACAACATACCTATAATTATAGTTATATCTGATCACGTCGCCTGGGGAAAAAGGAAGGTGATACTGCAAACGCAGAGGGGCTGCATCCTACTCTTTACCTCCCAGCCAGTGCTCCAGACTCCCTTGGACCTCTCCAGGAATTACTGTTGGCTAGTCAGTCCTGGGAAGGGATCTCTGAGGGATGCTGTGCCTCCCTAATTCTGGGAGCCGTGCGGTGCCCGCTTAGCGTGATGCTGCCGAATTAGAGCAGCCTAAAAACGCAGGCAGGCAAAAGAAGCAGGGTAGGCTGGAGCTTGCGTCTTCTATCCCTGGGAGGTTTGCAGGGCTGGCAGATGGGAAGCCAAGCGCTGACACCGTCGTCACTGCTGGCATGGTGTCACTTGTGTGCCAGCTCCCCAGGGTGGGGCCAGGCTACCGTGGCCGTGCAAGGGACAGAAAGGCCAGCGCGTGACAAGGGGGATGGAGAGAGGCCACAGGGCTGAGGAGGCAGAGGGGTTTGTGTTCTCCATCCTCAGGGCTCCTCCTGCCAAGAGCCACCTTCCTGTGGAGTTGCCACATCAGCATCAGCCTGGGCCGCCTCTTGGCTTGCCAACAGAGGTAATGCCCTTTGTACCCAGTCTTCAGTTTGGCAATCTCTTTGCACCCTATGTGCATCCTAAATATGAGAAAACCTCGACACGATTGACTCAGCTGGGCAGGTTTCTGCCTGTCCCTTTTTTTTCTCTGGGATGAGCAGTTATCCCCATCAAACAGAACCCCATTGCATGCCCACTTTTTCAGGATGACCACTGTCTCTAGCACGGAGTGAGCACTGGTGTCCTCTATTTACACTGCTAGCAGAGAGATAAGGCTGTCCTTCTCCTTGAATTTGCTCTAAATACTCGCTAGGTTTCCAGGACTAATATTTCCAGGATGAATACTCTTGTATGATTTTGCAGCTCTCTTTTTTTGGCTGAGACAGCAATGTTCCCTAATGTGTAAATTTTCCTGTTTTTTCCCTATGCATAAACCTTAAACTCTATCAATAACTAATTGTTTCATGTGTCTCAGACAAAGTGTAATCAACAGAGAGAATGGTGGGGAAGTGTGAAATGACAGAGTGACATTCTATGCTTAAATAAGCAAACTACACCCAAATCAAACAATGGCTCGAAAATGTTTCCATAATAAGGGTGCATAAATTACCTCCTTTACTTGGAAAGCTCTTACTTGCATCTTACCAGCCACATTTGTAGTATTCACAAGAGCTGATACACTCCGATCATGATAGACATGCCTCTGCTACAGTAATTATAAAATGCTTTGTGAAAATATCATTGTGTCTACAGAGCAACTGAAGTTCTACTGTCTCCTTGGTGTTTGTTTATTGCCTCTGTGAATTTAAAAAATATCATTAAAAAGAGCAAGAAGAAATACATATGAAAGGAGATAGGCCACTTTTTGATATTTATTCTCTCTGAGGGGGAAAAAAGAAAATGCATCTCAGATTGTGCCAATATGTGATATTCACCAGCAGGATAATGTAGAGGGGGTGTGATTCCTTGAAAAAAAGATGGGCAATAATTCCAGGTTGGATGGAAACATTTCAAGAAGATACACTGATGGCTTCTTGTGTATGAGCTCCAACAAATGTGCTTATGTCCACATATACAGGAGGGGTCTGGGAGAAAGGAGACTTTGTGTGAGGGGGTCAAAGCCACCCAGGGCTGGGTGCTGCAGGTGGTGCTGCCCCTGGCTCCACACAACCCCTCTGGACCCTGTGGAGGCAAGAAAATTGCTCCTCTCTCTTGATCTCATCTCACAGTTTGAAAAGGGATTGCTAGTCAGTGTTTTTCTTTATTTTTGGCATCCTACAAGGTGAAAAATAGCAAATTTCATTTTTTTAAAGGAAAATCCTGTACAGTTTAACCAAAAGCAGAGCCCTTACAATTCTTTATTCAGTCTATATATCTCATCATTTTATATATTTTTTCCCCCTCAAATATTTTGTTTCAGTTGAATTCATCTAATGAGGTAAAGCTATAAGTAGTCAAAATTCTTTTAGGGTTGATGAAACCCTGGGAAACAATTATACTAATAAATGAAAGAGAAAACACAGTAATAAAAGAGATATGATTTGCTTTTAATTTTGTGGCTGCATTTATCATTACACCAAGGCAATATAAAATATCTGACCTGAACACGACTTTGGTCCTTATTACAATTGCTGGATTAATTAAAAAGACCATGTTAACTTTATTTTAATAGCGTAGAATCTTGGAGTATAAGTATTTTCAAAATTAAGATCAGTCAACATAAGTAAAAACCTTGAACAAATGTGAAATGCCTCAAAGGATTGCTCTGAATTTATTCTAACACAGAGTGTAAGAGGAAAATGCACTTTTATACTGCTATTTTTATTATAAAAATGAATGTGGAGGAAGTTTGGAGAGAAATTGTCCACAAGCAGTGAAGTGCAAAGTGTGAAACATTAAATATACTCTTTTTTAAAAAAAAAAATTGCCGAGTTTTAACAAGCCAAGAGAGTATGAATGCATGAACAGCATCAGCTCTATTTCAAATTAACCATAGCAAGCCCTTCCACGTACCTGGAAAACCTGATCCGAACGCTAAGATTTTGTATGTTAATTTATACTGCAGAGTTCTTAACATCTGACATTGGCTGTAACATTACAAGTTGTGCTATGACTTTATTAAGGGATGATTTCCAAAGCCCTAAAGAATACTTATTATGTTGTAATATATATTTCTGAAGAGGATTAGGTCTTTGATGCTAAAACCTAGACGTTTTAAAAGCGAGTTTACTGAAATGAAAAAGATTACATACGTTCCTTTGTGTTGCACCAGGTAGAGCTTTTCCACCTTCATTTCAACTCCGTTTCGCAAACCTCAGTGGTGTCACAACCGAGAAATGCATTTAAAATCCCTCAGAGTTTCATTACTGAAATGGGATATTCTAGAAAAGGACCTGGGGCTTGTGCTGCACCACAAACTTAATAGGTAACAGTGGGGAAAAAACTGGAAAAAAAACCAAAAAGCCCAGGATACTTCCCTTCCTGCAATGTGTTAATGCTAGTATCAGACTGAGCAGCAGCTGGATTTCAAGGGCTGTGTCTGATTTTGGATGCCAGTGCTTTAAAAGGACTGAAAAAGTCGAACGAAGAGCGAGAACAATGAAAAAGGTTAGAAAACTTGACCTGTGAGAAAAGACTGATGAAACTGGGTTTGTTTAACTTAGGAAAGAGAGGACGGGTAATGGTTTTCCAGGATGTAAAAGGTTGTTGCAGAGAAAAACACCATCGGTTGTTCTCCAGATCCACTGGGGGTAGAATGAGAAATAATCAGCTTAATTTGCAGAAAAAAAAAAATGTAGGTTAGATATTAGCTAAAATGTCAAACTATAAAGAGAGCTAAGCACTGGGAGAAGTTACCTGGGAGTACAGTAAAAATCTGGCACTGGAGGTTTTTGAGGCTGGTTCAGAGGAGCAGTGTGGGATGCTCCTGGAGCAGGACCTGCCTCAGGCATGGGACACAGCAGGTCCATGTCCTTCAGGGTGCACCCAACACTGCAGCATTGCGTGTTTGCCCCCGCAGAAACAGAACCATTTAACCTCATTGCAGGAATGTCTGGTCAGGTTGGGATTTTCAGACCAAGGGCATGTTGTCATTTTGTTTGAAATAGCCCATTTTTCTGTTTTAAACATCAGGAAAAACACCTTCCTTTTGGCATTCTCCCCTCAATTCATTGACATTTTAGCTCTCAGGCTAGTCCCTATTTTAATATATATGTTTATGTGTGTATATATATATATATAAATCCAGCTTTTAAATAGGAAAACTTAATTTACATTCTGCAAAAGCAGAAAGCTCCTTTTTTTTTTTTTTTTTCCCCTCCTTGCAATCGTTGCCACTCTCACCTCCAATACATGCTCCCCAGAGCCCAGCGGCCAAATCAAACTTGCCTTTCCCTGTGGGATGGCTCATAGATCTCTTGGTCCTCAGCACTGGAGTCTACTGTATCCCCAAGGTCACTTCATGAGAAGATATTGGATATTGGTTGATACTGCCTTTCTCCTGCAGGGAAAATTCAGCTTTTTGTTATTATGATAAAATTTATTTGCTCAGATGGGATCTTTCTCCCATTTTACACCCATTTGAAGTGGTGCCATGAGGATGAGTTCCTTTACAAGATCCAGAGCACTGAAACCCCCACCACACCTGGGGTTTTGCAGCAGGAAAGGAAAGGAAAGGAAAGGAAAGGAAAGGAAAGGAAAGGAAAGGAAAGGAAAGGAAAGGAAAGGAAAGGAAAGGAAAGGAAAGGAAAGGAAAGGAAAGGAAAGGAAAGGAAAGGAAAGGAAAGGAAAGGAAAGGAAAGGAAAGGAAAGGAAAGGAAAGGAAAGGAAAGGAAAGGAAAGGAAAGGAAAGGAAAGGAAAGGAAAGGAAAGGAAAGGAAAGGAAAGGAAAGGAAAGGAAAGGAAAGGAAAGGAAAGGAAAGGAAAGGTTTGGGTTTTCTTTTTGAGAATTTGTTTACAAATGTAAATCACTCATGGGCAACTGAAGCATTTATTACTGTACACCACAAAGGCATTTAGCACAGATATCAATGAGAGACTATAAGAAATCTAGAATGAGATTTACACATTTAGTCTGACCCTACAGACAGTAGCTGCCATGCTCTTTCTTCCCTCTTTCCTGTGATCCTGCTCACTCCCATAGCTGGGTTTGGATGGAGCCCCGTGTCCTGCCACATGCACTCCCACCCTCCCGGCTTGTAGGCAATGCAGCTGGGGAAGGGTCTGGAGCACAAGTCTGATGAGCAGTGGCTGAGGGAGCTGGGATTGTTTAGTCTGGAGAAAAGGAGGTTTAGGTCACTTCCTTATCATTCTCTACAGCACCTGGAAGGAGGGTGTAGCCAGGTGGGAGTCGGTTTCTACTCCCAAATAATAAGTGATAGGACAAGGAGAAACAGTCTCCAGTTAGGGCAGGGATGGTTTAGGCTGGATATTAGGAAAAATTTCTTTACTGAAAGGGTTGTCAAGCATTGGCACAGGCTGTCCAGTGCAGTGGTGAAGTCCCCATCTGTGGAGGTATTTACAGGACACTTAGATGTGGCACTTGGGGATATGGTTTAGTGGTGGACTTGGTGGTACTGGGGTAATGGGTAGACTCAATGATCTCAGAAGTTTCTGCCAAGCTAAATCAATCTATGATTCTGTTTTTCTTTTGCTAGGTGCAATGAGCACCAGACTCTGTGGATGTCTTGTGCAGGAGTGCAAGGCCTCAGTGGGAGGGATCCTCATGAGATCATGGCCAATGGCTTAGGACAGGAGATCCCTGGGAGAGAGAATCCTGGTCCTTCCACTGAATCTGTATTTTCTTTTAAACCAGGTAAGATACAGAAGTCAAGAGGAAGCTCTCCTTAGCCAGGGACTAGGCGTGGTGGTGCTTATTTTGGGGGATGTAGCCGCTGATTGCAGATCCATCAGTGCAGGGTCAGCCTCTAGTCCTGTATTGTCACCAGTTTTCCTGTTACAGGGACAAACGTCTTTGTCTTTATCAGGGCTGCTGGAAACCTGTACAAATCTTAAATGTGTTTTAAATTTATAAGATGAAAAAAAGGGAGTGGGATGTGAATGGAGCACATTAGCACAGTGCTCAACTTGAGAACAAGTGGGTAAATCAGTACTCTTTTCATCCCGCTCTGTTCTCTTCTAAAAGAAAATCCCCAGTGAAATACTGTTCAGAAAAAGAGTCACTTTCAAACACAGGAAATGACAGTGCTTTTATAGCAGCATCCACATACCCCGAATCCAGGGAAACCTAAAAGACACAGCATGAATCTGTGCTCAAGCACTGATGTTATGATACTTTCAGACATGGAATAAAACTGTATGTGATGGAAAAGTCTCTTGCCAGGCTCTGTGTGCCAAACAGACCCTGATGTATCCTGGCTGTTAAACCAAACACTTCTCTTGCACAGTAAACAAGAACATAGATCTGCAAGAATTGGCACAAACACCCACAGGTGCTACTGGAAGTGAGGGTGCTGTGTTTAAGTGAGGTGTTACCACCTCACAGCCGGGTCACCTCAAGCCACTCAACACTGCCAGGTGCCTCACCAGGACAGGGGAGTTTGTGTCTGTTTACAGGATATTTGTCCACTGCTCCTACCTTTAAATTGTGTGTTTCACCATTGCTGTTGACAAGGCTCATCCAAGGATGATTTAGGATATTAGAAAGGTTTTAGAAAGGAACATCCCTGATTGCCCCAGTAGCAGAAAATCCCTGTTCAGAACTGCACCTCATCACTTTGTCTTATTGGTCTCTGACGTTGCCAATATTTGCAAAATTTCTGTAATAGATGTTCTCTCACTGTAACAAAGAGCTCTTATCATGACCCTTTCTTATTTAGTATTTCTCCCTACAAATTATTTTTTCTAAAGATAAAATAGTTAAAATAGGCTCCTCTTACTCTCTGCAAACCTTTGTATCAACTCCCAAAGATTCTTCCATTTACCTGGGCTTCCTGGCCTGGCTCTTCTTCCTCTTCTCCACCTTCTGTGAAGCACCTTTCTCCACTTTCTCCCACCTTGACAAACACATTCACATATATCACTGGGAAAAAAAAAAAAAAAGAGAGAATAAAAAGGAAAAAAAGAATCAGGAAAATTCAAACAGGTGCAAGAACACCAATTCCCAGATTTTCAGTTTTGTTGGTACTAGAACAGCAAAGGTTCATGTTTTCCATCCCTCTATCCTCAGCCTTTCCTCTCCTGAGCATCCCTCTATCCAGCTGTATGCATAGTGCCTCTCCCATTCCCATTCTCATTTCCATCCTTTTCTTTGACTTGCTCTTACCCAGGAGCTTCCACCCATCTCTCCATGGTAGCTCACAGGCTGATCAGGCAGACAGGGAAAGGTTTGGCTGTGCCCAGCCTGTGTCTCTTCTGCCTTGCCCCTTCCCTGGGCTGGAGGTGGAGCAGGTGCTGCACTTAAGGGGTGTCCACCAAGCCATGACCTAGGTTTCAACCTCCCTTCCCTGGGGTATTTATTGCCACCTGATTTAGCACCCCAAAACTGGGGCTTCAGAGGAGAAAGGGACGTAACCTCTGCTCAAATATTTGATTTTTTTTCTCCTTTCTTCTCTTTTCTGCTCCCGTCTCTCCATGCACACCTCAAGTAGGTCTGGCAGCCACGAATTGCTGCAGCCACTTTGCTGCATGCCCACTCCTTCACCAGATGCTGATGCTGTGGGCCATGAACTTGCCCAATTTGGTGTTGAAACAAGGAAGAAATGGTGAAAGACAGACCCAGCTTTGCCATCACACATTCCAGCTTGTGGGGATAAGCACCTTCTGGCGTGAGCTCTGCGTCTGTATTATTCTGCCGTCTCATAACTCAATCCTGCCAGCCTCTGAACTATTTTTATTGCTCTCCTCTGAATAATTTTCAATCTGTCACTATCTTTCAGGTAATATGGTGCCCATAATTAAATACTGCAGGCGCTACCGCACCAGAGCCATATGCAGACGGACTATTACCTCTTCTTGCTGTGATGTCCTCAGCCCCAAATCAAATTGGCCTTTTTTTGCTGCCATATCTCAAGGCAAACTCATGTCTAATTTACTCCACACTATCATCTCTAGATCTCTCACAGCATTACGGCTTCTCGGGTTTTTATCGCTGATTGAATATCTGGGGTTTAGATTATTTTTCCACAAAAGTCGTAACTTCTATTTTCTATGTTGAATCTCATTTTATTCTCCACTCATTTTCCCTGCCTTTTCAGATTCCTTTACATTATTTTTGCTTTCATATTTGGGATTTTCCAATCGACCCAGCTTAGTTCAGTTTGCATATTACATCCACAAAACATTCACTCCTTCCTTTAGATCCGTGAAACAGTTGGTAAACAAGCTCCTCATTCAGAGAATCATTTCAGCATGTGCTTATAACCTTTAGGAGCCAACAGTGCTTAGGTATGGGATGAAGCACCTGTTGGAACACTCATTAGTTTGGAAATAGGGAGAGCACCCTTCATGTTTGATGTGCAGCAGGTTTCTGCAGTAGGGTGAGGTGAGGGAGGGACAAGTGACACGGGGCGAAGGATGCAGCCAATGTTGCTGGTGAAGCAAACCCACCACAGGCTGCCAAGTGCACCCACACATCCTCACCTGCGTGATCAGGGCCTGTATTAGGGTCCTGCCCCGTTGAGATGCCACCAGAGGCTGCCTCAGATCAGCTCCTGCCCATTCCCCTGTTCTTTCTGCTGAGAGACCTTCGAAGCCACGTCAATCTGAATTAATGTTGGGAGTGAGACGCTGGGTGACAGCAGTGACTGTTTTATTAAAATCCAAGGACCCAACTGAGCACTCCTGAACTGTGCTCACATGAATAATCCCACCTATTTTGAGCATGAACCTGAATTCACAAATTTTCTCTTTCTATAAAAAGGAACTCTGTGTTTGTTGGTCAAAATTTGCTTTGTGTAAATCTATGCTGTTTCTTTTCTCTGTTAACCTCTAAGTTCCCAATCCCACCAAAGTCAATGGAAAGATGCACTTTGGCTCCCAGCATCTTCAGATCTGGCAGCAAGGATTTATCCACCTGGAGAAAAATATCTGGAATATCTGCAGTGAAATAAAATCATTCCCAACATCAAAATACATAATTTGAATGATCTGATCTAAAGTAAAAAAACCCATCTATTTCTGGAAAACTCCACTCAGAAAATGTGTTGATTATTTGGAAACAAAGCCTCATTATTTGGGGATATAGCATGGTGAGGTGCTCCAGACTAGCTATTTCTTAGCCTGACTCACTTTTTTTTTTTTTTTCAGGGATGCAGGGTGGTGACATAGTGGCTTATGTTGGCCAAATTCCCAACACAGATATGCTCAAACTGATGTTTGCTTTATAATGTTTGTTCCTTTACTTGAATTAGTACAGTAGATCTGGTATCTTCTCTAGAAAAACAGGATCATAACTGGCATCATAACATTTTCCTCCTAATTTTCCTATGGCTCTTCAGCTTTTCATTAAGAAAAGCAAATAAAGTGGCAGTTCTTTAGGAAATTTGTTAATATCCTTAGTGGTGAAGAAATCCAGGTTCGATAGTTTATATATATGGCCACATTTGTAGAATCAGACTGAATTGCCTTTTTCATTCTGCTTGTCCTTAAGAAATTCCATTTCAGGTCCTGTAGATATTTGGGCGAACAGGTTTGTTGTAGGATTACTTCAGAAACGCCAGTTTAAAGTAATATTTAAGAATATTTGAGGAAAAAGTGGTGGTGATGTGATGCTGGACAAGGTTGGCTGATGGAAAGCTGGTTCCTGATGGGGAGGCTTCCACCCCCTGCCTCAGGGAAGACAAACACAGACCCTGACCTCTCCGTCCACTCAGATGAGCCCACTTGGCCTCTGGTTGGAGGAGCAAATGCTCATAGTGAACAACTTGGCATCAACACGAACCTCACAAGTCATTTTCATAAAACACCACGCAAGGCTATTTAATAACTGACATCTCAGAAAGCTGTAATACCCTTCCAGACGGCCCATGACCAAAAAGCAGGAAAAAAATTGAGTAGGTAATTTGCTACACATTTTCCCACTGTTTTAACCTTTGCTTGCTTATTTATTTTACTAAGTTTTCTGACCTTCCTACAAAAATTGTGTCAATTAATTTTATTCTTATTTAAAAAAAAATATTTTTTAAAAGTTTATCAGTCCAGCCATTTTTTGATTCATCCGTAATTTAATCCCCTTCTAAAATTAATGGGCCTGCTCTCTCTCTAGAATCTTTTTTCCCTTTGATATACATTTTAAAACCCTTTTAAAGTTCTTTGGTTAGCTTTAAATTCTTCCCCCCCTTTATCCTTATTATTTCCCCTATAATCCCTAACTGAATTTGAGTATGCTTGTTTGATTCCTTCCCCTGCCCCCTCTTGCTTTCTAATTTTGACTACAGATTTTTTCTTTTTTTTTTCCTTTTTTTTTTTTAATTAAAAAAATTAAAGCCTCAGATCTTTGCACAGTCCCTTATGAAGCCACATTGGCCGCTTCTTGTTCTCTCTGTTCTTCATTTTGAGAGGAGCAGGAGTCTCTTGCAGCTTAATTATGGTTTCTTGCAGGAGTCCCCCTGCTTCCCCTCACACTGGTGGCTGTACAGTATTCCTCCTCCTCCTCTTTTCCCTCCTCCTCCTCCTCCTTTTCCTTTGCAGACTTTTGTTAAATACAGCATGCACAGCGCATACCAGCCTTTGAGATCCGCCAGATTTCTCCCTCATTGGTATATAAAAATACCTGCCTAAAGATTTACATGCAGGCAGGTTTTTTTCCTGTCCTTTGCCTTCTTTCTGGAATTAAATCCACTTCCAGAAGGACCAGAGGATGCTGCTCCTTTTGTTAGCTTCAGTGTCTATTTTTTAAAAATTGTTTTCCAGCAACTGCAGCTTCAAGGTCACAACTGATCCATGGCCAGTGTTTTGACACATTTCATAAATTTCACCTGAATACAGCTGAAACGAGGGCCAGATTCTGCGCAGGGGTAAATCTCTGCAGCCTTTTACTGCCTTAGACCTGCTTTCTGCAGGCAGCAGATGCGGCTCAAAGTTCCTCAAGACACTTGGGAGCGATTTCAAAGCCCTTCTAATTTTCCTGATAAT
The DNA here is from genome assembly GCA_013397315.1 of Donacobius atricapilla. NCBI lineage: Eukaryota > Metazoa > Chordata > Aves > Passeriformes > Mimidae > Donacobius > Donacobius atricapilla. The sequence continues at coordinate 215,552 of WBMY01011908.1, read as the reverse complement.
ATTGGCACTCCTGGGTGCTGGTTTCCTGGTAGCTTAATTTTTTTTTTTTTCTTCTATATATATAAACCTGCCAATGTTGATTGCTTGAGTTTCTGGAATCAACTCTCAGTCCTCATGAAGCTATTTTAATTAGAATGGGAGGGCTCTGTTAACTAAAAGTGGAAGAAATATTGATATGAGGATGCTCTGAAGTGTGCTCAGCCTAGCGAGCATCTTGTAACTCCTTGTGAATGCTGAACCATAAGAAATTTTAGACAGAGTTGGGGGACTGGGGGACTTTTTTCTCTCCTTTTTTCCCCCTTCTCTTCTTTCCTCTCATTTTTCCTTCCTTTCTATTTCCCCCTTCTCTTTTTTTTTTCTTTTTTTCCTCCTCCCCCTTTCCCCCCATCACCTATCTACCATCACCACCTAAAATCTTTTGTTCGCACATCTGTAAACGACCACGCTCCCAGCCACCCTTTTCCCAGGAAAGCCCAGAAGGTTTGCAACATCTTCCCCCCGGTCCCTGAGCCCACATTCGGCGCCTTACAGTCCTGTCCTGTTTGTTTACATCCACTTGGGGCCGGTTCCTCGCTCTTTCTCTGTGCCGAGCCTTGTGCCCCGGTCCCCTGGGAGCTGCCTTGGTACCCCCGGACGGTCCAGCCGCGCTGGGCAGAGCTCGGCTCCTCTCGCCCCGACAATCGCTCCGCTCCTCTCCGCTGCCCGCCCGGCCTCGGCTGGCCCCCGCAGTCACATCCCCACCCCGAGATGCCTCGGCTTCCCCTTCAGGGATGCTTCGCCTCTGCCTCTGCCTCTGCCTCTGCCTCTGCCTCTGCCTCTGCCTCTGC
>WBMY01011908.1:192775-214641 GCA_013397315.1 Donacobius atricapilla | reverse complement strand
TGCGCTTTTTTTTTTTTTTTTCCCCCCAGAGCGAGCGTTGTTGTGCAGACTGCCCCAATATCGATTCTCAGTCCTCCCGGATCTCTTATTTTATTTCATTCGATGTTGGCACCATATGGCAGCTATGGCAACTGAATATATAACCCTATTCAGTTTCTGGCTCCAGTCTGGTCTCTTAAAGGGCTTCATGTTCTGTTCTGGAGGAAAAAAAAAAGTGATTCCTATAGCACGTAGTGGTAGAGAAGTTCAGATAACATTTTGCTGCCTTTAGAGTTCCCCTTTTCTGATATGACAAACAAACAAAAAAAAGAATATAGATATATTTTACAGGGTTCCAAATAGGGCAAAGATATATGCTATTAAAAGAGTAACAGGTTAGTTTGAATTAATAACAGAGTTAACAGCATATATAAAATCACAACGTGTGTAGGGCCTGTGAGCAACATATTTGCAGTTATTTTTGTTTCACTGTACTTGCAGAGAACGCTGTAACCCACAGCTTCTCAGGAAGCCAGCTGCTAATAAAGAACCTGGCTAATAAAGGGCAGAAATAAATGTCTGAGGGAAATATTTAAACGCATTCCAATGACTTAGGGACATGTGTCAGTGGGGACACATCATTTATTTAGGCATTTTCAGAAATTGCGAGTGGAGCTTGCACTCACTCACATGAGTAGTTTTACTCGTGCACTGCCTTTGAATTCAAGTTAAGGTTACTCATGTGCATAACTCTCCTCAGGACTGGGCCCTACGGCTGTTTCTTCTTCCTGAAAAGATACTGAGGGAACTAATTTTTCTGATGATTAATCTCAAACGCTGCACCTGCAGTGCCTGCTTTCACTTGAATGAGAAGAGATTGATTTATCTAGCTATCTTTCTGTCTGTCTCATTATCCATCTCCCGTAGCATCGCAGCTCCTCGGAAAATGATGACGAACTTATCTTCCCAATAGCTGTGTGGGGCAGGATGGAATTATCTGCACTTGCCAGATGGGGAGATCGAGGTAGGAATCAGCCAAGTGACATGCCTGAGGTCATGTAAGAAGTTAGTGTCAGAGCCAGGCAGTGCAAAGAGCTTCCTGGACTCCCAGACCCATGCCATAATTCCTGTGCCATCCAACAGTTTTTTAGATCCCTGGGAAAGAATTAAGAAATCCTGCTGCTTGAGCCCAGCTCCACTTCATGGTGGAGCAAACCTCGCTGTGGTACAGCCCTGCTGATATCCCTCACTGCTACTTGAGCAGAGAGTTGCAAAACACACCTGCCCTGGCAAGGCAGGGGGGTAGAAGAAAGGAACAGCTTTTCCTATGCTTTAAGAATACGCAAAATATTGCAGTCAAAGTTAGGATAAAAAGTAGAGATCTCCTGAGGTTCCTCCTGCGGTCCCCGTGGCGCAGGACTCCAGTTGGCAAGAGCAGCAGTGGGGAGAGAAGCATGGGGGGCTGGTTAGGGGGAGCCCAGTGATGAGTGTGACACGGGCAGAGCAGCGTTGGGATCTCCTCTGCATGGGTGAATATGTGAGGGGCCAGCTGGGTGCTCCTGCTGTTGCCTTTTTCCCAAGCTGGAAATGAAACATGAGATAATTTTTGCAAGGAGCTAATAGAAAAGGGGATTTTTATTTGAAGGCCTTCAGAGGCAGCTATGGAAAGATGTCAACAAAAGCCTGCCCCCTCCAGGGGTGGACACAGTTTTATAGGCTTTAGGAAATTAGCATAATTGATAAAAAGCACGAATTAGGAGGACAAGTGGTGATGTAATTCTCCCCGAGGTCAAGCCCCTTCTCTGGGGTCCCTCCCTCAGCACTGGCTGTACTTTGTCCATGGAAATGTATCCTGAAGAATTGTTCTTAGCCTTGGTAGCCAGGAAGAACCAAGAAAGGATAGGGACCCTGTACCCCCCCAGGGCTTGGAGCTCTGGAATTTTTTTTGTTGTTCTGCCTATGGAAAGGCCATTGAAAAGTACAGGGAAAACTAGTCACTAATACAATAGACCACAGAGCTACAAATATATGTGTGAAGAATACAGGGAACACATAAAAGAAAGAAAAGGCAAAAACCAAACAGCATCACCACCACTTGGATAAATGGCAATCCAGTCCTGGCCATGTTGTGTGGAGAGAGAGCCCTTGTGCCAACCTCCCTTGATGCAAAGTTTTTGCAGGAATATTTGAACATTTGTGGGTGTAATTCCCTGACAGTACTGAGGGCTTTTCACACAGACATGCAAGTTCATCCATCTTCCAAAGTGAACCAACAGAGAGCAGCAAGTGGTACACCTGGGGGAACCTGTGCTTTTTGTCTGACTACAAATCACAGCTCGAATGCAGGCTCCTCTTAGGTATAAATCAGTGTCTGACCATCCCTGGTGCTTCCATCCTGCTCTGTGAGTCCCAAGCAGGTGGAGTGCAGATCTGACCTGCTCCTGACAGGACCTGACTTCATGGTGATGCCACCAGAAACATGCCATGAGAGAGGTCATCTGACAAACTCTCAGGTGTCCCAAGATCAGAGGAGGGGACCTTTTTGCAGATATCGCTAAAGGCAGACACCGGTCAGAGCGCTGAGCCCAAAGCAGCGACACTGAAGTTTCAGGCTTGACAAGATGAACTCCTACAGCTAAAAGCAAAACAGCATTAAATGACATTCCAAAAGCACCAGTTTTAACTAACTTTTATGCTGTCCCAGTGCCCAGTAGCATCTCCTACCTCCAGCACCAGGACACTGCGGTGCCCACCAGCTGAGAGTGGTGGCACAGTGACACTTGGACATGTCCTGACCAGGTGCCAATGAGGCTGCGGGGGACAGCAGAGCCCACCACAAAGCCAGCCTCACTCTCCTGCCCCAGCCCCAGCCAGGTCCCAGGGGATATCTCTGCTGAAGGCACTAACTTTTCTGGGCATGTCAGCTCCATTACTTTCAACAGTGCTACAAGTATGGAGGACCTCACCTTTCTTTTTTCTTAATGTGTGTCTTAATGTGCAGTCGAAGGGGATAGTTATCCTGTCAGGGGCCTGGGGTGAGCGGGGCCTGATAGGCCCTGGCAGACAGCAATTGTTCTTCACACACCGCTTTGTAGTGTGCACCCAAGTATTACAAACCCGGGCCCAATACAAATAAATAATTAAGTGCATTTCCCGGGGCAAGAAAATGAAGACTTGGAGCTGTGGCGAGAATGAATAAGTAGGGGTCCTCTAGACCCGCAGTGCACGCACGCAGCATGTGACTGACAGTGGGTTTCTTGCAGCCATCACATCAAAGACTCTGGGAAACTGCTGGGCTGGATGAGGAGAGGAGAACCCCCCCAGATGGGGGGACCCAGCAGGCTAGGTGGGGACTGTAAAGCAATCCGTGGTGCTCGGAAAACAGGGAAAATTTTACAGGACAACTTGCTGTTCTTCAGGCAGCACCATCAGTTCTAGCACAGTGGTCTTCGAGTGAAGAGGAGGATAGAGTCCTTCCTCTCCCCAGCCTCAAAGGTGGAAGGTGGGCTGCATGTGACAAACCAGATGGATCCCAAGGGAGAAACAAATTGTCACCTGTGTCCCCACAAAGCCCCTGGCTCCTTCCAGAGCTGGCTCTCCTCCCATCTCCCACCTTCCACCTGCTCTTCCGGTTCCCTTCCTTTTGGGACTCAGGGCTTCCTTAACTCCTCAGAAACATTGCTACAAGCCTTAAGAAAGGAAGAAGCTCTAATCCCCAACGCTAAAGAGCCTCCCATCATGTAGGATGCCATGCTGGGCGTGCCTGGAACTGCCCCTTGACACCTGGGGCTCTCAGGCGCTGTGCTGGAAAAATGGGTCAGCATAAAAGCCATCCTTTTCTAGACCATACTTGGGATGCCTCCTGAATGTACTTCCAATATATAAAACAGTGTGGGGGTGGTTGGGCATGGGCAGCAAGAAGCTTTACACACAAAATTCATCCATTTCTTCAGTCAGGCTATTTTGGGGCCAGCTAGAGTCTCTGTAGAGGTCTCTCCATTTTGGAACATGTCACCTTGGGGGTGAGGTCTGAATGTTGCAGGAGGTTGACACAGCACAAAACACTGCCCAGGCATCACTCAGGTCTGCACGTTCACCACCAGCTCCACCACAGGCTGTTGTAAAACAGAGATCTGGTATCCGCGTTTGAGTTTGCATTTTGGCCTTACCTTTTTTTCAACAAACTGAGTTTTTTCTCTTCTCTCTCTGTAAGTTGGTTTAAACTTAGCTTTTATTTTATTTCCTTCAGGGGTATTTGTTTCTGTCTGATTTGTAAATAACTTTTCTCACCTTTGAGGAGAAAAGAAGTTCAGTTCAGCGTTTCCTGCATCACACAGCAGTGATTACAGTACCGCTTGAACTACTGTTATGGTTGTTTAGGGGAACGACTCTCAACACCTTCTTAGTTTTGAACAACTTTGCTATTTTGTTCAGTTGTTTTTATTAAAAAATCCTCTAAAAGGTAATTCTTAAAAAAAACCCCAACAACATTAACAACAGTACTTAATTTTGCCTGGTACATATAAATCTCTCTGTTTCTGTGCTCAGCTGGTTTGGGTTTTCCTCCTTGCAGTTCCTGGTACCCCTTGTGCCTTGTGCAGTCCTACTCTAACTCCTGGTCCACTTTTCTCTCTCTTGTATTTATTGTCCTGTTTCCTCACTCTGAAGGTTTTATTCAGCTTCTCTGACTCCACCTCAGCCTTTCTCTTATTTTCCACAGCCTGGCTCCTCCCCAGGGTTTCCCCTTTTCCTTCTCCCTGGGATTTTGGAGCCTGTGCTGGAGAAGACACAAGCACTCAGAAGGACACAACTGATCGGAAGGGACAGTGGCATGGAGTCTTCATTTGTAGAGAAGGTAGGGGCCAAACCTGAGCCCTTTGACCCTGTGTGAACCTTGGAGTAACAAATGGGCCGTGTAATGTCAAAAGGTTGGTGCTGCCATTGTCAGACACACCCATCTGACACCATTCAGTTCACAGCTTTTCTTTGTGATCCATGGATCCATGTCTTCTGAAGCTACAAATGTCTCTGTGGACAAACTTCTTCTGGTCTGAGTGGCCTTGAGTTTGCTACAGAAGAAGAGCCAGACGTTGAGATGGATGTTGTGATTCCAGGTCTCAGAGGCACAAAAAGCAGAACTAAATTTGAAAAATCCCACTCTTACTGATTTCTGAAGGATTGTGTCTTTCAAGCTTGGAGCCATGCTATCCTGGAGCAGAGCTCTGTGTTTTCCTTCCTAAAATTAATTTTTTTCAGATCTTTCCCCTTTGTAGGAGGAAGATGGAAAAGACACTTAAAAGAGAAAACCTAACCTGTGTATTTTAGGTATAATTCATTCATATCCAAGACAGGATTTTGAACAAGAGCTGCTGGAGATGGTACCTGGTGATGAAAAGACTGTTCCTAGGCCTGGAAACTTGCAGATAGATAGAAAGATGTTCCTGTTGATATGGACAATGTCCACACAGTGAAAAAAATCTGATAATTCGTTCTCAACTTGTGCAAGAAAACCTCAAAATATTAGATGAGTTGCCTTGATTTGTTAATGAATTTTTATATGGAGATCTCAGCTCTTTATGTGTTTCTATACAACCCAGCTTTTCCAAGAATGACCCATTCTTAAAAAGTCTAAGACCACTCCTATATTCTGTCTGAAGCACCTCTTAGAACTGCCTTCAGGCAGAACAATGAAAAAAAGTCTTTGAAGTAGAAAAGCTTAGGTTTTTTGAGGTGTGTTTTAAATGAACTCTCTGTGTCCCACTGAGGTTCATTCATTTCTACTATCCAGATTCATGGAAGCAAAATTTTAAGCATGGCAAAGAGTAACATTGTTGTGGAAGAAAGAGTTGTTGTCAGAAATATTATTTGGACAATTAATCAATGAGAAAAACTCCTCCCTGTAGTCATGTCAAGATGTTGGGTTCATTTCTCCTTTGGGAACATCAAGAGTTTGTTCAGTCAAATCCCTACAATTTTCCTGGTATTAAATAAGTCTCATCAAGCAGAGAATGAAGCACTTTTAGGCAAGTGCTATGTCACAATGCATGCCTAGACTCCTTCCAGTCTGTGGAACTGGAAGAGAGTACATACTACCTGAAAGGTGTTCTGGAAATATTATCCAAACACGACCTCCCATACAAACCTGTGGCTTATACACAGTCTAAAAACCTGAAAGCATTGCTGTAAATGGGCACTCATCATGGGGATCTGAAGAGAATCTCAGAACACCCCTGATGGCTCCAGCCCACATTGTGGATGCAAAGCTCTGGCTATATCCAAGGTACCACTAAACTTCAGTTACATGTTTATCTTCCTTGAGCCACCCTGTAAACAGATGACCAGAAGGACAGGTCATACAATCACTCCTTCCCTACTGCTTGTGGCAACTGGAAGTGTCTGGCCAACAATCCAGCTTGGATGCGGCTCTGAATAACCTGGTGGGAGGTGTCCCTGCCCATGAGTCATCCAGGAACTGGATGATTTTTAAGGTCCCTTCCAACCCAATCCATTCTATAATTCTGTGATAATATTCCCTGTGTGTTTCTTGTGCTTAGAAGTCACTCTTCCTAATTTCTTGCACAGTCAAGACAAGGTCTTGATCTCCATGAGGCAGGTGCAGCGTTGTCCATGCAGACACCAACTCAGCGCTGAGACCCCTGATAAGGAAGGGTAACCTACCTGCCTTCCTGAATGCAGCTGTGACAAATCATCTTCCAGTCAAGGTAAACTAATGTTTTATTAAAAACTGTCGTCACACAGAACTAAAATCCAATGCTATGAAGTATAAAAGAGGCTTTCAAGCAATCTTCCCTTGAACTGTGGCAGCTTAAGTCTTGTTGCCACTGCTGAGGCGCATCAGGAAATCGTTCGAAGGGCTCAAAGGTTAAGAATCTGTGTTTTCATCTGCACAGAAAAGCGAAAGATCAGATGGCTGACCTCAGCTATTTGTGTTTTGTCTTCTTATCATCATCTTCAAACGAATCAAGGAGCTGTTAATTCAGTTTCATGAGGACAGGGCTTTCCTAGACATATCCAGGGTTGTTTACAGGCTTTTCAGGAGAGATAGAAGACCCCTCCCAAAGAGAAACAGCCAGAGGTTGAGATAATCTTTGTTATTTCCATCACTGTATTGTTTCAGGAGCCCCCTGAAATTAGACAGCCCATGACACTAAGTTTTGTACTAATATGTAATAAGAAATATGAGCTCTGTCCCTACTATTTGGAGAAGGAAAAGAGGTGGAATCAAATAAGCGGATTGGACAGGAGGATGGAGGAACATCTCCCAGAATGGAGATCTTGCAAAGTCAGTCAGAGGTGAGTGACTGCTCATGCCTACACTGCATCCCATCTGGTGTCCACTAAGGAGAGAGCAGCTCTCTCATATTCCATATGTGAGGACTCCAAGACTCTCCTCCAAAACTTTTTAAACCTCCACAGTGCAGCTGTTCCGGTCAGAATGAACAAGAGTGACAAAACCCCACTGAGAAGAAGTAGTCAACCTAAAAAGACTCTTCTTATCATGGAGAGGAGATATCTATTCCTTTCTAGGTATCTCACTTTCCTATTCCTTAGAGGTTCTGTGTGGAAAAGGGCTGCAGGCAGATAGATAAACATTCACCCCTTTTTTGAATGTAGGACACAGCAGACAAGAGGCTTTCCTGAGAACTCAAGGATTGGCTGTACAGGAGAAGAATAAACATGATGAAAATGTGAGTGTCACTCATTTTGGGAAATTGAGGCAATCTAAAACCAGGAAATTCCCTGTGCACTATGCTATACTATCACACCAGAAAGCATCACAACCACAACGTGCCCTAGTTCACATCTTTTCAAATGTTCTCAAGTGTCCCCAGCACAAGTGTGGCTCAGCCCAGAATGACCTTGGCTGTCATCCTTCCATGTGCTGCCTTGAATGGTCCTGGCTGTGCTCAGCACCACCAGCTGATTTCTCACCCTAGTTTCTAGCTCGAAGGATAGCTGTTCCCCCAGGTAAAGTGCTCTGGTGNGAAGGAAGATATCTGAAATCATAAAACCTTCCAAACCTATATAGTTCAGGTTTATATTCTGAAATTCACTGGCGATGGGGGAATTCAGAAGGAAGAACACACATGAAGTATAGTGATAAGCAAAACCACACAGCAGGCACTTCTCCAGCTCCTCCCCACCTCTAGCCACGTAGACCCAGGGCACTCAGAGGTCCATGCAAGGTGCTGGGGTGCTCTCTCTGCATCCATCAATCATAAATTTCACAGATTAGGAGTGACACTGATTCTTCTTCTTCTACTGGAAGAGTCAGGAGGATCTACCTGGATGAAATGGACCATATTTTGCAGTTCCCTGTCGTTCGACTCACAGACACACACACTCACTTTGGTGAGAAGGCATGAGCTGTTTATTAAAAGATCTGACTCCACTTTTATAGTATTTCTACAAAGGCCAGGGACTGGGGGAGAAGGTTGACACCTCTCCCCATCCCATTGGTCATGACAACTATCCATCAGCTGTCCATATCTCTAAGACAAAGAATGTAAACTACCTAGACCAAGGAAAACATTGCTTCTATTTATAACTCCCGTGTGTGAGAAACTACCTAAGAACTATAAAACTGCNAACCCAATCCATTCTATAATTCTGTGATAATATTCCCTGTGTGTTTCTTGTGCTTAGAAGTCACTCTTCCTAATTTCTTGCACAGTCAAGACAAGGTCTTGATCTCCATGAGGCAGGTGCAGCGTTGTCCATGCAGACACCAACTCAGCGCTGAGACCCCTGATAAGGAAGGGTAACCTACCTGCCTTCCTGAATGCAGCTGTGACAAATCATCTTCCAGTCAAGGTAAACTAATGTTTTATTAAAAACTGTCGTCACACAGAACTAAAATCCAATGCTATGAAGTATAAAAGAGGCTTTCAAGCAATCTTCCCTTGAACTGTGGCAGCTTAAGTCTTGTTGCCACTGCTGAGGCGCATCAGGAAATCGTTCGAAGGGCTCAAAGGTTAAGAATCTGTGTTTTCATCTGCACAGAAAAGCGAAAGATCAGATGGCTGACCTCAGCTATTTGTGTTTTGTCTTCTTATCATCATCTTCAAACGAATCAAGGAGCTGTTAATTCAGTTTCATGAGGACAGGGCTTTCCTAGACATATCCAGGGTTGTTTACAGGCTTTTCAGGAGAGATAGAAGACCCCTCCCAAAGAGAAACAGCCAGAGGTTGAGATAATCTTTGTTATTTCCATCACTGTATTGTTTCAGGAGCCCCCTGAAATTAGACAGCCCATGACACTAAGTTTTGTACTAATATGTAATAAGAAATATGAGCTCTGTCCCTACTATTTGGAGAAGGAAAAGAGGTGGAATCAAATAAGCGGATTGGACAGGAGGATGGAGGAACATCTCCCAGAATGGAGATCTTGCAAAGTCAGTCAGAGGTGAGTGACTGCTCATGCCTACACTGCATCCCATCTGGTGTCCACTAAGGAGAGAGCAGCTCTCTCATATTCCATATGTGAAGACTCCAAGACTCTCCTCCAAAACTTTTTAAACCTCCACAGTGCAGCTGTTCCGGTCAGAATGAACAAGAGTGACAAAACCCCACTGAGAAGAAGTAGTCAACCTAAAAAGACTCTTCTTATCATGGAGAGGAGATATCTATTCCTTTCTAGGTATCTCACTTTCCTATTCCTTAGAGGTTCTGTGTGGAAAAGGGCTGCAGGCAGATAGATAAACATTCACCCCTTTTTTGAATGTAGGACACAGCAGACAAGAGGCTTTCCTGAGAACTCAAGGATTGGCTGTACAGGAGAAGAATAAACATGATGAAAATGTGAGTGTCACTCATTTTGGGAAATTGAGGCAATCTAAAAACAGGAAATTCCCTGTGCACTATGCTATACTATCACACCAGAAAGCATCACAACCACAACGTGCCCTAGTTCACATCTTTTCAAATGTTCTCAAGTGTCCCCAGCACAAGTGTGGCTCAGCCCAGAATGACCTTGGCTGTCATCCTTCCATGTGCTGCCTTGAATGGTCCTGGCTGTGCTCAGCACCACCAGCTGATTTCTCACCCTAGTTTCTAGCTCGAAGGATAGCTGTTCCCCCAGGTAAAGTGCTCTGGTGTATTCAGGCTGCCCTGAGGGGGAGCACAGCCAAAGACCACATGAAACATGACTCAGCCTCAGAAAACATCAAGCATCTTGAAATTCCTTTTATTATCTTACAGGTCATGTAAATTTAAGTGTTGGAAAGTCAAAGCAAAATTATTCTAAGAAAACCAACCTCACATATTCCCACAAATTCCTGGGATTCAGGCATTACCTTTCTCTCAGGCTGTGTCATCACCACGTGACCACAAATTCCTCTGCTTCCAGGTGGGAAAGACATGGCCAGGAAGGCTCTGGTTAACGCAGAGTCTAAGCCCATTCCCGGTAGGTGAGTGCTAAAGTACCAGGTGAATGTTGGGGTTTAATTAAGCATGGCAAGCTTCTTTAGGAAAGGCAGCATCACAGGCTGGGGACTGAGGGCTGGCACCACCACCTGCGCTGGGATTAGGCACAGGGGANCTGTCGTTCGACACACAGACACACACACTCACTTTGGTGAGAGGGCATGAACTGTTTATTAAAAAAAAATCTGACTCCGCTTTATATAGTATTTCTACAAAGGCCAGGGACTGGGGGAGAAGGCTGACTCCTCTCCCCATCCCATTGGTCAAGAGAACTGTCCATCAGCTGTCCATATCTCTAATACAAAGAATGTAAACTACCTAGACTAAGGAAAACATTGCTTCTATTTATAACACCCGTGTGTGAGAAACAGCCTAAGAACTATAAACTGCAAGACACAAGAAAAGGCTGAAAAATCAGGGCGACAGTTCACTTTGTATGCTGCAATGGGCAGAGCAGTGGGCCAGATGCACAACCACACTGTCCTGCTTCTGGCCAACATAGCTGAGCACAGCTCAGAAAACCCCTAACTTAGCTAAATGCAGTGAAAATGTGAATATTTAGTCATCATGATATAGGTTACATAGGGAAACAAGTTGAGACAAGGTTCCATCTCCTTTGATACCAGTAAACAGGCTTTTAATCAATCTTTTTTGCCCTCAGATAATACTTTCTAGCAATTCACCATCCCTGTGGAGGCCAGCAGAGATGGCCATGTAGTTAAGACTAGGCCATGGCAAGGCAAAAGTGTTTAATGTCTGCTCATTCTCTGTGTTAATGAAGGAGCAGTGATCCTGCATCTGCTAGTGTGACGAGCACTGGGTGAATTCACTCTGTTGCTTGCGCAAGGCTGAGCACAGGGTATCCCAATCCTGACCAGGGCTGAGAGCCACCCCTCCGACACAGCTCCCAATGAACAACAGTCATAATGAAACTCAAACACAAACAGATCAGCTCAGGGTAACCTGGGCGAGGTGAGCTGGGTGGCACATCTGGCACAGCGCTCAACCTTCACTTTCCAGAGTCACGCTGAAAACCACATCCCAGCCCTCGGTGCCCATCAACAGCAAATGGCTGCTGCTGACCTTGTGTTTGGTGTCTTTGGCCCTGATAACCACGGCAGCCAGACACTGCTCCTGTGCTTTTGCAAAGCTGGCACTGGCTGGAGCTTGGCCTTAGCCTCAGGAATTTGCAGAATTGATCAACATGTGCAGCCAGATAAATACAGACCTGCCAAGCACAAAGGCTTTCTGAACTCTCACCTTTTGCTGATATCACATTTAATATGACAAGAAAGACTTTTTTTTCTTTTTTTCCCTACCATTTAAGAAACACTGCCATATTGAAATCTTTTTCTTTCTTCCTTCATTAATGTCTGTGTCACCTCAAGGGTTGTTGTAATTCCTTATTGCCTGTTCTTCTAGAATTTGCTTTAAGAAAACTTCAGCTAGTTTTCAATGTGGCTGCGAGGTTAACTAGAAATAGAAAATGTCATGAACATGCTGGATATATATCCCTTCTGCTTCCCTGCCACTAAGCCAGCTTTTCATAAAGTTTGAAACCGATATTAATATTTAACTTTTAACTCACAAGATCTTTCATGGTCTCAGCTCTGCTTAATTAGCTGACATTTAGCTCCCTCTATTCCACGGCATACACCTTGGAGTCCTTGGGTACTGGTTTATTAACATTCCCCAAAGTAGATTGGAGCAGGCGGTTACCAGAACCTTTATCAATTGCTCCCGAAGGCGATGGAATTTATTGCTGAATGCCATTAAACCAGCCAGGTCTGTAAATACGGTTAAAGGCACGAAGACACTCCTGTTTTCCAAAGCTTCTCGCTCAGTTTAAATGAGCTTTGTGAATTGGTCTCTCCTTTCCTCCCGCTCTTTCGCAGGCAGCCTTGTCGAGGCGCTCCTAAAGCAAGCCTCTGCATTAACCTGTGTTGCATTAAGCACAGTTCTGCTGTTAATCAAGGCTCGTGCAGGCATCGCTGCAGCGCTGCTCCGGCTCGGGCACGGCGGTGCGGGGCTTGCCCCGCGTAGCGACTGCGCTTCGCAGTTATTCCCTAACCTTGCACACTTTTCCCTCGCTGAAGGCTTTCCTTGTTCTCATCCAGTCTCAGGAATCCCCATGCTCAGACAATAGAAGGTGCAAGTGCCGGGTTTACATCCACTCTGTGCCCTCAGTAGCGTCACGAGCTTTTCTCTCCTCGCCCCCTTCCCCACCCCTGCCTGGTCTCCCACTGCCACCTCCACCCTGCCAGTGGCAGAGCTGCTCCTGCCCCCTGGGGAATTCCAAGAAGCTTGTTCCAGAAGTAACTGTGTCCAACCTAGCACTAAAAGTAAGGACAATTTGCAGAGACCAACACAATTTAGGATCACTCACAACTCCATAACCAAAATGCTAATTACCTACTTAAGCCCCAGAACAAAGTATGCTGCACTTGGATATGTACACCATAATTACAAGGTATTTCTCACTGCTCCTGCTGTAAGACTCACTAATAGTATTTCATTTAATATGAATCTGGCTCTCCTCATTTCTGGTGAACTTCATATGTATTAGGGACACCACACGAGTTAACATTTTGCTCATAAAATTCTAACATGCTTGTTCTTTATGTCAGCGAAACAGTGACAAGCAAGATGCATTTTCTAAAAACTGTATTTTGATGAAGCTATCACAAATGTTAGTCCACAAAGACAAATGTGAATAAAAACATGACTAGTTAGTGGATAACCTTGTTTTAGGGCTTATCTTAATAAATAAAGCATAGATCTTGACAATTTAGGATCTTGCTTCATCCATTTTTGCTCCTCAGAAAAATGAACTTAGTGATCTCCACTCATTCAGCATAAGCCACACTTGAAATAAAATCTGTCACAAGGAAAGTGCTCTTTCCCTGGTATATTTGGCATGAAAATGAAATTAACTGGGTTTTTTTTAAAAATGAACAGTCCTCATGAACTGGGGAACCCAAGTCTCCCCAGGTCAAGTGTGACAGCTCTATCCCAAGTCAACAGACCAAAGCTACTTGCTCCGGGCAAAGATCTGGTCCTGCTTCCTTAGAAATGACCTTTACACTTCTGTTGCACTGATAAAAGGCAAGATCATGCCTTTGGATACATCTCTGACTTCATCAAAGTAGGGTGAGGCAAATTAGGGAGAAAAGACCAAGTTTGAAATCAGGAGATGTTTCCTTGCTTTTCCATGTAGGTTTTGAGATGCTCATTTCTTGGAGGGAACCAAGGGGACCAGCTGAGGACAGCTACATAAATATCTGGATAGGTGGGACTCCAAGCAGTTCATGTCATGTCACATCATATATATTATATCATTTTGCCTAATCTGCTAATTCACAGATGATAAAAAGCATGAATCTCTTCTTTTTCTTTTAAATTGATCACTTCTTACTGAACCCAAGATGAGTTTGGCTTCACAAAGATCCTCACAGATTTTAAGTTTGCACCTCAGTCAGTATCTGCTTCAATAAAGTGAGAGTGAAACAATCTACATGTTTATTCCCAAAATAAATATCCCAGGGCTGGGGAGAGTACGAATCAGATGTGGTCCACTACAGCATTGCCCCAGCCGCACCAGGTTACATCAGGATGAGACTGGGGTGCTACTGGGGTGAATTTACCCCGCACTTTAATGCAGCTGCAAAAAGCAACAGACACCAAAATCCTCCGGCAGTTCTGCAGTGTGAAGTTCAAAGACAGACTGCAGAAGTGTAAATGTGCAAACCGTAGTTCAAAGAAAGGCTTTCCTTCTGAGGGAGGGGTATGTCACTGCTACCGTCTCGCAGCGTTTTCTCAGCACAAACCGCACCAACCACTTTGGTCGAACGCCTGCACTGAGCACAGCACTGGAGGACTTGATGCTCAGCAAAAATCCCAGCCAGGTTACTCAAGAACTCTTTCATAGCATGACTGTGATCAATTCTGAGGGCATATCAAAGCACAAGACAGCACTTAAATTTTAAAGAGACATTCTAACCTATCTGTCCGAAATAATTTAGCAGTTGCTGTTACAGAAAGCACAGAAGTTTCCTCTATTATAAAATACAAAGGAAAAGAAATCCCCAAAATAGCTCCCTGTTGCCACCTTACTTTATTTATTTTGATCTTTTTATAATGGTCAGCCACTTGCACTATGTTGTTCTCTTAGGTAATCAATTTTCTTACTTTTATGGATTTTTCATGTTGAATGATAAAAAGAAGGTGCTGGAGAAAGGTAAAATATTTTAAAATTTGGTGGGAAAGATATATGATTAAAATAAGGTGAGAAGTAGCTAGACTTTGAAATAGCTGCACAGAATCCCAGTAGCTGTCTTCTTTTTATGTGACATGGTAACATGTTTTTTAAACATACTTTGGGCCAAATCTGTCTTTTCTACCCACTCAAAAATCAACAGATTTAACAGAGCGGAAACACTAGAGAAATCCGAACATTTCCCATTAGTTTGATATGTTTTTCTTAGTTTTATGCACAATAAGAAATATTTTCTTCCTCTCAGACTTTCAACAGAGGCAGCTGATCGTGAGTTTTTTATGTGAGGTGAGCTCAGGGTTCCACACTAAAGAATCCACCTCAGCCTAAACTGGCTGTTCAGAAGCAGAATGAAATAGAAAGGGAGTTCAAACATTTGAAAGTTTCTTTAAAAATTGCTGTTTACATACACATCAAAGAAGGTGTTGGATTGCATTAAGTGTGAAGAAAGTCTTCGTTAAATGCTGAAAGCATTATTTCCATTTTATAGAGTAAAGCTGCTCCACGATACTTAAATTATAACTTTGATAAGGCATTCTGGAAAATTGGTCTGTCAGTAGGATATGGCAGAGAGTGTTCCACCTAAAGCAAAAACTTCAGTCTTTTTAAAAACATTAAATCAGACAACAGATCTTTGTGTTACAGACTTAGGGGACAAGACATTAAACTGCTGTAAATCAGCATTGCTCTAATTGCTTCGGTAAAGCTCCAGCAATTTACATGCACTGAGGGATGGGGTGTGTTATTGTTGAAATATTTAACTTTAGAAATACTGCAAAAATCCATAAATAAACTTTAAAATTATGTGACACTTATGAACAGCTTTTTAATCAGAGAGGGGTTTTGTTTTTCGTGATACAATTCATCATTTTATATTCTTTGTTGTTTACTCAATCTGTAATAAAGATGACCTATGAATTTTCAGAACTTTTTCTTTGTTATAAAGCTTACTTTTACCATAAATATTCTACTGCTTTGAATGAACTGGCCTTGTTACCTTAAAACCCTGGCTAAATAGTTAACATCCTTTCAAACAGTGTTCTTATAGAGTATTGGAGCCTGAAGCAGATATTCTCCCATTTTATCTTTCAGAGGCACAGCAACAACCTGAACCGAGTCCCATCTCTGGATGAGATTTATTGCCAAATGTTTTTTACTGGCTAATAAATATTTTGGACATTAAAAAAAACACCCCAACGATGAAAGGCATAACTTGTCAGGAATATTTTGATTTTTTTGCCATTTCTTCAGCAAGAAAGCTTTAATTAAAAAAGTTATTACACTGGTGGTGCTCATGTTGAGCGAACATTTATATCAGGATCAGTAGGACTTTGATATGGAAATTTTAAAGGAACGGGTTGTTTTAAGGACTGCACACTCTCTACTAAGTTATTTCACCTTTAAAAGGACAAATTATTTCAAAAGTTTGCCATCATCATCTCAATAATAGGGATAGAAACTTTGCAGCTCTTAGCTATAGATTCTAAACTCTTTATGGTCTGGAAATACAGATGAAAAAGTCATCTGTTAAATGCATGAAAAAAATGATGAAAAAAACCTAGGCTTTTTTGAGTTCTCTGAGTTGTCTTTTTCTGCTGGAGCAGGAGGCTCACCCCAACTCTGTGACAATCAGATGATGATTTTATGAATATCAGCACAAATGAAATTAATACCTTGGGGTAAATAAATAGCTGAACATAGAAATAAGGTTGAAAACCAGTTGCCCATTAAACTCCACATTCTCATCAAAAGTGAACATTCTCATCTTCACATTTCATATCAAAATATCAGAAACAGAAAAACAGTTAAAATACTGCTACTACTACTACTAATAATTTTAAAAACCCTGTGGAATGTGGGCACATTCAGAAATTAAAAGCAGAAACCAGCAGAGATGTTAGAATAGCAAAAACTGACTATGCAAGGAAAAAACTGGTGTTCTCATCTTACTTCAGTCTGCAACGAGGAGCTGATCTCTTCTGCAATCTCTGTGAGCAGCAGCCTCTGCTCAGGCACCTAAGGTAGGAAATGTTCCATGGCATTTACTGATGTCCTGAAGAGTAACACTTTGCTGAAAGTACCTGTTTCTTCAATCAAAAATACATATTTTTCAAACTGGAAAAACACAGGTATTCTACTTGAAGCACTTCCACCAGTGAATGTGCGAAGGTGAAAATTAAAACATGTTGAACAACTTTGGGCAATAAATCAGGAATGAGGGATACTTTCTGTTGAATCAGATAAAGAAGGATTTTTTTTTTTAAAAGAGTAAAGCAATCTATTTATTCTCAACTCCTGTCCTCAAATGTGCTAAATAATTCAGTGTCTGACTCTTCCCTTACAGGGCAGGGACATGACTTGTGCATCCCCATGCGAGAGGGCATTTTTGCAAAGCCCTGAAAACCTGGCTCATTTGAATTGAAAATTTATCCCACCACGTCGGGCTCTGTAATGATTGTCACGTCACATAAACACAGTTTATGGAGTTTTTTCAAACAGTTGCTGGAAAACCACCTAGGAAGCACCCAAGCTCTCGTGGTGAACCTGTCGCTGCCCAGGTGGGTTTCACATCTGGTTTTGGGCTCTTGCTGGTGCTCCTGTGGGTGGGTTTGGCCATGCATCAGCCTAGGAGAACAGATCCCAGCACACGGCACTATATGACACTAATAAGTATAGAAAATATCCTGTTTTTCTACCCAGAGGGGCCCACATTAGTCTTCAAATTCATTTCCCTAGTCTTCCCAGTATGACTTGCTGCAGCTAAAATCTGATGGGTTTTTTTAGATCAAACTCTGTATTTTAAAACCAGGAGTGCTACAGCCCAGTTCTTTAATAAACCCCACCAATATGGATCCTCCAAGTCCCTTGTAGCATTTGGAGAAATGCGTGCTCACAGATCCTGTTTCAAGGCAAGGACGCAAAGGCTAATCTCTCTCTCTCCTGTTCTTTTTCCTAGTTGCACAGGGAAAAAACGTGAGAAAATATGTAATTCCAGAGTGCTGTGGCAGCATTAAACTACAGCTTCTCACCCCATATATTGCCTTTTTAAACCTCAGTCTTGCAGAGAGTGTTAAGGTGAGCGGTAAATGACTTAATGGCAGCTTAATATTCTGCACATACCCATAACAGACATTTTAGTTGCTTTTAATTGATGTAGCTGCTAGCTTTGTTAAACACTCCAGGAGAGTAGTTCTCACTGGGAATGAGCCTCCTAGAAAGTATCAGTTTGCAAAAACACAATAGTTTGAGCGATAATTGTGCAGAAAAAGACTTCTGGATTTCTTTGCAGTTGAATAAGAGTGTTTTGTTTCACTTTTGTATAACTCAACATCGGGTGCCTAAATTATAGTCAAACTTTCCAAACAGCTAAATAAAGAAACATAGGGTAAGTCACTTTTAAGATAAAATGGAGACTCTAAGATTTTAACCAAACAGAACATTTTTATGGCTGTAAGCACATAAAAAGAAAATTATGTAGGAGAAGTCCTGCTGTTACTTAAACAGTAGCTTTCAGCACTCATAAAATACGTGGTGTTAAATTATTTTCCACTTATAAATCAGCTGGCTCTGGTCTGTACATTAGCAAAAGCTTTAACTGGTTTCTGGCTCCTTACTGGCCTTCACATAACTGCATTTAACCCTGAATGAAATGCTGCTGGCATGGCACTGAGCCCCAACCATCACAACTAAATATATGTATATAACCCTAGAAAGAGCACACAGAAAATGATTCCAATCAGCAAAGAAAATTGGAGAGCAATTAAAGAAAAAATCGGTGTTATTCCATTGGGTCGACTGGCAACCGCGCCTTCTGTTTGGGGGTGAGGGGGAATGCAAAAAAGGGTAATCTCCTCAAAAATTAACTTTTAGGTTTTTTTAAGCTTGTAAAAATAGTAGAGGATCTGAAGGTGCATCTCAGCAGGTTTTGCCTTCCTGTCTAGTACTGAGACTTTTTGCGTGATCAAAGAATACATGACAGCAAATGGATCTGTGCTTGTAAATATCAAACGGTTTGATCACGCTAAAAGACTTTATTGAAGTTCCCCACTTTTTAATCAAACAAGAAACATTCACCTCCAATAGCCATAAAAAAAAAAAAAAAGCCTGCTATGATATTAGAATTAAAGAAAAGTACTAAATGGGACTTGTGGAGAAGGGGTTTGCTTACCATTATATGAGACTTCCATTAATGTCATGTTTGTACAGAAAACTTCAACCCTTATTATTTTACCACAGAACAGGAGAAAAAGGGTTTGACTACACCAATATTAAGTCTGCAATGGCCCACAAGAAATAAGCCATGTTCACATACACAGCCTTTTAAAAGAAAATTAAAAGCATAATAATGAAATGAATACATCACTGACTTGGTTTGTTGTTTTTTTCCTCTTCTGCTTCATGGTCAAATCCACAGCATCAAAATCTACAACTGGCCTGTGGAGAGGTTTTCTATACTATTTCTGTCACTTAGTATGATAATTTGCATCACCTCCCTCCAAAAAAAAGAAGTTAAAAATGCCATTCTGAATGAACATACAGAGCTCTGAATAAAAGGAGCCAATAATTTACAGTAGGATGATAAGAGTGTAATATTGCTTTAATATAAAGTATTAATGAAAATTGCCATTGTAAGATAGATAAGACCTAATAATATAAGTCTCATTGTGTTCTTTGAGTTGGAGGCTTTAGTAAGTTATGTGTTGGTGCTGTGTGGCTGGAGTGAAGCCTGACACAATTTCGAAGACTCGTCATTTCCAGTGTCACCGAATTTATTTTCTCTGGAAAAACCCAAGCAGGCACTTCCCTGCTCTGTCAGGTACAACTGTGCTCCTCTGCCATCTCCTGCCTGCTGCAGAGTTAATGAAAACATGTTTTCATAATTTTTAAAGCAATTTAATACATTTATTTTCATCCCATTTTAAACGTTGGACGAACTAGATTTTAAAGAAGTCCCCGTGGCTTTTTTTTTAGTCTTTACTCTTTAATGTACTGACATTTTTAAAATGGGCAATGGGGTGATACGGGGAATGGCAGATTAATTTATTGCCCTTGTTTTATATCAGTGTAGCTCAGCATTGCTCTGTAGTGTTCCTGCTGCTTTTGCAAGCATCCCACATTTGCAACGATGAGGACTTGCACTTCTGTTTATTAAATGGCAGCTTGTTTATCTGTGCTAATTGCCAGGAAGAAAACTAAACTACTTTCCCCTCTGTGGACCTCTATTTATAGTCAGGAAGAGCAGCCCTGCACATATGCAGGGGTGTATTTGTGTGAAGGAGGTTAACGTGCAGTTACAGCAATCTCGTCTGCCAGGAGGGAGGCAATTGTCTTCCTCATGTAAGAAGGCTGGGTGAGAACACAGTGTGGGTATTAAACCTAAAATGTATTTCAAGGAGGGGGGAGAAAGCTTTTGAGCATATCCATGAAAAAAAAAGAAAAAAAGAAAAAAAAAGAGATATTTAAGAGCATGGTCTTTGATACTTTCATATCAATATTTTGTCTGTGCCTCTGGAAAATATTTTTACAGTGTTACTGAAGATGCACAAAACTGCAATTTGTTCTCCAAAACGTTTAGAGAAGGCTATAAGAGGAGCCAAGAAGGAAAGAGGATTCATCCCAGTCTCCTCTTCTCTGAGAAAATCACTCTGGAAGGTGATGATTTTTCTACACTACCCCACAGACTCTTCTGGGTTTTGTTTCTGAAATGTTCAGAAAGTTTTTCTGTGCAAAAACCCCGCTACCAGAAATCCTACCATCCATTTTAGAGAAAGTATGTTGCTTTCAAAATAATTTCCTACTCGCTGTGTCTGTTCCGGCACAACCAAGAGTAGCTCCATGAAGGCAGAGATGACAAATAGGAAATATTTGTAATAAATCAAATCTATTCTGGAAAGCTTATTATTTGGAGTTTATTTGTCCAAGAAGATTATAGAGAGAACTTTGTGTCTTTACAGATGGAGTTCTCCTGTGCTCCAGACTACGTGTTGCCAATAAGTATTACAAATACCCATGTGTTAAAGTATACAAACTTATTTCTACCAACTTCTTTTCCACCCTATAGTACATTTCATGGGCCCTGTTTCTTACATCCCAAATAATGCTTACAGCCTTTAAATCTCAAACCCACAAACCAAGATTTACAAGCGTTGATTCGGAGATCGATATTTTCATGCATATTCTAGCACTGAAGGCAGCATGCTGAGGAGGGATAACCCAACTTCATTTACAATCTTATAATACTTAGTGCCTCAAGTTATGTGCTTTTTACATTCAGAAATGAAAATAAAACTTGAAAAAATACCCCAAACACTGAAAATGAGGGAAAGAAACAGAAGAATGGAGAAAGATTTAAATAAGCTATAATTAATTTTTGAAAGCATTTTCTTACTTTGTTAGGATTGAAAAGAGGCCTTACTCATATGGAATTACATATTTTACGGAGAAAGAAAACATTAAACGATTATAAAATACATTTTCCCCAGGAGATGATGGCGGTGGGCTGGTCAGCCCCTCTAAGGACACCTCCTGTCTGATGGCAGCAAAGGGTTCACCTAAAAATGAACAGCACATTTCTAAACCTGCCCTCTCATGGTTCCCATTTCAGCTTAGTGGCTGCAATTAGCAATTAAACAGGAGAAACAAATGCCTGTATTTTATTGCAAGAGGGTTAGTTTCATTTCTGGCCTGGAAATGACAGCGCAGACACACAAGGAGCAAAAAGTCATGTAACACCAGGAGGAAAACATACCACGTTAGCTGGGATGCTTAAATCATGCTGCATTAATATGCACAAAAGAATTAAAATAATTAAAAGCCTTTAAGAAAGGGGATGTTTGGTTGTTTTGGTTTGGTTGTTTGGTTTTTTTTTGTTTTTTTTTAAAGCCATGTAGTGTCATTGCTTATTCAACAACAACCCATTTCTCCTGCAAAGCAGTACATTGGGTTTGAAAAAAACACCCAACCCCACACGGCTGTAGAGAGAGCACATGTTACATCAGACACAGTACCTGATTTTTCACTGCACAGCTTGTCAGCTAGATAGTCTGCCTCTTGGGCGATAAGTGAGAATATTTCATCTTCATACTCCTCTACGATACTGTCCCACTGTAAGGATGGAGGAAAAAAAAAAAAAAAAAAGGAAGATGCTCGTACTGTGCCTTTTTTTCAC
>WBMY01011908.1:125863-190787 GCA_013397315.1 Donacobius atricapilla | reverse complement strand
TTTTTTTTTTTTTCCTCTCTCTCCCCCTTCGTCTTCTTCTTGCACCAGGCCCATTATGAAATCCCTCCCTCCCCCAGTCACATACGGATGGGGAGTCTACTTTTTATGAAAACTGGGAAGAGCAAAAAAAGTGCCTAAAAAAAAGACACAAAAAAAAGTCTGGGAAAAGCAAAAAAGTGCCTAGTGGNTTTTTTTTTTTTTTGCTTATTACATCACCAAACCCCCACACTTCATACAGTTAGATGGCAGAAAGAGCAAATGCAGACCTCTCGCTATGCACACCCACCGACACGACACATTACATTGCGCACATAATTTAAAACGTCAGCCCTAGATAAGGCAGCCCTGGAGAACCTGCGTGGGCCCTTCGGCTCACAGCCCCACACCCCCCGTGCCCCTCGCCCTCCTCCGAAGCCAGCCTCGCCCTTGGAAACCTCCCGGCATCCCGAAGACACCGCAGCGAAGGGAGGCGGCCGGCGGCGGACCTTCAGGCCATGGCGCCCTTGGCGCTCCAGCCACTTGTTTCTCTGGTTGAAGCGGAGCTCGCCAAAGTCCTGTGCTCTCAGTTGTTGCTCTGTCTTTTAGCCGCTGCTCGCCAGCTCAGATGCAGCTGTTTAATACCTCCCAGGGGTTTTGTGCAGAAAATAATAGCTTACAAAACCTAGCTTCTCCCAGGTTCTACTATTTCAGCTTTATTTCCGAACAGCTGGTCCGTGTCTTTGTCCATCCCCTTCCCTCCCGGCCGCGGCGAGAATTCGGCAGGAAACCTCTGGCCGCTACCTAGGCCCTGAGAGCCACCGCCGCTGGTGGTGGGGGTCAAAGAGCAACCCTGGCCCTTGGAAACGGGGACAAAAAAAAAACCCCCAAACTTCGCGCCCCGTCTAGACAGGTCAAGGTGCAAGATGCTCCTCTCCCTGTTGCGTCTTCCGGAAAGGGGCGTGAGCTGGAGCCAAGTGCACAGCANCTAGTGGAAAAAAAGGGACAAAAAAAAAAAAAAGACAGCAGAGCAGCCTTTTAATCCCAACCCTGTTTGTAGGTCAGCATAACTTATTTTACAGTAAAGACAGTCTCTTCCAAAACCACATTTTGCTATGAAAATTCCGTCACATCCAATGGGATGCACATATTTTTTTTAGGAAAACAGAACGTCTCGCAAACTGGACTAAAAGGCTAGCAGAGACAGAAGGTGGTGGGAGAAGTGAAGTTTGAAACTTGTGCTCCAAACTCTGCTGCTTCTTCCTCTTGCCAGGACATGGACTGCAGAGGCTCTGGCAGCTCAAGCACAGAGCAAGCATTTTTCCCCCCAAAATTCCAAGAAATTCGTGACAGTTTCTGAAGGTAAAAAATAAAAACACCTGTGAATGTGGAAGGAAGGTTTTATAGCGCTTACAACAGAAGGTGGGACTCAACCTCACCGTCTGATTTCAGCCCTGGCATCCCTTCTACTGAGGTCAGTGCTGCTCTGGGAAAGGTTGGGGTCTTTTTTTGCAATCTGACTGCTCTAGCAATAAATGACACAAAATTTCATCCCCTTCCTAAGTTTACATCCAGGACAGTAACTTAAGTCAGTTGATGGAAAAAGGCATTTTGCATGGCTGGGTTTCTTTTCACATAGATTCACTATCTGCAGCAAAAGGGTTTTACTCTGCAAATTTTGGGAAAAAAAAAAGGTTTTCCTTTGGCTATACTGCAACCAATATTTAGGTGTGTAGTCATATATCCTGCAACCCTTTCCTGTGGCTGCTTGGCTGGTCAGGAATGTGAGTGTGGCTGAGCCAAAGCCCATGGATGCCATAGGGTACCTTGCTCAAATGCAGGGCTCTCCCTTCTCCAGAATGTTCTCGTGTGAACCACAGCCAAGGACTGAGCTGGAAGAAAATGTATCCAACATCAGAAAGAAATGATGAACCCTCCATTTTCATGTGATGATCCCCACAAATTTACAGAGAGGGTTCTGCTGTGTGAACTTTCTTTTGGATGCACCGAAAGTAAGTTTTTGTACATGTACTAGTACTTCTGTGATGTGGTTCAGGCTTTTATTTAGTACCATATTTAGATTTGGGCTGTATTCCCTCGCTACAGTAATGAAAAATATTTGAGAGATAGCATAGACATAGAGAAGATGAAAAAAGCACAAGAGATTAGCTTGCCAAGAGCTGGATTTATACTTTTTTTTTCCTTTTCTATCTAATAAATTATAAATTGGATGCGTAATGTCTGCATAACTTTTCCTTCCCTCATATGTTTGGAGTCAGATTCACAGTTTGAGTAGGAACTATAGTTTATATGAGCCCGTTTGTGATAAACCCACGGATGCAGAAGCTGCCAAGACTACCTATTAGTTTCTGCTATCTATTTGTTGGGTCTTACCGAAGGAAATTTTTGCCGACACAAACGCAACTTGAATTTAAGTGAAGTATTTTTTTGCTGAGCTGTGCTCTGCCCAGTGTACAGGGCTCCAGGCAGTTGCGAGTGCTCTTTCTGCAAGTGTTTTAATAGTAAGAGAGGAATAAGTATTTGGACAAGTGGTGGAAAACTAAAGCCTTTCTTTCTATACTGTGAAGATTTTGAATAGTACTTGTCAATAAAGCAACTCCTATTGTAATTGTACCGGAGACATGGGCCTCCACCCCGAAAAAGCTGTCTCAGAGATACTAACCTCATTAAAATATGAATGAAGAGGCAGCCATCATTGTAATGGGAGAAAACCATGTACTCNTTCCTCTTTACGATGCTTTCTTTTTTTTTTTTTTTCTTCTTCTTCTCTTTCTCTCCACCCTCTGCTGATCAAAGTAGGAAGTTTTCATGACAACCATAGTCAAAGGGCCTGCATCGCAAATGAACTCGATTTCGGCGATGTTGATATATCCCGGCTCCATTGTCTCTTTTCAGACACAGTATGAACCCTTCCGGTCTCAATGATTACATTACAGAAGGACTTTCACATGTGGGCTTCATTTGCACAAAGGGGTTGCCTTGCTTCACCACCATCTGGCCACAAATCAGATAAATAAAGGCAGGAGAATTAAAATTAAAGCTTAGAGGTTTTTTTTTTTTTTCCTCTCTCTCCCCCTTCGTCTTCTTCTTGCACCAGGCCCATTATGAAATCCCTCCCTCCCCCAGTCACATACGGATGGGGAGTCTACTTTTTATGAAAACTGGGAAGAGCAAAAAAAGTGCCTAAAAAAAAGACACAAAAAAAAGTCTGGGAAAAGCAAAAAAGTGCCTAGTGGAAAAAAAGGGACAAAAAAAAAAAAAAGACAGCAGAGCAGCCTTTTAATCCCAACCCTGTTTGTAGGTCAGCATAACTTATTTTACAGTAAAGACAGTCTCTTCCAAAACCACATTTTGCTATGAAAATTCCGTCACATCCAATGGGATGCACATATTTTTTTTAGGAAAACAGAACGTCTCGCAAACTGGACTAAAAGGCTAGCAGAGACAGAAGGTGGTGGGAGAAGTGAAGTTTGAAACTTGTGCTCCAAACTCTGCTGCTTCTTCCTCTTGCCAGGACATGGACTGCAGAGGCTCTGGCAGCTCAAGCACAGAGCAAGCATTTTTCCCCCCAAAATTCCAAGAAATTCGTGACAGTTTCTGAAGGTAAAAAATAAAAACACCTGTGAATGTGGAAGGAAGGTTTTATAGCGCTTACAACAGAAGGTGGGACTCAACCTCACCGTCTGATTTCAGCCCTGGCATCCCTTCTACTGAGGTCAGTGCTGCTCTGGGAAAGGTTGGGGTCTTTTTTTGCAATCTGACTGCTCTAGCAATAAATGACACAAAATTTCATCCCCTTCCTAAGTTTACATCCAGGACAGTAACTTAAGTCAGTTGATGGAAAAAGGCATTTTGCATGGCTGGGTTTCTTTTCACATAGATTCACTATCTGCAGCAAAAGGGTTTTACTCTGCAAATTTTGGGAAAAAAAAAAGGTTTTCCTTTGGCTATACTGCAACCAATATTTAGGTGTGTAGTCATATATCCTGCAACCCTTTCCTGTGGCTGCTTGGCTGGTCAGGAATGTGAGTGTGGCTGAGCCAAAGCCCATGGATGCCATAGGGTACCTTGCTCAAATGCAGGGCTCTCCCTTCTCCAGAATGTTCTCGTGTGAACCACAGCCAAGGACTGAGCTGGAAGAAAATGTATCCAACATCAGAAAGAAATGATGAACCCTCCATTTTCATGTGATGATCCCCACAAATTTACAGAGAGGGTTCTGCTGTGTGAACTTTCTTTTGGATGCACCGAAAGTAAGTTTTTGTACATGTACTAGTACTTCTGTGATGTGGTTCAGGCTTTTATTTAGTACCATATTTAGATTTGGGCTGTATTCCCTCGCTACAGTAATGAAAAATATTTGAGAGATAGCATAGACATAGAGAAGATGAAAAAAGCACAAGAGATTAGCTTGCCAAGAGCTGGATTTATACTTTTTTTTTCCTTTTCTATCTAATAAATTATAAATTGGATGCGTAATGTCTGCATAACTTTTCCTTCCCTCATATGTTTGGAGTCAGATTCACAGTTTGAGTAGGAACTATAGTTTATATGAGCCCGTTTGTGATAAACCCACGGATGCAGAAGCTGCCAAGACTACCTATTAGTTTCTGCTATCTATTTGTTGGGTCTTACCGAAGGAAATTTTTGCCGACACAAACGCAACTTGAATTTAAGTGAAGTATTTTTTTGCTGAGCTGTGCTCTGCCCAGTGTACAGGGCTCCAGGCAGTTGCGAGTGCTCTTTCTGCAAGTGTTTTAATAGTAAGAGAGGAATAAGTATTTGGACAAGTGGTGGAAAACTAAAGCCTTTCTTTCTATACTGTGAAGATTTTGAATAGTACTTGTCAATAAAGCAACTCCTATTGTAATTGTACCGGAGACATGGGCCTCCACCCCGAAAAAGCTGTCTCAGAGATACTAACCTCATTAAAATATGAATGAAGAGGCAGCCATCATTGTAATGGGAGAAAACCATGTACTCAGCAACAAACTTTATCTTCTATCTGGTGCAAAAGTATAAATATGATTTTTCATTACATTTGATGAGGCGATTGATGAACACACGATTTTTTTTTTTGAGTTTTCACGTAAATCACAAAATTTCTTCCTTCCATCCCTGATTTTTCTACTGAGCATTTTGAAATTGGAAGCACCTTCAAATCATTTGGAATCTCTAAAAAGAAAAAAAAAAGGGGGTTGTTTCTTTGGGGCGTTTTTTTGAAGGTTGAAAGAAACTTTTGCATTTGTTTTTGTGGGCTTTTTTCTTCTTTTTTTTCCAGAATATCTCATCCAATTTCAAAAGAAAACAGGAGAATTCATTACAGACTACTGTGACAACACCTTAATAACAGTCAATTATAGGGTGTTCAAATGCCTGTTCATTACTATGTCTCTGTTAATCTAGTCCTAAATTTCTTGCTTGATAGATACCACAACTGGCCAAGAATACAATTGCATTACAAAATGCAATGAAAAAATATACAAAATGTAACTGCAGGAAGGAGGCAGTTTCAAAATAATCGAACTGTCAATCCAACATTTGTCAAAATAATTAGACATATCTGGTCATTTTTTTAATAAGAT
The DNA here is from genome assembly GCA_013397315.1 of Donacobius atricapilla. NCBI lineage: Eukaryota > Metazoa > Chordata > Aves > Passeriformes > Mimidae > Donacobius > Donacobius atricapilla. The sequence continues at coordinate 185,205 of WBMY01011908.1, read as the reverse complement.
ATGGTCAGACTTGGAATGGATAACATGGGAAGGTTTAAGTTTAAATAGGAATTGTTTCAATGACTTGGAAATAAGTCTTTTAAAATGTTTCATGTAGTTTAATCATTATCTTTTCATCCACAAAAGTGTTCAAATCATTTTTGATATTAGTTAAAAGTCAATATTTAGAAGTGAAAATTCAAACCTCCTTTGCTCTAGGCTAAAACAGGAGCAACATGAATGCTGAGCTACTCTAAAGGCTGATGGGATATATAATTAGCTATTATGTTAATTGAATCCACTGTGAGTTTGTTGTATGAGATTTCTTCATATAATATGCAAATAGCTTTGAAGGTTTAGTTTTATTAGACAATATAATTAGAAATCTTCTAAAGGACTGAATTCTAATGAGGCATAATAAAGCTTTGTAAAATATCTGTTTGCTGGGTGAGCAGACCACCTGGGCTTAATCAATACCAGGAAGTTTGTTGTGCAATAGCACATTTTAAAGAAAGTTTAAGAATTTACCTTTCTAGTCCCATTCATCATAGTTTTATTTTAGGGGAAAGAGAGTTAATTTTGGCAAGAAAGGAAATTAAATTCTTGTAATAAGTAAGGAGATGAAATTCTTGTAATCTGAGGGAGATGAAGTAACTTAAAAAATAAACTCCTTGAATTCTGCTTATTTAAAAGAAAATAAAAATAAATACTAATAAAAACCTCTCCCAGCTGTAGCGTCAGTTATGTGTCCAGTTATCTTAAAGATCCTTAAAGTGAAATGTTACATGAGCAAAGTTAGCCATTATTCCTGCCATTAAATGCCTGCTTCAAGCAGATGTACATACTTTAGCTTCTGTAGTGTAACTAATCAGCGTAACTTCACTTTTAGTAAAATAGCCCAACATGTTAATATGTGGAATTAAACACTCTCTTCTAAAGAAAGAAATTCACACCAGGGTGTTCCAGAGCCGGTCCTGAATTCCACCTTCACATTCCACTTGCTTTAAGACCACCACCAAAGAAAAAGCTTAAATTATTTTAGTTAATGCCAGAATGCCAAAAATGTGTAATCTTTTGTCTAATTTGCCTTGTTCACAATTTACACTGTGCCAAGGCTGCATTATTCAGTCTTAATATTAATTGAAAATAATAAAGACAGGATACTTTGCGCTGGTGTAGCATTTAGAGAAAGGCATTTTTTTCTCTCCCTGTCAACAAGAATCAGTAGCAACACATTACGAAAAAATCAGAAGGGCTGATTTAAGCAGCAGATTTAACCAAACCTGGAGGAGGCACGGTCCCAGTAAGTGGCCTGCCAGCCTGCTGGGGAGGAGAGGCAGAAGATAGCACAACTGCGGCCAGGCTGAGGCTACCCAGTAAATGTTTCATTTCTTTGTGCCTTACCCAAATACTTCTGGCCCTGTGCTTCTCGGAGATGCTCTCTGAAATGCCAAAAATCTGACAAACCCACATTTAATAAAGGCGATCAATATGTTGCTGTGAATATGTTATAAACTTACCATGCTTTGCATAGCATATTATAAAACTGTCATACCTAGGTCTGGGTGGAGGCCTGGATGATACCAGTAGATGTCCATTAGCACTTTTCTGATCCACGCACATGAAATCTGCAGCAGCAAGTGCTTGTTCCTCTGAATAATGAGAATCTCAGCATGATAGAAAAGGATACTACCATACACATGATTTTCAGCCAAAAGAAAAAAAAAACAACATTGAATTTGTTTTTCCAGGTTCTGCCTTAAGCTGTCCCAAAGTTGTTTGTGATCTCTCAGAAACTCCCCCCTCTCCCCACCACCATTTGAGGAAACAAATAGTCAGTCAAAACCAACCTTCCTCCCCAAATGTGAACTTTATTCACACTCTGTTTTTATTTCTTCCTTAGATTCAAAGCGTCTGGAGAAGATAGCCTGGAGCAGCCTTCAGAAATCAGGACTGTGCCCTGGAGAATTAGTGTCAGAAGAGGATGTTACCTGTTTGCCTTGCCTGCTATCCTCCCCTTATCCCCTAAGGGAACAAAACCAGGCTGATTCTGCCTAATGTTAATTAAATCAATCTGTTAATTAGAAGTAAGGTGCTTTAGCAACAAGCAAACAAAGGGCCCTTTTCCTCCCTTGCTCTGCAGGATGGACTCAGATGCATTTAAATGTTGACTGGATAAACTCAGGAAGCAAAAAGGACTGAGGAGGAACCCATGTGCTTTGATCACCCTTTCCCACCTCTTCCTCAGACACAGGAGCTCTCCTAATCAAGGGCTGCCTGCAAGGGATGCTGGATACTGCTAGGAAAGACTGGCTGGGCAGAGAACCTGGGAAGAACTCATATGTGTGACCGAGTACTCGGCAAAGGAAAGAAAATATGAAGTAAAATTCAGTTTGATAGTCTCTTGCGCTGGAGAAGGTTTAAGTGTTCAGAGCCAGTGGCCACATCAGGGTTAAGACTCAACAGGCAATGTTGCAGGCACTGAAAAGGAGCTGCCTGTGCTTTAGGGCTTGGGCAGCTCTTTGGAGGGGAGAGATGGGCAGCTCTGAGGGGTGAAGGGCGGAGGAGGCCAGGCTGGAGATGAACACCCTGTTTTGGATGGAGCACACCCTGCCTTGGCCCTCACCCCCATCAGGAGGCCCCGGTGCTGGACAGTACACTGTGGATTTTTTTCCTTGAGGGAAAGAGGGCTAAAGTGAAGTGCTGGCTCACTGGGATTCCCATGGGATACAGATCCGGGCAGAGTAACTGCCTCCCTGGAGCCATCAGTTCCCGGAGAAGGGATCACACTCCTCACTGGCCCCAGATAGGCTTCCTCCCTGGGGGTGGCACCCTGGACTTCCTGAACTTCTTTCTCCATCACTGGATGCAAGTGAGTCAAAAGGGTTGCTACTCCCTGGTGCTCAAAATAAAACAGCAAGTTCTTCTCACTGCTCTATTAAGGTTGTAATTTTAAAGCAGCAACATGCCTGTCAGGGGACAGGCTGTGACTGGAGGGCAGGAAATAGCGCTGATAAAGGGAAACCCTGCTGGAAATTTTTAACCAGTCTTATACATGATAGTAGATAAAATTTTCTAATCCATGGACAATTTCTATGCTTCAGGAATTTCCATGCTAAAACCTCAGAGTCTCTCAAACCCCTCTGTCCTCCTCTGCCAGCAGTCTCTGCTCTGGAAGGCAGGTCTCCAGCCTCCCCCCATGCTCCCTGGGGAAATCCTCCACATCCTCCCCAACACTAAACCTGCTCCAGAAGCCTCCATCCACCGCTGCTGCTTGCACGCTCCCAGGCCTAGGAAAGGGTGGTAGGTTTCAGCTACTTGGCTGCAGCCCTCTAAGACCACCTATAGACTTAAGCCTGTTAAATTAACCTTAATACCTTCATTATTCCTCCGCTGGATGGTAACCATCTGGCCGTGACTTCGCGTTACAGTTAACCTAGGCTCCTGCTTAGGTTTCAGCTGGAATCCCTGGGTTTTGCCCTCACTGTCACAGCAGTGATCGAGGCTGGGACAGGTTTAAGCTGGTACATGTCTCCCCAGCATCAGCTGGCATGTGGATTGATGAATCCTATTCCAGCTTACCCCAGAGCAGTGCCAACTGTACAGTGACTGCACACGGCTGATCCTCTGCCTGTCCTTCAGTGCCCACCTTCGTCCCTCTGTGAATGCAAGGGTCTGGCACAACAGGTATCCATGTAAATGGTCCTTTTATCTTGGCTTTTCTCTTTTCTGAGGACTCAGTTAAAGCAGTTCCATTTCCACTTAAAACCACCTCTAACATGACATTAGCAGCATGGATGCTACTCAAGCTAGAGCGCTCCATGTTACCTTAGGGGATGGATTTTGTGTTTCCCCTGCCTACTCCATCCTCACTCACCCCATTGTGTCTGAAGCTACTCACACACCCCTGACCCCGGGACAAGGCACACTTCTCACAGCCCCATTTACCAAGCCTGTTGCCTTGATTTTTCAGCCTTCTGTTTGTGTCTCACAGTTCATAGTTCTTAGGTTGTTTCTCACACACGGGTGTTATAAATAGAAGCAATGTTTTCCTTAGTCTAGGTAGTTTACATTCTTTGTCTTAGAGATATGGACAGCTGATGGACAGTTGTCTTGACCAATGGGATGGGGAGAGGTGTCAATCTTCTCCCCCAGTCCCTGGCCTTTGTAGAAATACTATTAAAATGGAGTCAGATCTTTTAATAAATAGTTCATGCCTTCTCACCAAAGTGAGTGTCTGTGTGTCCAACAAGGACACAAGCCCTCCTCTACAACAGGACCTTTTCTGCCCTCAGGGTCCCATGAGCACATCCCCACTTTTACCAGAAGATTACATAATCACAGGATCTGTTTGGCTGGAAAAGAGCTCAGCGATCATTGAGTCCAACCTATGACTGAACTGAGTGCCATGTCCAGTCTTTATCCTAAACATCTCCAGGGGTAGTGACTTCACCACCTCCCTGGACAGTCCATTCCAATGTCTAAATGATGAAATACATTCTTGTGGACAGCAGCTTTGGGTGACATTGCCCATCCTCAGCCAACAGCAACAGATTTTTTTTCCTTTCCTGTCTCAGGACAGAAGGCAGGACACCCTTTCTCTGCCTTAGAGAGCTCTTCCCAACTCTGTTAGGACACCCCAGCCCAGTGACACAAGACTTTTGTGGAGACAGCCATAAATTAGCAGACAGAAAACAACCTTTACTAAAGAAACAGCCCTGGCTGGGCTACCATGCCTTCTTATAACATCTCATCACTTATAATTTCTTTTTTATTTCTTTATAAGGCTTTCCATTTCATGCTGCACTGGTTTTTGCATGTCCAGGAAAAAAGAAGTGAGCAGGAGTTTACTTGAAGGATGTTGCTGGGTCACAAAGTACTACAGAGCCATGGCAAATTGTCTATTTGAGGTGTGTTTAAAAACATTGCACAGAGTCATTGCTATTCCCTACCTACAGACAGTGTTCAAAGCATTGATCCTTTGACTCCAGTAGGACATAAGTGTATACCTATAATCTTAAATATGTGTGTTAAATATTTGTATCAAGATTATGAAGGGTATCGAAGCACACTGGATCCAAAATGTCCAGAAGAGCCTCACTCCAATTCTGGAGCACAAAATAAATCTCTGAGTGTGCCTGACCTGAGAAAGGACATCCAAGTACAATTTAAGTCTGCCTGAATGATGGACCAAGAGCAGAGGTGATCCAGGTGAGCTCTGCACACAGAAGAACAATTGGCTGCCCAGGAGATTTATGTGGTTTATGTCAGGTTTCCTATGGCAATGCAGACTCCCAGCCTATGTCTTGTTGGTATAAATCCTGCTCAAAACTGGGGAGAGCAGAATGTGTCCCAGCTACAGAGCCCTGCCCCTGCCTTCTGCTAGAGACAGCTGTAACTCACCAAACTGGGATGCCTGGGACATGGACAAGGAGCACAAAAGTCATGGGTCTCCTCCCCACTGCCCCAAAGAGCATTGCCAGCATCTCAGCAGCCATGAGAGAACCAGATACCTCCTCTGCCTTCAGCCTGAACAAAAACAAGGGCATTTAGCATCTGTGAAAGGTATTCTAGGAATGCTAAAGTTTTTGTGGATTTTTACCTTGTCTTTCTCCAAAAAATATCTACTGCAAACATTTAGAGCTTTCCTCCAACACATCTGCCTGCATACCTGCCCAGAGGAAGCCAGCAGAAATTCATAACCTCACCTATGAGCAATCCAAACTGAGCTTCCTTACCCCGCAAAAAATCGGCTCTGAGTAACTCAGTGGTGAAAAGAGCCCCAGTTGATAAATAAACATCACCGAGCAATTCTGTGCAGACTTATCAGCTATCACTTACCAGAGGCACAGGGGATTATCACCCCAGCTGGCAGGAGTGCCCACCGCCCTGCTGCACTCACAGGTACCAAAGGTCAGCTCCTTCCAGCCACTTGCTGGGACTCTCTGCCTTTCTCCAGGGAGTTAACCCCCATTCTGTAGAAAACTAAGAGCTGACTTTACTTAAACACTGGGAAATGTTTATACGCATAGGGAAATGAGCAGTAAGAACTAGTTTGTGGTTTACTTTTACGGGGATGGCTGTCCCTAAAGCATCACTTGTGTACAGCTGGTGGGGCAAAGCCCAAGTCTGTCTGTTTTTCTGTTCAATGCACAAAAATATTTGATAAAATTGGATGTTATTTTAGTCAAAAGAAAATATGGAGAACAGTTGGTTTCTTGAAATAATCCTAATTTTCTGAGTGAAGCCTTTCTAATTTCTAGCTTGGTTTCTCGAATGTTTCTAGGGATGGTGTATCCAAATATTCCAAGCACATGCATAATTTTATGGGCCATCTGCTCTAAGGATATATTTGATAGCAACTTAGATACAGTTGTGCAACATTTCTGGATCACCCTAAACATTTACAAGTGCCTTTTTTTACAGCAAAAGTGAATAGAAATCTCTACCAAAGTCGTCAGTTTTCAAAGCAAATACCAGTTAAGGAGGATGATTGCACATTGAAAATGTTGTGCAAAAGCAGGCATGCCTGCATGCCATGAGCTCAATACCATGAGCACAAAACCTTGTTGGACCCCAGGCACGCCCAAACACCCTCCTGTCCCTAATTCCCCATCCCGCAGCGACAGACTCCACGGGATGTTCAGGAGATGATTACGAGCACGTTACCCCACCTAGCACTGCTGAGGAAAGGCTCCCACGCTGAAGGGAGTCACAAATAATTAAATGTTTCAAAACACAATGGATATGACATGCTTTCAAAATAGCATCTATAGAATCACTTCCACTAGGGCGAGGAGCTCTCGGGAGGAAAAGCCCTTTCACTCACTTCAGTTGATTACCTGTATAAAAGGGCTTAATTTCTCTGGAGCCTTTCCTTTCCAAACCACCTCTTTTCACCAAAGCCATTGCAGCAGGAATGGCAGGTACTCCAACAGCCCATGAGGTGATTCTTCCCCAGACAGATCTATGAGGACGTGGGTCCTGGCTAGACTTAATTTTTAACATGCAATAAAAAAAAAAAAAAAAAGAAAAGCATTGGGAAAAAATTGCCATTCGTGGTTTTGTAGCTCACTGGCAAAATGCCCAAGCTATTACCAGAAGGTCTGACCACGATTTAAGTCTTCAGGATATTTCAGCAATGTCTGGGAGCTTTTTCTTGGAAACCATATTTTCCATCCCAATTCTGCTAACCTAGACATTTTGAGAGATGCCCCTTTTTTTCTCAGTTTCACAAGTAGAAGGTTCCTGAAGGATTTTGATATTCCCTGGCTGACAGCCAGGCCACCTCCTGGCCTCCTTCCACACGCGTTTGGGAAGAAGGGGTTGCCCGGCACCCTTGGCCATGGTGCCCCGTGAGTCACTTCCAGACTAAAATCTTGCATTTCTTTGGTGAGTTCCTGGGTTTGTGTCCTAGACTGGTGATGCCATTCTCAAATGCATTTTGATGGGAGACACTGGATGGTCTGTGTTTTTCAAAGATTGCCTGACTTCTTTCAGTGAGAAACAATAGCTGGGGAAGGCAACTGCAATTGCTCTGTAAGAAAACTTCAGTCGGGTGAAAATAATTCCTTAAAAACCCTCTCTACATGTTAAAATCAACAAATACATTAAATACTTCAAGAAAAAAAAGAAAGGTGTGCCATTATAAAGCTGTGTAAAACAACCAGATACCTGAAATTGTAGGGAAAGACAGTGCAGGACAAAAGGAAATGATACCAACTTTTATCACCTGAGGTGAACTGTGATCAATTTGCCATGATCAGTGATTTGAAAAACTGTCCCTCCACCCCTCCCAGCCTATGGCTAAATCAGGATATGTGTCCCATTGACAGCAGTAGTATTCTTCATTTACTCTGATGGAAGCCAGATCAGGTCACTGGATACTTCTGTGTTTATTACCTTAATGTGCTTTTAATTCTTTGGTAGTGTATATTTATATCTGGGCTTCCTGGGGGGTTTATGATCTTTTTAAGGATAATTACAACCTGCTAGGAAAATGCCCTTAAGTTCTATAAATACATTTGCAACTCTGATCTTCATTTTACACAGATGTCGTCTCTGGGATTTTCTCTCATTTAAAAACATAAAATTTAAAAGGGAGAAAGGGAATGAGAAAAGGGAGGGAATAAGGGAGTGAGATTAAGAAATACAAGGGTTTTGGTGGGCATGCATTGCTGGGGTGGTCATGGATTTGTGGGCTTTCCCAAGGACTTTAAGAGACCTCAAATTTCTACCAGCTTGAGACAAATGAGGATAAATCACATGTATTTTCTAGAGAAACTTGATGGAGACAAATACAGCCAGTCTGGGCTTTCTTGTTGTTGACATTGCATTTCAGAGGGAAGGTTGTGTGTTGGCTGACTGATAAAAAAAGATGTTAGTGTCCCAGTGTGAGCACAGGCATGAGGCTGCTGCCAATAGAAACGTAACCAGAAGAGAAAAGACACAGGTTTTAATACCTGTGAGTTTGAATTTGGCATTTACTGGGCACTGATTTTTTCCCTGGAAGGTTGTGCCTGTCCAGCTGGCCCCAATGCCCTCTGATGCAAACCTCCATTTGTGCTGGTGGAACCTTTTTCCTCAACACCTTTGAGCTCTCTCTTGGGGAAACCTCTCTTCAGAAAAACTCAAATCACTGAGCAACTAAACAACTTAAAACTCCAATAGTGAAAGAGAGAAGAACAAAAGAAGAATAATTAAGCATTAAAAATCCTATGTGAAAATGACTTCATTCTCAAGTGGGTATAAAACTAATATACATGTGGGACATTTGAAGAACACCAAAGGCTCATGAGATACCGCGATGAAATTTAGACCACAGCTAATTTTATCTTCTCTGATGGAATGGGCTTTCCTTTTATCCTCTAGTGTCCAAATTTTCTGTGCAAACTCTGATTTCCTCTATTTAAAATATACCTATTTATATTATTAAAATTGTTTTGATTAGAAACACCTTTGGGCAAAAGCTGATTTCTGTAATGTCTTTGTGCTGGGTCATGTAGAGTTGGTTGCCCTGTGACTCAGACTGTTGGCAGTACTGAGGTGCCAGCACTGAGCAGCAGCAGCTTCCTAATGCACCCTTCTTTTTGCATTTCATCCCTTCGGGAGAGGTGATGTAAACACCAAAAAGATGGGATTATTAAAGAAAAATCTATTTGCTTTGCAACAAAATTTAAAAAAAATAATTTCCTGTGAAAGTTTCTGTTTAGCTTCCATGCACCAAAACCTTGGAAAGGTCTGGGAGTGACGAAGGATCTGTTTCCTTCTCCAAAATCCTGCACAGCAGCTTTCCATAGAGGAGGTGACATGGTCCAGTGGAAGGTGGCACCAGGCTCCAGATCCTTGCCCTGCTGCCAAGCAGGTGAGTCACAGGGTCGCTTATGGCTCTGTTCCCTCATCAAACTCTTCAGAAATAGCAACTCTACTTCTATGTACATGTCAGGGGCTGAGCTTGGCTTGGATGGAAATTTTTACTTCCATTTGGATTGTTTGGAGGGATTTGGGGAAGCAGACTGTGAGGATGATCTGTGTCTCTATTTCACCAGCATCTTTGAGGTGCTGGACTTTGTCTTCAGCTTCAACTCCTCACAAGGAGTGCGCACCAGTAAAATGGGTGGCTCCCAGGGTGGGAGATTAAAGCCATTCACACCCCAGGGGATATTGGAAGTGACAGGAATATCTAAGAAGAGCTTTAGAAGTACAGCTTATCCTCCTCACATTGCCAATCTGCCTTTTGCTGAGAGCTGCTTCGGAGTGGATTTCCCAGTGGATTAATTAATTCTAATTATGACCTTCCATCATCTACCCATAAATTGGCTTGGTGTGGACGTAGGTGAGATTTCAAATATGGGCTGCACATTAAATATACATATATATATATGTGTGTATATCTGTATGTATGTGTACATGCACCAGCAATTCTCCATCTGGGGCTGCATGGTAACTGAGCTGGGTGCACCCTTCTTTTTGCATCTCATCCCTTCAGGAGAGGTGATGTAAACACCAAAAAGATGGGATTATTAAAGAAAAATCTATTTGCTTTGCAACAAAATAATAAAAAAAATCATTTCCCGTGGAAGTTTCTGTTTACACCAGCAAAGGATATTCCTGTCTCCATTGAATGGAACCAGGCCAACAGGAAGGTAAAGAGCAGCATTTTATATGTGACCTGTACTCGGTATTGGGGTTTGACCAGATTCCTTTTTTCTTGGTTGTTTTTTCAGCGGACACACCCACCCAGTCGCTGCTTTCCCCTAACATTCAATGTCCGTTTAGGTTCTGGGTTAGTTTTCACCTCTCAGTGTTTCTGTGGTTCCAATGTGCTCCAGGATCTCAGCACCATCTCTTGGGATGCAGCAGTGCCTACAAGGCTGTCCTCAGGGCTGCTGCAAACTCTGCTAAAAGCGCCCACAGCCTCCACTTCCATCACACTGCAGAGCACAAAAGGTATGGCTGTATACAGGACACTGACAAATAAATTAGTATCACCAATGCTGTTGAAAATAACACACTGGTGAGGGCCTGAGGGGTGCCAAGCCAAGAAAATTACTGTAAATCTTCCAACTGCAACTGCCCTCACTGAGTGTGGATTGTGAAATCCATCTTTCCTTGATGCACCCAACTTCCCAGACTGGACCAGGGGGGCAGGGCTGTACCAGTCTTGCAATTCCCTGCCCTGGGAAGCATCGAGCAGGCAATATTCTCCCTGCCAACATGAAGGTCTTGTAGTGTCAGCAGGGAGCTCAACCACTGCCACATCCCTTGGTGATGTGTATGGCAATACCAGCATCCAGGCTTGACCAAGTGTTTTCTTCTTCCCAGGAAAAGTTGAAGAAAAGTGCTTTTAGTGCAGTATTTTGCTCAAGAAGATTAAAAAAAAAAAAAAAAAGATAAAATTATCCAGATTATCTAAAGGGAGAGGAGGATTAAAGAAATAATTCTCCTTTTCCTGATACTCTGCTGTAAATCTTCTAACACAACAGTTGCAGTAAGTATCAGCTACTGTTTGTAATCCATATGTGTGGAGCCATGTGTGTTACAGTCTGGATTAAAGGCAACCAGAGCCCATCTGATCTTGGTTGTCAATAAATCCTACAGACCCAGAAAGACTCGGAGGAATCTCAGGAATTGAAAAGCTATAGTTACATCTTTGGCCTATAATATTACCAGTGAGTCATAGAAAGTTTAATTCTGGTGACTTAAAGAAAACTTAACTACTTTGAAAACTCTAGTTTTCAACTACTCTGAAAATGCTCAGAAAGAGTCTGTTTTGAGAGTGTTAAATCTGAATTGCAGGAAATTTCTTTTATAAGCTTTTTTTTGGAGTGAAAAATTAATATTTACAGGATTATATCATTTTGGTGATGCTAATGAGAGCTTTTCCCCTTTAACAATTTTTTGCAAGATCTGAGCAATGGACAAGTAAAACTCAAAAAGCCTCATTAGTTTGTCTAAGTTAAGGAAACAAATGGCAAAACAGCTCTTCCTTAAACCTCAAATCCACAACTACTCCCACAACTCATCTAAACTAAGTGCAAATTTTTCCTTGATTTATTTACATTTTTTTTGTGTGTGTGTGTGTATGTGTGTGTGTGCAAAAAAAAAAAAGACAGAAAAATGATCTGAGTTTAGAAAAGAGGTACTACCAGCTTAAAAAAAACCCCTCTGCTTTTCACCTGTCTGTGAGTGCTGGTTGGTTCATCTTTGGGTGCATCCTTTTGGGAAAGCACTGCCCCGAAAGAGTGCCTGCCCTGCAGCCCAGAGGTGTAAAGGCAGAAGTGCAGTCCAGACCTCGGGGTGCCTCAGGGAGCCTTTCATGACTTGACTGATTTTCTGCATTTCTCCGTACAAAGGCAGATCACCATCACACACACAGAGAGGGGTTTGCTGTCCTCAGTGTTACCTTTTATTAACCAGGAGAGAATGGGACAGTGCACTCAAGACTTTAATTTCCAGTGAGTGAAATAATTAAATACAGGGCTTTTTTCTGCCCGCACCACCCCCTCCCCGTGGGGTTTTTTTGTTTGCGTTTTTTTTGTTTGTTTTTTTTGTTTGTTTGTTTGTTTGTTTTTCCTTGGTTGGTTGTTTTTTGTTTGGTTGTTTTTTTTTTTGAGGAACACTTGCTGTTTATTTTACAGCTCCATGCTGCACCTGGAACCAAAATTCCCTTTTTGATTTTCAGAGTCCAGGTATAACAGATGTACTGAACAGTTTGGTACTGAACCCTGAGATGCTCTGCTTAAGCACCCCCAAAGCACACCCTCACTTTTTTCACCATGCAAAGCTCGAAACCCAAAGAGCTCCTCTGCAGGTCTGGGAGCCCATGGCCAGGGCAGCTCCCAGGACTGACACTGCACAGGGACAGGGAAAAGCCTTCATGGATCCCAGCACAATGTGCTGCTATTTCACCCCTTACTGTCTCTTGCGCTCACCAAGTGCCACCTAGGTGTTTCCTGCTGCTCTTATGAGATGCTTCAATGGCTGCACAAGTAATTTTTCCAGTCTTTTATAAAAGAGAAATGCCTTTATTTGATTGCAGGAGTGAGATCTGCCCTGCCGGATATTTTTGCGGCTGAGAGACCAACGCAATCAAATCAGGCAGAAGCAGCATAGAGGAAATAAGGACTTGATGCCAGGGAGATGACGCTTCAAATCATATGCCATTTTAGACACCGGAAATGAAAATCCCAAGGAGACTGTGAAGAAATAGAAAGTCGTTTAACTTTTTTATATTTCCATATCAAAGTCTCCAGGTTACAGCCAATACCAATCTTCAGCAATTTAGGAGGCTTAGCAGCACCATGAGGAAGCAGAGATGAAGATTGCCAGGATCCAAATCTTGGCAGCAACAGGAGGGACAGTGGGTGGTTTACTTGCCAGTAGATGGGTGGTGGACAGTGGTGTACAACCCTCAAAGGCAGGCAAGTTACAAGTCAAGCTATTGTATAAAATATCTTCCTTGTNACCAGAGCGTGAGAGAGAACCCAAAACATGAAACTGTGAAACAGAAGAGAAGGCTGAAAAAATCAGGGCGACATCGAACAATGACATTTGTATCTAGTCTTTTTGCTTAAAAACATTAACTCTTGTCCTATCTCAGAGCCCTCTCTTCTTCAGGTTAAAAAGCCCCAACTGTCTCAGCCTCGTAAAGAGGGGTTCCATCCCGCTTATAATTTTCATGACCCTCCTTTGAACATGCTCCAGCAGATCCATATCATTCCTTTGTCAATGAAACTCACAGGGTAGAACATGCAGCTGATGGGACCTCTGTGCATAGGAGTTAATTGTCCCAAACGTGGCACCAGTATCTGTCTAGTTTTGGGAACCAGAAGATGACAGAGAAGAGGGAGGAATTCATCTTTCTTTCCCCACACCACTGGGCAAAGGGGATGATCTGAACAGAAGCAGAAGTTAGTTTTGGATGTCATGGCATTAATATTTCCTGAAATGCCTCCAAAAGCTTGTGGACACACTAGCATAGCTTAGCCACAGTTATCACTTCTACTAATTTGTCATTTGAGGCACTGAAGTCCAGGCCAGTCTCCTTTCAGGATATGGGGACAGAGGAGATACGGCTGCACTTGGGCATCCTGATCAGGGTTAGGACGATGGTGGTGTTAAGAAGAGATCAAACAAGGGCCAGGACGTGCCACAGCTTTGTGGACTTCAGAAGTGGCTTCAGCCAAGAGCTACCATGGCACAGGTTAGTGGGTCCTGCACTGCTGCTGCTTGGGCATTCCTGGGGCTGCCCAAACCCTGTTTTTGTGATGCTGTGGTGGAAGTAGCTGGAATCAGCTGGACCAAGCACAATGCAGAGACACACAGAGAGAGGTACCTGAGTGTCTGCTGGTTTCCCTGGTGGTCTTTTCCATCCTGAGTGATGCAGATTTCTCCTGAGTCACACAGGCCCCATGACAACGGAGTCAATCCTGTGGCTAGTTCAGGCTGAGTAAGACATGAGATGGGTGTGCTGCTGAATTCTTCAAGCTAAACTCAAATTAGACCAACATATATGTCAGAGCAGTTATTTGATGCCTATTTCACTGTGAAGACCTCACGGAATATCAAAGGGTCTAAGTTTCAATGCCCCGAGGTTAGACAAAAAAGCTCAAAGAAACACAAAGCAGAAAAGAGTCCCTGACAGGGGACTTCGGGGACAGGTAACAAAGAAAAGCAATCTGTTTATGGACTGTGTGATAAAGCACCCCAATATTCCTGGACAACATGCCTGTTCAAGAAGTTAAATAGTATTTGTCTCTGAAAAAATAGTATTTGTCTCCAAGGGTGCAGCATTAGAGGGAAAATAAGTGGAAGTGAGACTCAGTAAAGAAAATCACTAGAGTGGGATGTGCTCACTGCCTGCTTATAGCACTGCTGAAGGGTGTTCAGGGAAATGTCAAGAGTAAATTTCCCTTTTTGCTACCACAGCCCAGTTAAGATCTGTTTGTGGAAGACCATAAGCAACAAAACTGATCAGCAACTAAATGAGAGGGCCTTAATTCCTGCCAAGCCTCCTTGATCATTCCCCTTTAAAGGCTCTAAAATGCGTGGGACTTCTGACAGATGAAAGCAGAATTGGTTCATTTGCTGAATGCAAACTGAAACCCCTCAAAAGCATTAAGTCCCATTAGCTGTGTCCCATTAAAAATAAGCCCAGCTCAGAAGAGAGCCTGCAGATTTGTGCTGTGGAAGACACAAAGGACAAGCTTTGTCGAGCTTGACTCTGCAGAGCCAGGCTCTCCATGTCAAGGCTGTGAGAGCATTTTACAGCCCCAGTGAGCAAACAACTCTGGACCTGGTGATACAGGAGGTGATGTCTGTCTAGTTTCTTCAACACTTTGGTTCAGCATCAGGCTGGGAAATATGGAAAGCTAGGGAGAGAAAGGTAGCCAGGAGAAACAGAGCAGGCAGAGCAGAGAGCTTACAGCAGGAAACAGCAAATGTCTTCAGTGAGCACTGAGACCCAGGCAGTCCACACCCTCTTCAGTTCCAAATCTGTAGATAAATCTTGGATATCTTGATAGCAAATGATAGAAATAAGGAAGCCACATATATAAAGGAGCTAAAAGAGAGATCCAAACGTATTGCATTATAGGTCTCTTCACACTGACTAGTCAGGGATGTTCTGGATGAATGTTTTTATTATGGCAAAATGTCCTCTCTGTATTCCTTGATCCTGCCTGCAGTATCCCAGTATCCAGCACATGGCAGAAATGGGGCCATGAAGCAGTTCCTGAGAGGTGGGGTACAGTCACTGCCTCGATGATCTATAGCAAGCAGTCCTTACAAAGAGGGGTGCATTGCACAGGAATTCCAAGCTGCGGTCTGGAACAAGAAGTGGAGAACTGCAAGGAGGACTTGCTCTACATCTATGGAATAGGGGATTAATTTTGTACTACCTACCCGGTTTACCTTGGCTTTGGAACAAATAGATTAGTACCGCACAAAGGAAATTCTGAAATCTGGAAGCCTAGGAAGATAGTCTCACTCATAACATCATAAAGTAGATATCCTTGCCATGAAGAGATGGGTCTGTCTAGATTGAAAGCAAAATTTTTCCATTGCTGAATGCACATACACCGCTGGTTGCATGGATGTTAAATATCTCTGCTTGTTTCAAACTTTTCACTAAAAGATCTGGTAAATGGGGACACTACATAAAATGCAAATATAACTTTTTGTGGAAGGGGAAGGAGATGCTTGCCAGTACAGCTTTTCTGGAAAGTCTTCCAGCAAAGGATTAGGAACTGTGGATGGTATTTCCATAAGCCCTTGTTGTTGGCCTGACTATGACTCCCAGAGAAGCTGATGGTAAATCTGCCATTGTATCCAAGAGGAACAGACTTGGGACAGCACTGAGCAAACTGAAGATCCCAGCCTTTGACTCAGGAGTGTAAATATTTTGCTTTTATGCATAGAGATTAGTAAATTCGGGGATGTTATTCAAAAGGCACTTTGGTAGCTGCTTCACTGAGCAGCGTCCATACACACTGAGCATACTTATCTCCCCCAGCTTTAAAAACTGCTTCTTGTCTTTAAGGGACAAGGACATAAACCACAAAGGCAGCTGCAGTCAGTGTTGTAATCTCAGCACAATGGAGACAAATGGTTTGCAGACACATTATTCCCTTTGCACCCCTTGGGATGCTCCCCCCTCAGGGAGAGTCGTGGCTGCAGGGATGGGTGCTAGGAAATACCAACACTGCTGCTGGCACAGCTGCCTGCTTCTCTGCAAAAGCTGGTGGAGCTGGTCTCTCCTGTTGTTGATGAACTGTTTTTAATGGGAAAGGAAAAGAACTGTAAGGGGGAAAAGGTAAATCCCTTTTCATGTTCAGAGTCAGAAATATTGTTGGGTATTGAGAGAATTTAATCCACTCAGTGGAAAAGTGCCTGTCTGAAAAGGTATCCAATAAAGATGTTCAGATGTGTTTAAATGAGTTGCAGAGTGGATTTTTCTGAGTTGTCTGTCTAACATATGTAGCAAAGATAGGAGATGAGAGCAACACTTCTTACCTTGTAGCTATAGCAGGCGCCAGAGTGGTCACAAAAAGCTTAGATATCCACACACTGCTACCATAAAATGCCTCATGCACTCAGTGTTAGAGGAAGAAATGGGATTTCAGGCTGACATTTCAGGCAGCCAGAAGTATATGTTTGTGCTTTCCTGCAGCACTTCATTTGAGCAAAACAGCCCACAGATCCATCTAGATTCCGCCTGCATAATCTGCCTTGGCTAGGAAGATCTGCCGCATTGCTGAAAGTTGGAATTTGATAATTAGTCGAAGAAAAAAAAAAAATCCCGATCTTCTAAGGTTGGTTTGTTTGGGTGGGGCTTTTTTTTGGTTTTTTTTTGGGGGGTGGGGTTGTTTTGTTGGGTTTGGGGTTTTTTTTTGGTTGGTTGTTTTGTTTGGTGTATTGTTTTTGTATGGGTTTTTAGTGTGGTTTTGTTTGTTTGTTTGTTTGAGTTTTTTTTTTTTTTTTTTTGAGACTTATCAGGATTCTCTATCTGGTCTAAAAAAATATGCAATAATGGAACTTATCAAAGAATGAAATTTAGACAAATACCCTGACTTGAAATTTGTGTATCTGGAGACTCTACCTGATGATATCTGCTTCTACAGAACTAGCCATCAGCTGGCACAGTAATGTAAGGTGGAGAACACTGCAGCAAAGTCGTGGTGTGAAACTTGAAGGGGGGCATCACAAGAAGCACTTATATAGCAGCAGTTTGATTACTTGGAGCTTTTCCCAAACAAGCTTGGTAACATCATGGCTAGCAGAATTGACATTCTGAAGAATTGACATTTTACTTAAATATTTTGCTCCTGCTGCAAGATCTGACCCTACAGTTACATTTAACCTGCCCAGAGTATTAGCTGAAGAGCCACCTTTCATGTCACACGCTAGATTAAATCCTGTTCAGTGACTTCTCTGAGTGTCCAAGGCAGCATTAAGAAGTCCATCCATCTCTATGCTTTGGTCTGACAGACACTTTCCTCAATGAGTTTTTGCAACAGAAAACTTTTGCTGGGAAAAAAATCCAGGAAGTCAAAGATTCAGAGTAAAGACTTGAGAGAAATCATCAGAAAACCCATGTGACAAAAAGAAGTGGAGAGCAGCAGAGGTTTTCAGTCTTTCTATCTCCTGTACACTTTTGGAGAGCAGTGGAAAAGTGACAAGGCACTAATTTGAGAAATGGTCTGAGCTTATTTATTCTCATTCATGTTACACTCTCATAGATCCAGAGGAAGTGTAATACCAGTCCACCAAAGTGACTTACATGAAATAGTATAGCTCCCTAATTTAATTTGTTTTAATGTAAGACTTTGTGATATCCACCCTTAGCAGAAGTGCACAGTGGTGGAGCACCTGAAATGGGAAATCTCTCTCCACCTGAAATTGAGAAACTGATGTATCTGAGCTGGGCTGAGCTGGTCTTTCCTTTGAGTTTGCTTATGCCTGTCCCATCAGATCTGCTGAAACAAAGAGCCCACAAGAGCCTGTGGCGCTCAGACGTGAGTTAGAATCTTCACGAATCACTACTCTGGCTACTGAAACCATTATTCATGGATTCATGAAGTCTTCTCATCATTCTGGAGATAAATGCTGCATTTTGAACTGGCATTTGAAATGATAACCACAGCTGGCATCAATACCACAGGCACATGTGTGTCATCACTCACAGCAGAGACAAGGAAACCTCTCCCCAGACAGAGAGCATGAGAGCCGGCAGAGAGCATGAAGAAAAAGAGCTGACAGGAATTACTGCTCTGCCCTCATAGGTACAGGAGATCAGAATCTGCCATAAGTTTCTGTGAAAACCGGATTCATTTTCAGTATAGACACTTTTATCCTGTATGGTCATTGCAATCTTCTGTCAACTTCCTGCTGAGGTGACAATTCTCCTGCAATTCTGTTTGTCTCCACTTCCTTGGCTACATCTGCCTGCATTTACCATGAGCTCAGGATCCTCTAGAAACAAGTTTCTTGGTGTTTGCTCCAGCATTCCCCAGAGTCAGAAACCTTGACTAAAATCCACAATAACTGTCTGATGAATTCCTCTTCCTTAAAACCAAAGTTAACGCTACCATGACCCAGAGAGAGAAGAATTTGTCAGATCAGACAGCAGCGAGCAGACATGAGGTAAGGGGGAAAGTCGCCCTCCAGATGCAGCGTGGAAGAACCATGCCAGGGGAACGTGAAAACCAACCTCCTTTGGGAACTGGGTCAGACACAGAGCCCTGCTCTGCTGCTTCCTATCGACACAGCTGGAAATTGGACAGATGAAGGATTGTACTGCCATGACCCAAAGCAGATGAGAAGGGATTTCATTCACACCCTGGTATTTCTATGCCCTGGCTTAAAAAAAATGCAACATTTGAGCACAGAAATGACAAAGTTGTGTTACATAACTCCAGAGTAAACTTTCTGGATAACATCCAATGGCATTCTTCTGAAAAAAATTACAAGTGGCCATTTCCCTCCAAACTGGGAAAAAACCCTTGCCCCACTCCTTGGGATTCAGGGCAGAGCCAAGGTACTGATACAAAGTGCTGCATCTTACCCCACACCTGCCCTTGGCCTGCTCACTGACAGTCAGGTGGTGCTTTATCCTCTCGCTGTTCAAGGACTCCAGACATTTCCATATGGTTTGAACTCCTGCCAATACTATAACTTGGTGATTTTTTTCTGATGTCTGAATAATCTGAGGGTTTGCTCTATGACTTCCTGCCTCTGAAAGAATTCCATCCATGTATTGGCAACCAGTGCCTCATCTGAGGTGCCCATGATGGCCAGCAGTCTCCTTTCTTCTTCATTTTGCTGTCACCTTTGTGTACCAATAGTATTTTTTTTTCCTTCTGGATGGATGTCACCCTTGAGATTTGTCCCCATTAGTCCTCATCAGGAGGAAGAAATTCTTCACAAAATAGTTCTAGCAGCTACTTGTGTCCTTCATCTCCAAGACACTGAGCTTGTTCTTCCCCTCCAACTCACATGGGCCCTCCTGAAGAAAGGATCTGGAGCATCCTTGAGAGTTAGGGCATACAGGGAATTAAGAGGGGGGGGACAAGAAAGCTTGGATTGGGTGGTGGGGTTTGACTCACAAGCAATTTTTTCCTTTGAGTCTTTTTTTTCCACCCAGAAAAAGCGAACACAAACACCCCAGCCCATGCTGTGCTATGGGACCCAGCCCAGTGGGCCAGCCTGGCTAACCTCCCATAAGGGGAACATCAAGACATATGGAATCATTGAAGCACAAAATCATAGAATGGTTTGGCTTATAAAGGTCCTTAAAGACCATCTAGTTCCACCTCCCTGCCATGGGCAGGGACACCTGTCTATAAAGACGCTTCCTTTCATCTCTGCCTGACAGCCCCATTTCCCTGTGAAACCTGCAGAGGAGCAGCCTCAGTGTACGCTTTGGTAAGAAAAGCTCTGTGAACAGAGAATCACCTCAAAATTAAAGGGCTGCTCAAAATGAAGGGCACATGTCTTGTATTTGGTAAAAGCTTGAGTTCAGACATTTGTGCCACATGGAAATTTTGTGGATGGAAATCCTGGCCAAGTCACCTCCCGCCCACCTCTGCAGGGTTTGTATGATGGCTACAGGATTTGCCTCCAGGCTTTGGCAGTGGTTTGCTTGGGGGATCATGCAGGTAAACAGACTGGAAGTATTTTTCTTTCACTGTAGGGATGCTGCAGAGGACAGGGGCACCTGCTCCTGCCTCCAGACTCTCTGGAGGCTGCTGCAGCCACTGGCTCTTGGCACAGCAAAGGCACTGCGGTGTTACTGTTGTTTCAGAGAAATAATGGCTACAGGCTGCTTTGCTCAATTTGCAACGTAAAAGAAAATTTTGGGTTTAAATAAAACCAGACCTTGGCAACTCTGAGGTGGATTTGCACACGTGCCTAAATTCCCTATAACTCCCTGACTCTGAAAGGTTTCAAAGTCGTGTTGCCTTCAGCCTGCTGAAGGAGCTGGGGGAAAAGGCATCCCTGAGCAAAATTCGTTCCCTGAAATATGTTTATCCTTGCTCTTACCTGATCAGAGCATCTCCCTTCCTGGTGCTGCTGTCACCACCACCTGTGCATGTAGAGATGATGCTGCTGCAATGTGCATGGGGCTGACTTCACATCACTGAGCAAGAACCTGTGTAACCAAGGGTGGGGAGTGAGAGTGAGTCAGCCGGGACAGGGCTTTCCTCTCCAGCCTGGCCTGGCTGCCCAACAAGGCTTTTATTCTCAGGGCCTCCTGATATGATAGACCTCCTCTGGCTCACTCTTTTTATAACCTCCTCTGACATTTAGGGCTGGTCTATACTGGGGATTTAATTCAAATTGTTTGAGGATGTGAATTTAGAGAGGAATAATTATTCTTGATTAACTCCCCATGTGGACAGTCTTGTTCCAAAATAAAAGTACTTTATTTCAAATGGGTTTAATAGACTCCAAGAAAATCACTAGGTTGTTTTCGCTAAGATAAAAAATAGATACAAAATGAAGAATATTTCCCCCCCTCAATTTCTTGAAAAATGCAAGGACTTTTGAATGTTATGCAAGTTTTAACTGAAAATTGCTGTATGTTATTATGTATAATTTGCACCTCTGATAAACTGCACGCTGTTAAAATTATTGTTCCATGAAAATAATTACACAGCAGCCAACATAATTAGACAAGCAGTGCAAAATCAGAGGCAGAAATGTAGGGTGATACTGTGACTAGGAGAGCTGTTCATAGGGAGGTTGCTCTGAGGTGCATTTTATTTTGTCCACACATCCACACAGAGCCTGATTTACTGAAATCAAAACTGATTACTGAATGTAACAAGCCTCACAAAAACTTGAACAAAAAAGGGTTCTCGGCTTTAGGATAAATTTTCTGTTTAAAAAAAAAAAAGAAAGAAAAAGCAAGACAGAAGATGAATCCCAGAATAATCAATACTTTTCTGGGGAAAATAAGAAACTGAGGGGCCAAAAATGTCCAGCAATACCAACAGTGGAGGCACTGATGCTGCTGCTGCCTGTGGTATCCAGAAGGGAGAGCTGGTGTCAGGCAGGGTTTTGGCTGCCAAGTGTCACACATGGCCTCAGGCACTGATCTTGTACCATCCATAGCATTGAACTCATCTCAAATATCACTATTCAAGAATATTTTGTGGGCACAGTGCAGGATGCAGTGAGCAGTTTAGGGTGAAGAATATTTAGCACGAATCCAGACCCAAGCCATGTCTCTGTTACAGGTCCCTGCCTTGTTGCGTACCAGGACAGACCTGCCCACATAACCTCCTCTTCCCAAATATTGCTCTGTCTAGGTGCAATCCAGCCTTGCACAGAAATGTTCTCCTGGAACTAAAAAGTTTGCCCTTAGGAAATTGCCATCAGAGATGCTTCATGTGATTCTTCCAAAAACCTGTTGTCACCAGCAAGTCAGCATTTTCTGGATTAAAACCAGAGGGAAAAAAACCAAACCCAACCTACCTAAAGCAACCAAAACTCTTGTGTGAATCAGTAGATAGGAAATCTTATTCTGGGGCTTCCCAGACTGTAGGAGCTACCACTACTGGCCAGTGGAAAACACAAAACACAAGCTTTTCTCGGCTTCCTTTTTTCCACCCAGCAGCAGTTTGCAGTGAAGCAGTGAGAGCCAGCAGCCCCTGGATCCCAGCCCTGATTTTCAGAACACAGAGGAACATGCTGGGATCAGGGTAGTACAGAGCTTTACAGGATGGCTCATGTGCATAAAAATAGGCAGAATTCTGCAGAAACAGAGCCTAGAATTGAGACTTCTGCAATCACACCATGAGAAGTGGGAATCTTAATGCTCCCAGAGAATGTTTCTTTCTTTGCTTTTCTGACATTACTTTCAATATTGGGTTTCACTGCCCCTTCTCCTTTGCAAAGATGGAAGAGCAATGAATAGACAGGAGGTGATTATGCCATTCTTCTAAGACACACTGTACATGTCACACATTTCACAGCTCAGCTGTGACGGGGTTTTTACCCCAACATTCCCTTAATTAGGGGGTTTCTGTCTCTCAGAGTCCCATACCAGGGTTTAAAAGATGAGATGTAGCTCAGTCTTCAAAGGTGTTTATTTTATTTCTTATCTCCAGGTCTTATGGCAGTCTCAGTGCACTGAAGGAAAGCAGCTACAGGAACATGGACAAAGGGTCTAAGGTTGTTTTAAAGATTTCTAATCTAATTAACTCTAAAAACGTACTATATTTACAGTTTTGTGCCAATTACTCTCACCTATTCTAAACACGTAATTTCTACATCAAATCCATTCTACCAATGTCTCTGTGCCACTGTCACAGCAGGAGATGGAGTAGATGAAGAAGATGATGAGACAACGCCCGAAATTCTCCATCTTGCTCTGATCTACTTCCATACTAAAAACCCAAAACTACAAATTTTTACCTTGTGACAAACTAAACTACTACTTATTTTAAATTTTTGTTGTTTTCAATTAATCCATGAGCGTTGGAAGTTTTTCCCATGGACTCAGGCTAAAGGCAATGTTTTCCTGGGGTCCCAGCCAGGGTCTTGGACCCCCCAGGGCAGTTTGAGGTGTTTTCCACATGCCCTGGACTCCAACAAGCTGAGAAAAGAAAAACTATTTCCATATTTATCCATTCGTTATATTCACTTCAATGTATGTTATGAACCCCTACTCACACACACCAAGCCAAATCTTTCCCTTCTCCTTGAAGACCAATATCCTAATAAAATGCATTCTTTTAATTGTCCAGCCCATCAAACAAAACAGATCCTGTCCAGGCGTGTTTAACTGCCCATCTCACCCTGCTGGTCACCTTTGCCAGGTCCAGAATGAGCAGGAGCAACTCTTCTGCTTCCATGACCCACACACCCCGGCTCGAGGTGGGAGGCCAGGCAGTGGGCACAGACCTCACTGTGGAGTGGAAATTGGATGTGCCAGATGCAAACATCTGAACTCAGGAGCTCGGGAAAGACCTTCAGTGCCATGCTTTAGGTATGGCCCTAGTAACTCCAGGGACTTTCAGTAGAAATTGGGCTTTCTGGGGCCTGAGCTATTCTGCAAACAGGACTTCAGGATGCTTCTGTAAATTTTAGTCAAGGTGAATTTATACTGAAGTTTAAATCCACAGTTAATTACAAGGAAGAATAAATCGTTCTGAAAAGATTAGGGATGAGCTTCTGAAGGAGGCCTCTGAATTTTAAGTAATCAATTCTCTTTGAAAGTCACTGGATTTGGGCTTCTAACTCCCTTGCTCACTTTTGAAGATCCAAACCAAGGTTTAAAATTCATTCTGTTAACAAGCTAGCCAATATTTCTTTCCTGGGAAAGGAGTCTTCTGTTATCCTAAAATTAAGACAACAGAGGCCTACATTTTTTGTTTTATTCTCCGAGGCTAATAACGAAACAATATAGAAATTGTGAAAAATAAACTACAGCGATTTAGATATTTAGTTTTCAAATCAGTTGACAGGCACAGCAAGGAAATGGTTTTGCCTCTGAAGAAATAAATGTAATAAAACACTGTTTAAATAACGTTTAAGTGATGTGGTGAAAGACGGGTTCACGAACCCTCTGTTATGTTAACAATTAGCAGCGCAGGACATGGATTTTGTTTAAGAAATGTGTACTGCTAATACTGGGGTCAACATATGAATAAACAAGAATGGCACTATGCACTAGAGTCAGGCTCTATTAATATCTGCTATGTTATCTGTATTGCTTTATTTATCATACCAAGATCTGCTGCAGTCAGGTCCTGTGTGTCCGTGTGTCCACAGGCAGGCATGGGCAGCCATCCATACTCTTGCCCACATTGGGACATCATGGAGTGGGAACTGGCTGATCTTTGGGATCCCTTCAAACCCAAACCATTCTGTGATTTGTGCTCTGGAGTGGCTTTTTGTTCAGAGTGAGGAAGAGCCACATGTCAACCCAGAACTGAAGTCTGACCTGTGCTGTTTGAGCCAGCCAAGCCCGTGGGTTGGACACTGACCGGGGACCACCCCAGAAGCTTGTTCTGCTACAGACTAACCATGCAAAGCCGGCCAAGCCACTGTGCTCTCCTCTCACATTCCCTTGTACATTGTTAATCTTACTTACCAGGAGGTGGTCTCTTGCTGTTGGCCACAAGGCGACCCTGAGCATGGAGTTCTCACTGACAGGAGGGATAAACTCCTTGGACTTCAGAAGACTCAGATGCCTTGGACAGCTTCCCGTCCTCTCACTTCCAGCTGCCTTAGAAAGATGCTGCTTCTTTCCAGACATATCCTTGGACAGCTTGATGCTCAGTCCTTCTCAGTAACAGCTTGAGAATCGACATAATTCCTAAAGACAGGCCTGAGAATCATGAGAAGGCTCTGCCATTTATAAAGAACCAGCTTCCATCTTCTTACGCCTTATATACTCTCTTAAGCCTTTGAGCTTACACTTGGGAATGATGGAAAGGTTTATTATCTGAGTCAACAACAATCCTCTGGAATATTTGCTAAATGACCTAGCTCATCAAACATTTCCAGGGGTTTTTCTATTTACGTGTATGGAGGTTGACCTGTAACTTCCATGCTGCAAAACACATCGAGCAAGCCAAGCTTTGCTCCTGGAGGTTGGCAGTGTGATGGCTTGGCCCAGGAAAAGGCTGATGATCCTCAGTTCCCACCATGGGCAGTGGAAGTTGAAGATATCCAGCAACCACAGGAAGCCCAAGGATGGCAATGGGCACTATCTGGACCTCAGTGCAATGCCTGATTAGATAACAGTCCATCTCCAGGTAGAGCATATATTCTCTCTTTCATTCTTTCTTTTTCTTTCTCTGTCTTAATAATGCATGTAGCTCTGATTTATTTTTTATCAAGATTAACAATGGAACAATACCACTTCAAATATTAAAAAGGCAAAGAAATGTAGGTACTGAAAAGGAAGGAAAATACCTCAATTTCAAGCCTAAAGATTACTTTGGGTCCCAGAGGAAGCAGAAGCAATTTAGTGGCTGATACCCTTAGCAAGAAAAAAGGTTGTAAGATTAAGACCAACTGCTGTTTGGATAAGTGGTTGGTAATTGCACATATCAGCAATTATGTGCTGTCATATCATTTTTCTGCTACCTTACTCCTCTCTTGTGTCCCGTCAGGGTTTACTTGGAATGACCCTACATCTATGGTCCTCTTTGGATTCACCTTCTTAATGTCATACCACAGTGCCTAGCAAGTTCAAAGAAAAAAGAAGTCATTATTACAGGAGGTGCCTAGTGGAGGTGCTCCTCTTCACAGATGTAGCTAGAGGCTACTGCTGTAATAACCAGGCTTCCAGGGAGAGAAAGAAAGAAAGAAAGAAAGGCCTCCTGAACCTGCAAAAACCCTCTTTGTCCCCCATCCTCGCAGTGGGCGAAGGGGGTGTGTGAGGGGAGAGTTTGAGTGGGGAGAGGTTTGAGTGGGGAGAGGTTTGAGTGGGGTGGGAGGGGGTTGTCTGCATGCATGGCTCAGATGCCACCCCACCCTGGAGGACGCAGCACTCAGCTCCAGGTGACATTGGAGGGACTCAGGGGAGCTGGGTGCTCTGAGTCTTGCCGTGTCAGGGCAGTACAGGTTATATTGAATCCTCTTCAAATGAACGGGGGGAGCTCCTGGTCCGTACATGTAGGTTGCTTATATCTCTTGCCCCATCTGGGTATGTTTTGGGGGGTAACAGAGGTTGGCCCTTGAGCTGAGCTCTGGGGCTCACTTCTGTAGCTTGCCAGAGGCTTTGCACCTCTCAGAAAAGCAAACACCATCAGAAACACCTTTTCCCTCACAGAAGTAACTGATCCCCCAGTAAAGTGTCAAAAGATAACAAAGTCTGTTCCAGCTAAACTCATCTGTTCGTTGCCTGAGGGAAGCCTCCAGCTTATATGGCACCGGGTGCTCCCATGGAGCAGGAAGTATTTAGCTCACTAATCAGACTCAGGCAGGAGGTGTAAGTGTGGCTGCCGCAGGGTGCCTACAGTAGGTCTGGAGAGGACAGGCACTTGCTGGCTCTCCAGTGTCCCACACTGACACGCAGTGATGCCTCTGGGGTCAGTGGCTTTACAGGGATGTAAAGGACAGCAGGGTTTTACACAGGGGTCCCACCACACAAGCAGAGTGAGCCCTGTCTCTGCCAGGGCCACCGCGGTGGAGAGGCCTGGGAAGGACCAGCAAAACCTGGTGTCAGGCTGTGGGAGATGCCAAACCACAGCCAAATGCAGGGGTCTCAGCAGGGATAGTGAGGTGCCACCTCACAGCTCATGGAAGAGCTAATACCCTTTGAAAAGCAGATAAAAGATTCATCAGCACAGATGAAGATATGAGGGCTGGGGCTTAGACAGCCTGTAGCTCCTGCCAAAAAAATTGTGTGGAAGGTAGAAACGAATTTAAAAGGTTGAGTGGGGGCCAGCAAGTCAATAACTGAATAATCCCACCCAGATAGGAAACCAAAGCATAAACAAGAGTCTCCACGTACTGACAAGTTAGCACTGGTTGCACTCTGGAAAGGATCCTAAAATAACAGAGATTCCTGTAGACAGAATAAACACATCTCTCAGTTGTCATCCTGAGCAGAGGGTAATTGCCTAGATGTCTGATTGACTCGCTGCTAGAACTAAATATGTACTTCTCTGACATGCTGTCACCTCCTTCACTGTACGTCTGAGATTTTTCAGTAAAGCACATCAGGAATCAAAGCAAATGTCCACAAGGAAAGATGCATCTCGACCTTGAACTTTAATCACTGGAAAAGGGCTGAAAATGTATTTAAAGAGAAGTGAAGTTACTGCATTCCTGAGAGTGACATTTAATCTCAAAATTCCCTGGGGGCTTGTGCACGTATGACCCAACTCCCCAGCAGAGGAACACGGAGCTGCAGCCCCTGTCTGAGGGCTGGGAGCTGGCACGTGGCTTCCTGAGATCCCCAGGCACACCACAGCAGGGTCCTCAGCTCCCCCTCTGATCCCCATTCCTTTCCAGGGCTTTCCTTCTGGGTTTCCTTCAGCATGCCTCTTCCCAGTTTGCATTCCTGGAAGAGACAGAGGAGCAGAG
The DNA here is from genome assembly GCA_013397315.1 of Donacobius atricapilla. Lineage (NCBI taxonomy): Eukaryota > Metazoa > Chordata > Aves > Passeriformes > Mimidae > Donacobius > Donacobius atricapilla. The sequence continues at coordinate 157,674 of WBMY01011908.1, read as the reverse complement.
TTCCTAATTTAATCCTCCTTCTAGTTTTAGCAGCTTTTTTACCCTGAACAAGGGTGTTTGATGCTTTCTCAAAACCACTACAAGGCTCTTGGTTAGTGATTCCTATCAAGTGCTGAGCAGTCCTGATCACCCTGCCCATGCTTTGCTGCCTTCACACCTCAGTGCCAGACTCGGTTTCAGCTGCGTTAAACTTTTATTTACAGAAATGTAAGAGAACCTACTCAAAAGCCATAACATCGGAATATTAATGTGAATATTCAGTAAGCCCTGGAAGTTGCAGGGGGCTGGACAACTGTCAGCACAATACTGATTTTCAGAAGTAAAGTGACCTGGCCAAATCCTAGGCTGGCCCAACTCACAGGAAGGATGATGTTCTGGTTTAGAATAATCCATAATAGATATAAAAAACACCATACTAAATGCAATGCAGTGTGAATTCATGAAGGTTGTGGACTCAGTATTACACTCTAACATGTAAGAGACTTTCATTTTAATCCATAGTATGTGACAGGTTTGAATTCAACCAAAATTAATCTGGCATTTGATATGTGAAAGGAAAATACTTTAAAAACATGCCTTTAATGGTAACTACAAAAGAAAACCATCTGTAATTGAAGGTAATTTTGAAAGAGTCCTGGTTCTAAGTCCTTGGTCTTTCATATTTTGCATCTAGAGAAAAAAAAAATCAGATCATCAGAAGGCACAGACGTTTGATGTGTGATTGGATAGAGCCCTGAGCAAGCCCATCTAGTGGGTGGCATCCCTGTCCATGGCAGGAGAGTTGGAACCAGATTATCTTTAAGGTCCCTTCCATCCCAAAACGTTCTGTGATTCCATGACTAACAGCAAAAGGATAACCATGGATGTGGGGTAACCTGCGTCACTCATCAATTGCACTTGGGCAGCTGGTGTGGCTGGACACAACTCCTCACCAAATGAGGAATGCTGGGAGAAGTTCCCCACAGGCTGCACTGGAACCAGGCAAAACGGCTGGTGTGAAACCTGGGGAAAATCTGTGAGTGGCAGATGGGGAGGAGGAGGTCACAGCACCTCCCACTGTGGGTCTGCTGCAGTCCCTGCTGTGAGACTGCCTCCAGGAGAGCAGCCCAGCACCACCACCAGGTGATGGACATGAGGGCCTCTGAGACGCTCTGCAAAGGAATCATGGCAGGAGGTGGGTGGAAGGGCAGGTTCTGTTTCCCCCCACCCATGAAAGGGACACAGGAAGCATAGGAGGGCTCAGGCACATGGTGAGGCAGCGGAAACCATGGACCTCAAACCCGAGTTGGTGGCCCAAGAACAAGACTATTTTCTCTCTCTCTCTGCATTTGAGAATTCACCCTGGAGGGAACTGAATCCCAGGTCAGAATGAGGTTGTGAGGGAGGTTTACAAACCCATCCCCTCCCCTCGCCTCCAGCCTGCGCAGGAAAAAAGCATTTTCTAACAGAAACTTTGACAGAGCTATTACCTTGTGAACACTGCAAATATATATATAAAGCAAGTTGTCTAATACATGTTTGAGATAAAAGTTTGAGATGTCAGCAAATTTTATCTGAGAAGAAACAGGCATTCATGTACAAGAGGATAACTTGAAACTATCTACCCATCTATTAAACTCCAAGCTTTAGGTAGATAGAGAAATCAAGCAGAAGCTAAAGCAGGCAGACACATGCAAAATGATTTCTGAAGGCAGAACAGGACATCTCTAGAAGTACTGCTAAACTGAGTTTTGGGGGGAAAGTGGAAATTACCCAGCCCATGCCTCCTGCCCTCACATGCATAGCCCCAGGAGTGAAGTGATCCACTCAGCTGAGAGAGGCAAACGTGCCCCAGGGGACTGGGATGGCAGGATGGCACATCTCCACTGCAGACAGCACTTCTTCGGCCCTTAATGACCTACTCACCTTTCTTCTTTCTTTTAATTTAGGAATAATAGAAGAACCCAGGGGGAGCTGGGTTAGGAAGGCATGCAGGACAGGCAGGAAGAGTCCCGCCCAAGCAGAAGGCAAAGTGCTCAGTTGGTGCTCCCTTGGTCTGATTTCATATCACTGATGACAGGAAATGAGCCCAGTGATTTAAAACCAATATAAATGAGTCCTAGCTTGGGCCTACCTTACAGCAAATTCCCTTCTCCTCCAAAATGGTATGTGTCATGAAGAACCTTCTCTCACAGATACTGCCAGGCCAGAAGGCTTCCTCCATTCGTTTACATATTGAAACTCAACAGATGATGAAAGAGAAGCAATTATTGGGGAAAGCAATAGTAGTTCTCTTAGTTAAGTTCATTAATTTTCTTTTTTCTCAGTGAAGTCTATGCTCAACAGTAACCTGATTATTCATATCCAGCACATTAACTTAAAGTGATTTAATACAGTCAAAATAAATGCAAAAATGCAATGTGAAAGAAAGGTGCGGTACTTCATAAGCAGGGAGCCCCATCATTTCAGCTGGGCTGTGTCTGTGACTCTGTTAAAAGAGAGGTTTGTGCACAGAGCCAAGGGCTGAGCAACACCTTGAGGCAGTGCTCAAGTGCAGGGTGCTGCTCCCCTGCCCTGGGCAGAGTTCAGCTTCGTCCCAGCAGCAAAGTTGGCTGCTCCAACTTCTTCTTCATGATTGCTAAGGGGATGATGGGTGCTCTTTTTTACCCAGACACATCTGCACAGAAGATGGAACCTGAAAAGGATATTTTAAACTTTCATTTATTTTCCCTTCAAGTGCCATTTGTATTGTTTTTTCACTCTCCCACATTGGTTCACATTAGCTATATTCAACTACAGGGAGTATCAGAAAATATTACCTCAGCTTGAGAGTAGGTTTGCTCTCAAGTGACACTTTCCAATACTTCTGATTTATACCCTTTTCCTGCATTGATCTGTTGGGAGATTTCGTCAGCTCTGTCTGACATAAACACTGTATTATTCTGTATTGCATTATACCCTAGAAATCCACTCAAATCCCTTTGCTCTTCAAATTAAAGCAATATGCATTACAGTGTCCTGATTTCCTTCTATTCTTGCATTTGCATTTTTGTATCATGCTCTAGATTACTCATGTATATTTTGGCATAAGCATCTCCCTGCTCATTTAAGAATATTGCCTTTAATCTTCGTTATACCTTGAAGCACACAAAACCCTGGCCCCAAAGGACACATGGAGACTTTCAGCTCCCACAGTGGCTGAATTTCTGTGGAAGTTATTTAAAGCAAATGTCATGTTGTTCAGAAGCCCAAGCCTTGTTCCAGGGCAATCCCATGGACACCCACAGTGTCCCTCTGGTCTCACTGCTCCCCACAGCACGTGAGGTTTGTCTGCCACGCTGCAGATCACCATGGCTTTGGGAAGGGACTTCTCCTCCTTCCACAGTGGTGCAGACTGCAACTCTGCAGCCAAGAGGTTTTAGTTGTGTGGCTGTGCTGGGGTGCACGACCTTCTCAGTGGGTTAACCATGCAGTTCACTTGCCTGCAAGCAGATTTTTGGTGGCAGAAATGGAGCAGCAGCTGTAGGTTGTACTTTTGCTGCAAAAGATTGGGTGTGTTCACTGCATCGTTCTCATTCACTTTAAGTACCTTCGGACCATCAGAATAATCTATTACTCTATTTCTTACAAAATATAATTCTACCAGAGAGCAGCTAATAATATATCACATATTCTGGTAGGATTTTTTGGTGGGTCTGCCTTACTTCCCAGATTTGTTCTGTGGTAGGACTCCATGTAGGTCCAGTGTTTGCCCCAGTTGGATATTAATAGTTATACTGGAAATGTATTCAGCCAGAGCCCTGAGTTCAGTAAAGCTACATGATTTATACAAAAGGTCAGGAAATTCCTTGAAAGAGGAGCTTCTGATTTTTCTGATATAGGATATAGGCATGTTGGTTGAGAATTGCTCTTTTTGATAACCAGTATAAATAACCAGACATACTATTTATTCCAGACTTTCCTGAGCTGTAACATTTTCCAGAATGTGGACTGAAGCAAAGTTGGCAGGAAAAGATGCCTATAATTTAGGGACAAGTAATTCTTCCCATAGGTGGGAGGGAAGACCCAGGTTTTACTCCAGGTAATACTGAAACCATCATATTCAAAGCAACCCTATTGTTGTCTTCTCTTATTTTCAAACATCCAAAATATCCAAGATTCGGTTTAAAGAACTGAGCACAACAGACTGCAGGCAATCAGAGCCAAGGTGCACAGAGACCATGGGTGGGCTCTCAAGAAGTATTGTAAGGCTACAGTGCTTTACCAAGAGCAGTCCTTTACCTTTATCAAGAAACCCACAGTGCCAAGGAAGATCCATGTGCAAGCCATGACACATATCAGTGAGCACTGACATATGAGTCCAGTGACAGCAAAAAAATGGAAACATGAAACGAGGAGCCTTTGTATAAGGCAAAGCAGAAGCTGAAGATAGTTTGATAAGAACAGCACTTTCATCTAGAGTCATAGGGGAAATGTGTCTGCACCTTCCACATCAGCACAGGAAACATCCTTTTCCACTTGTATTTAGGCAATGCCCTCATGCAGGGCCACTGATCCATCCAGCATTGCTCCAGTAATGCAAAACTTTCCTTGGAGGACAGTCCAACATCATGTCTGTGAGGACAGCAAGTCCTGAAATCTCCCACAAAATGCCCTTACCTTGCCTGTTCACTTTCAACGGCAGAAGACGCTATTACTGCTGAAAATTAATAAAATTGTATGTCCAAACAGAAGAAACTAACCTTTGCTAATGTCCATGGGGCAAGGAACAAAAAGGACAGACAAATAGAAGAGGGCAACAAAAACAGTTACATTGTGACTACAAGAGCAAGTAAAATACCATTGTATATTCATTAAGATTTGTTCAACAGTTCAGAAAATTCCCTCCAGTAATATAATGGGTGATAATTCAATTTATTTATGTTTTTAAGGCATGAAGACCAGCTTTAATTTCCCTCAACTGTGCCTCTATTATTATTAATCTACTTATCTTCTAAAAAGATCATCTAAACTACACTTCAATAGGGAATGTGATCTTTGGCCATGTAGGGCTTTGCAATTATCCAGTTCTGAATGAACTTGTTGTTGAAACATTTTTTAAGTCTAATGAAAACATTAGATCAATTCCTCGCAGTGATAGCTGTCATTAAATCAATAGTGTTTGTAAGTCCATTATACTGATATTTGACACGAAACTGCCGAAGGTCTGCTAACAATGAAACCATACTGAAGTGTGTCCTCTGCTAGGCATATTTTATATGAGATAAAAATCTGTTAAGTCTACAGTAACTGAAACTTTTCTTCTTTAACTAAAATAAACAGAGATGTGAACTGTTGCTGTAACTCACACTAGGACCACCATGATCACACAGGTTTTGGAGCTGGTCCTTTTAATCACACCTCTATCACAGCTGTGCTCTCAAATCAGTCAGAAAAGCTTTTTATGATTGTTTATCTGTATGTCTTACAAAGAACAGGCCGAGGTTTCATAATAAAGCTCTGATGGAGGACTTGATCGTGCCCCCTCCAAAAGCAACAGCACTGTCACCAACTTCAGGGAAAGCTGGACTGCTCCTCAAGTCCCTGGGAAATGGACTTGGGGGAAGAATCTTCTGGCTGAGGATCTCCCCAAGGAGGAACAGCACCTTTGAATCACAGTGCAGCAGCTTGCAGGGGCAAGAAGCACAACCACACACATTTCTCCAAGGAAAGGAGCAGTTTAATTGTATATGTCATTATATTGCAAATGGGAGAGATAACTGGAGGACCTCCGGCTCTGTAGCTTAAAAACATTTTCCAGTGCCCTGCAAATTCAATTTCCCCACTCCTACTATGTGTGCTTCAGCAACAACCTCAATGCAATCCTGTGAGACTGTGATGTCTGATGTAACATATTATGGGACTTTTACCATGAGAGAAATATAAATCGTGAGAAAATGGCTAGCTGATGGAAATGAAGAAGACTGCTCAGCCTGCCATTTCTTGAGATTTATAAACCCAACAATTTTTCAGTAGTAGGTGGTAACATTTGCTCACAGGCAAGGGAGCTGTGAGTACACAAGTTTAATAGGAAATAACAGTCAATGGCAGACACTGGCAACTTTCTGGCTCAAAAGATCACATTAAACTGAAAATCCAAACTAATTAATTTTGAATATGTGAAGTGAGCAGAGGACCACTTAATTTTTAGAAATTTGGTCATTAGAACATGGGGGGTTTTTTTCCACAAACAAATGCAATAACTGATAGGGGAAAACCCCCAAAACAATCCCACATTTTATTTGCCGCAGACAATCCCAACCAGTATCAAAGTGGAGCGAGCCCCAAGCCGAGACGGGTCCTGCCCTGCCCTGTGCGATGGCTCCCACTAATGGCAGCAAGGGAAAGCTCGGGCACTCCCAACGGAGCAGAGACAAAAAAACCCTCTGCAAATCCTTCCTCAACCCATTTTTGGGGTTTGGTTTTAAATTTCTAAAACTACAGTTACCAACTAGATTTTCATGATTTTTTTCTATTTTCAGAATATGAGCATGACAGAAAATAATCGGAATAATAGTCTCCTTAGATGGGTTTTATCTCACCATCAGACACTTGCTGGAGACTTCTAGAGCTACAGGGAAGCAAGATCCAGGGTGTGATTCCAATTGATGGCGTGACCTATTTCAGGCATGGGATGAGTCATGAATTCGATTTTCCTACTGACTTCTATCTTGACTACACATGGAGTTGGGGCAACTGGTCCAGACATGTGATGGAGACAGCCCCAGCATGACTGCAAGGTGGTTTCACACAGAAAACACCATCTCTCCCATGCTCAGCCAGTGAGGAAAACCATGGCTGAAATCAGCACCCTATGTAGGACTCCCTTCTAGGGAGCCCAGACTGTGGGATGAGGGCCATGGGATGGAGGTTCTTGTTCATGGCTGGAGAGAATTTCAACCCCCTTTTCACGGGATCTTGGGACTTTGCTCAAATCTGTGCTCCACCTCTGTTACAAGGAGAGAAAGCCTAAAAAACTTGGGTGAGGACTGGCAACCATGGAAGGAGATGGACAAATATATTTGTTTTGAATTTCAGTTTTGAGCACAAGGGAGATTATCAAAACAGCTGGGTAATTTTCTCAACATTGGTTAATGTTGCAGAGATATCTTCTTGCAATCAGACACAGAGACCAGGTGCAGACTGTCCTTGGGTCCCGCTTCTAAATCTCAGATACATTTTTATAGTGTCTCTGACTCAAGAAATAAACATGAGAGGATTACAGCTAATCAGATAAGTATGTCTTTATTTAACTGTAACATCAAAAATTAAGCTTGCAGTATGTTCTTAAGAGATAGAGTCTTCAGTCGAATTCAAAGATTTTTTGGATTTTTTTTTTTTGCTTTTAATTAAATCATGTTGATTTTATTTGACATTTGATTTCAAGCAAGCCACCAGAATTTCTCCTTCACCATCTACCTCAAATCTGTGTGTAACATGTCCCAGTCAAAAGGCCACCCCACTTCTCCTGAACATTGCTGCATTTCAGGTTCTCTGTGGGTGACACGGATCAGCCCAGGTACAGATCAGCCCCTGGAACACTTCCCTCTGAGGAGCAGGATTTCTGTCCTGTGCAGGTAGCACAGTCTGCATCTGGCATATGCACGTGCAGCAAAAGTGAACCTGCTGGCACAGGATGGGCTTTCCTCACGTCGAAGAACAAGCTATGCTGGGATCAGCAACAAAGCAAATACCCTGCAAATACCCAGGGAGATATTCTGAATAGCTTGTCCCCCTATACTGGTCCACAGTGGGGCCAGACCAGCAGCCAAACAGGTATGACCAATAGCAGGAGGCTAAAGAGAAGTAATATTGTTCCTTTTTGGCAGCCTGTCCAAATCCAATGTGTTTTCTATTTCAGCTCCATGCATGAAATCCTTAGGGCGTATCTGGGGTCATTCCTCTGGTCTGGATGCTGTCACGTCCCTGCCATGGTGGCACAGTGGTGGAGGGGGAAAGGGCAAAGCTGTCACTCGTGAGGGCAGTGCTCCTTGCAGGACCACAGCGGTGGCCTGTGGGAGACTCCTCATGTTCAAATCCCCACATGTAACTGCAGAACCCAAGAAGGAAGGTACAGAGATACTCCACCAGCAGCAAAAGGAAGATTATAGAAAACGTGGGGCTGATGATGAATCAGTTGGGTGTCCTGGTAATGGAAGACAGGGAGAAGGTGGAATTACTGAATGCCTTCTCTGCCTCAGCCTTTACTGCTGATGTCAGCTCTCAGGAGTCCCAGACCTTGAGGTACGAGAAGAAGTCAGGAGAAAAGAAGACTTCCCTTAGTCATAGAGGATTGGATTAGAGCTCAGCTATACACACCTCACACCCATATATCCATGGCCCTGATGCACACACAAGTGCTGAGGGTGCTGGCAGATGTTGCTAAGCCACTCTCCACCACCTTTGAAAAGTCATAGAGAATGGGAGAGGTGCCCAAAGACTGGAGGAAGGCAATATTGCTCCCAACTTTAAAAAAGGGAGTACCCAGTACTTTAAAGCAGGAACGCCCAAGGAATTACTGGCCAGTAAGCCACACCTCCATCCCAGTAAAGGTGTGGGAACAGGTCATTTTGGAGGTCATTATCAAGCATGTAGAAGAAAAGAAGGTCATAAGGAGTAGGCAGCATGGATTCACTAAGGGGAAAGAAATTATGTGGGAGCTGGGCCAATTTAGTCTGCAGAAGACTGAGAGGGGAATCTCATTAATGCATTTAAATATCTCCAAGATGGGTGTCAAGACGATGGTGCTAGACTCTCTTCAGTGGTTCCCAGCAACAGGATGAGGAGCAATGGCCATAAACTAAAACACAGGATGTTCCACCTTAGCATGAAGAACTTCTTAGCATTGAGGGTGGCAGAGCACTGGAGCAGCTGCCCAGGGAGGTCATGGAGTCTCCCTCTTTGGAGACATTCCAAACCTACCTGGACACATTCCTGTCTAACCTGCTCCAGGTGACCCTGCCTTCACAGGGAGCTTGGATTGGATGACCTCCAGAGGTCCCTTCCAATCCAAACAAAGCTGTGATTCTGCCATATGTTAAAACAGAGTATAAGTTCCTCAGACTAGGATAAAATAAATAATAAAAGAGCAAAAAAGAGGATGCGATACTCTACAGAAGTAATCACACAAATATATTAAGGTTTCAAATCAGGATGCCAGAAGGCTGTAAACACCCACCTTAGCATCTGCTGGGAAAGAGCCCTGTATCCACTCAATTCCCCTCTCATTTGTTGCTGAAACTGGAAACTGCCCAGTGAACGAGGCAGGAAATTTGAGGAGGAAGGAGACATGGTGAAGGCAGCTGAATGGTGTCCTGGGGCACTGGCTGCTATCTCTGTCCCTGCTGAAGACTTTTTCTGAGATACTGCCAAGTCATCCAAACCATACATTGAAAGCTGTGTCTCGGTAATTGTGTGGGGTTTTGCTTTTTGAATGCATAAATTAATACCCCAAGTTCTGATTCACAAAACTGCTGAGCACTCGTTGCTGTGAAAGAAAACAAGGGCATTGTCCTTCCAGCACATAAAATGCTAGAGAACGTGAAGTGTTCAGAAAAATCAGGTCATTAGGCATGCAAATTGGGTCATCAAAATTAGTGGATCTTTTTGACATTAATCTCTCTAGACTTCTTCCTGGGAAAACAGGGAGATCCCATACCCTACAGGAGAGTTGTGAACTAAATTAATTTAATGTTTGTTTCTCTACCAGCTCCCACTCCCACGGATGCTGATGCTATTTGCATGTCGGGTGGGTTGTTTCTTCCTCTTTCTCACTCACCACTATCACTGAGGACACGGCTGTACTGGCACGGAGCATCCCAAGCCCTGGACAGACATGGAATGGGAGCCCTGCCCTGTCCCCTACAGACACATCTGGCATCTCTGGTGCTAATGGTTCAGTCTGGGCTGCTATGATTTCAAGTTCACAAATTTTTCAATTTGCTCATATTTGAGCATTGCTTTACATTTCCAGAGTCTACTCAGGTCCAGGATGGAATGACCAGTGCCCAGCTTTAGGGGAGTGTTCCACTGCACAGAGCTTCCCAACAGCAAAAGCAACTTCTGAACACACTTGTTCTTCAAAGTGCTTCTGCTCCCCGTCCATTAAGACAAGCCCAAGTCTATTATCCCTAAAGTAAAAGACTAAAACTCCTACCACAGATATTTAAAGTTAGAATTTCTCAGAACAAAGAGCTTATTCAGCTTGAAAAGACTTACTACCTATGGAATGCTAACGTCTTAGCTCCCTGCTGCTCCAGTCCCTGGCATCTGGGGGCCGTCTCAGTCACTGCTCAGCCTGCCGCCCCAAATCCTGCTGCTGGCAGAGGCAGCAGGGTGGGACCCCTCAAAACTGCTGTGCCTCCATCACCCACGGCTTTGTCAAGGGATTCGGGGAGAGGGATATGGCTGCGTCTGAAGTCACGGCGATCATCAGGGAGGACTTATTTCAATATGTTCTTGAAACTATCTGATGTCAAGTTATGTGTCTCAGGGGGACGCGAGTTCCGTGTAGTTTGTTATGCCATCTGTTAGGAAAGGCAGCCACTCGTCTCTCCGCTCCGTGACCACAGATGGGGAGTCTTTCCCCCTGTGTGCATTACTGTCAATACATGCCAAAGCCTTCCTAGCTGGAGCCAGGCGGAATCACCACCACGACAACCATGCCTGGGAAGAAGGGTGCTGCTGCACAGGCCTTCCCAAGAACCTTGGCTCACGATGTGCAGAGGAGCTGAACCAACAGAGCTGGCCTGCACCAGTGAGGGCAGGTCCCCAAAACCCCTCTCACTTGCAGGGCCCTGAGCAAAAACCCCAGCAGCAGAGCTCAAGGAAGAGGTTGTGTGGCTCCATGCAACACGTGCAGCCCCACTGCAGATTTGACTCTCCTGTTGGCTGGCTGAGGACGGTGCTTGCCCCAGATCACCATCTGGCAACAGCACCATGGACCTCAGAGACAGAAAAAAAATCCAAAGCCTCAACTGCTGCCTCCATGGAGATGCCTCAGCTCTCAGTGGAGGCTTGGTGTGAGCGTAACTGAATGTGCTGTCCCGTGCACTGAACCCAGAGCCCCAGACTGCAAAGGAAACCTGCTCTGCTGAGTGACCCACTGAGTTCTGTGGGGAAAAAGCAAACACGGAGTGAGCACCAGGTCCCCCAATGGCCATAAGCAGCTATTGACTTCAGCATCAGTAGCACTCCTTCTTTCCAGGGGAGATTATCACACCTTTTAATATTGAACTGACACTTTTCCAGTATAATGGGGCCCATTTCTGAGCCTGCGGGCTGGAAGTTTTAAAGGGAGGCTTTACAGACAGGAGACTGCAACAGGAAGTTTAATTGAAAATTGGAAGACTTATGGAAAGGGGATGTTGGTTGGGAAGGAAAGTTTTACAGAAAGAGCCAGCTCACTCAGATCACTCTCCACTTGTGACCCCTTTGGAACAGGTATTTCACACAAGCAGAAGAGAAACTGACGTTTTATTTATTTTCACTGGAAAGCAAATGTTTGTCCTGCTCTCACAGCACTTCTCCCATCACAAGGGTGGCAGCAGCCAGTGGCATTTCCCAGTGCAAGCAGCTCTGCTGTCCTCTGGGAAGACACAAGTCAGCAGCAAAAGCAGCAAAGCATTTTCTTGCATATTAGGAAGCATTTCTGAGGTGGGCATGCCAGAAAGACCTTCTGAAAATGAATCAAAAATATCATTTTTTACACCAGCGTTAGAAACACCTTCCCCTCCTCATCCCCAGCCCGGCTCCCAGCAGCCAGAAGTGCTCAGCTCTTCTGCAAACCTGCTTTCACAGCTCAGACCTAGATGCTCCCTTGGGAGGCAGCATTTTGGGGTGCCAGCAGATACTAGCATCTGTCTCTTCTCATAAAAGCTGAGCAGGACTCAGTGAATGCAGGACTCAACCAAACCTTCCACCTTGGCAAAGCCTCAAGGGCTCTTGCTGCTCACACCTACTCTGACCAGGCTCTGCGCACCTGCAAAGGCAGCTGAGGTGGTCCCTGCTTCAGATGTGCCACACCAGGGATCAGGTGTGAACCCCAGGAATCACGAGGGACAAAGGGAGAGCCTGAGGTGCCATAGAGGCACCAAAGGGATAACACTTCTCACACTAGATTTTTCCAAACAAATGCAACTTTTGACTGATGCCCAGTTCATCCACACAGAGATTTCACCTTTGAAGTCTGTGCATAATTAAGGTTCCTTCCTCCTATCTCAGTAACTAAACAAAAAAAAAATTAATTTGCAGATCTCTTCTCTACTTCCTCCATTAATTTACTTCCACTATAATTTAAGTTCACACATGCTTGTGAAACAACCCTAAGAACTCATAAAACTCTTTTTAAACAAACAGATCAGTTATGCACATACATATTTGAGGCATGTGAATCTCTGTATTTGAAGCAACTTCCAGAAGAGCTCTGCTCGCCATGAGATCTCAGCAGGGTCTGCCTGCACACATTCATTCGGAGTGCCCACATATTGCCCCTGCATGTCTGATGGCAGGGCAAGGGGACAGCTGGCAGGGTCCCCTGGCTTAGGGATGCTTCAGCCATGGACCAAGCTCACCAGCATTTATGTGGGGACCTACACAGTCAAAATTTTCCTCCAACTTGTCGCTTACAACTGGGAAGCTGCCAGTGCTACATCTGCTTCTAGAAGCTGAGTTCTGTAACAAGTATTTGGACTCCAAAAAAGAGAGGCCCAGGAGGGAAAGGATTAGGCATAACCTTTAAAACAAATGAAGTCTTTGTGCTTTAATATCTGCATTCACATCTCTGCCTCTGTCAAGCTTTTCCCACAGTGCTCTGGGGGGTGGGCAGGACAGAGTTATGGCACCTTGGAGGGATCTGCTGGTTGAGGGAGCATGTCCTTAGACACTAGGAAGGGCAGAAACAACACAGACCCTCGAGAAGAGAAACACTTGCTCCTTTCTGCACCTGTATAATTCCCCAGATGGACACTCTCTAGGGCTGCCAGATCTAAAATCTGAAAACATGAGGTGCAGCAGCCACAGCAGCTGGAGGAAGCTGTGAGGAACTATTTTTCCATCATGTCATTCAAACAAAATATTGGAAATGGAAAAGAAGATGGAATTAAAGTAGGGAAACAACAACAAAAAAAAACAGAACAGGAAGAATAAAAGCTGCAGACAGCCCAGGGTAGAAAGGAGAGGAAGAGAAGCAACAGAAAATAGGCAAAAAACCCCATCACTTTCAATCCTAAAAATGAGTACATTTGGAGAAAAATAAGCATTCTGCTTTTATAAAAATTTGAAAGCAGAACCCAAAAAACCCACCTCTAAATGGGTAAAAATGCTGGCCCTAATAAAAACCTCATGATCTCCTCAATTTTTTAGGCAAATGACCAGCAACATGACAACTTTTATGCATCGATCCTTAGGAAGCAGCTCTCCCTCCCGACCCCTGTCAAGGAGGACAAGGGATTAGCTCAGGCACTGAGGAGCTGACATAGTTAAACACTGCTGCTGGCAGATACAATCCAGTTTATAACTGAGGTTGTAAAAATACGCGTGAAAGCAAATTCGTAAGAAAGAGGCTCTAATGAAGATGTATAGAAGGGCTGTAATGCCATGTAGCCTCTTGATAGCTAAGGCCCTGATCCTGCAAATTAAGCTAAGCAGCAAAGTTAATCAGATGCATAAGCATTTGCAACATCAGTGGTTTTTTTTCTTCCCCAAATGAGCTAAATTCAAAAAGCCTTGGTTTAAATTACACGAAGATATTAGCAACATCAGTTCTTTATTAGGAACAGTTTATTCATTCAGGGTGTACAGTATGGAGCAACACGCCTGGCATGGTTAGCGATGCGTGAACCTGAAGGGAAAGAAATCCCTTTGCATTCCCTTCGCAGCCAAGTTGCACAACAATTCAGGCTGCTGTCTCAGCAGCCAAATGGGCATTTTTCCAAGCCTAAAAGTCAGCAATGAACCCAAGTGTTAAGGCAGCTTTGTTCTCCTTAAAGCTGACCAGATATCATTGGAAAACTCCCATGGATCACCCTTCTTCCTCCCCATCTTCTCCCTGACAGCCTCTTTCTCTAAAGTATCACAGCCGTGGTGTTCTACTCCAAATCAAGGGGTGAAAGCATCACAGGGCATCAGTCAAGAGCAAAACCTCTGGTTCATGGCAAAGCTATGGAAGTCCTGGTGAGGATGGCAAAACTAAAGCAATACACCTGAGGTATGCGGAGAAGTAACACTCCAGGCTCTCCAGCTCTTCATTCTCAAATGTTTAAAGCTGTGGCAAACGTGTTTGGTAGGGTGATGCTCAGGAGTCATCCTGTACTTGTCTTCATGGCGGGGAATGAAGCAAGGCAGCAAATCCTGCTTATAATTTGCACACCTCAAACACATCACTAAAACCACCTCTTTCGTGTGATGCAGGATGTCTTGTTCAACAAGGGAGGAAGACTGTCAGAAGCTGAACAGGCAAAGGAGAGGGAGAATCTTGCTCCATGAGCAGGGCATCTTCATGATTACAATATAACATGCTCAAGGCTGGGAGACCAGGGGACCTTGTTGTCCCCTCAGCACACTCATCAGCACCCTGGTAAGGCTTTCTGAGTTGATCAGAGAAATGGTAGTGGTTTCTTATTCCAGTAAATTTTTGGAGAGGACAACAAATCTCACGAGATGCAGCTGTGAGGTGAAGCAGGGATGACCTCCACAGTGAAAGGCAGGGAATGTTGGGAGAGGATGCTTAAGCTAAACCTTGATATACAGCAATCCTGTATAAAGGGTGAAACTCTGTAATACCGTTCAGAAAGAAATTACTTTATTCAGGAAGAAATACAGCATCATGGGGAAAGAAAAAGAACAAGCAAACAAATGGTTTTTGAGCTTCTCTAACACTTCTTAAGAGGCTTAACTGAAAATTTCTAAACATATTTTTCTCAGTAAATATCCTCTCCATTTTCTAATGTCTCTGATAAGATTAATTTCTCACCCAAGCATTCCAGCAGCCTCCTTGACTAGTATTGCCTATTTAACAAGTATTTTCATCCCACACCATGGTTGTACTTAACACTTTCATGCAAGTCTGTGCTGAATAGCCACAATGCATTTAGAAAACAAGAGTGCCTATAAAATTTCACTGTGCAAGACCTGAAATTTCAGGGAAATCCCCCAAATTCAGCAGTCACTTGTAGTCATTCATGACTTAAATTTTGCCACAGGAGGAAGGGATTTAACCTTGTCTTTGAACCTTGGTCTTGTACTGAGAAGCAAGACAGCAGTGACAAGAGTGAAACTATTTTACTTACAAATATATAATTTTTAGTTCTTCAGTCACAAATGTATGGAAAACACTTGGAGTACATATAATTGTTCATCCTTCCTTTTTCAGTCTTGGCTCTACATATCTCTTACTGGTCTGCCCTGGAGATAAACACTGTGTCAGATGGACTTTTGTTCTGACCTAGTACACAACTTACATGGTTGTAGGACCAAGACCTAGCTTTCCAAAATCTTCCAGGTTTGGAAGCACTGAAAAATAGAAAAGGAAAAGAAAAAGGAGTGCCATCAATCTAGTAACAGTTTTAAGTTTTGGTGGGTGATTATTATTATTATTATTATTATTATTATCCCCTGCACTATTAGTAATAACCAGAAAAGAATTACATAGTTACAGGGCAACAAGAAGAAAAACAAAGGAAAAGAAAGAAATCCCCAACCACTCATTTTATTTCCCACAAGTAAAAAAGAGGTGAAATGAGTATTAAATTTATCAAAAGAAGTGAAAATACATGTTAAAAATGATTAGCTAAAAAAAACGTTGCTTCATTTCAAATCTGCAAGAGAAAATTGGCTATTCTGAAAATTTATTAAACATTTCCTAAGAATTAAATTAATTCCATTCATTCATGAGGTAACCTCTTCATTTCAGCTTAACCTCTCTGCATCAGAGCGCCGGATGAAGGGGACATGGAGGGAAAAGAAGAGGGAGCTTCCTGGAGTGCTTTGTGCTGAGCCTATTTTGGGTTGCATAGCAGCTGGTGGGCAACTGTGGGCAGCATCCATGAGCTATAGCAACGCTTGGGGTGACGGCTGGCAGCTGTGCCAGCCCTTGGATCAGTCCTGAAGCCCAGAAACGCAAAGACATCATGAAGCTGTTTTCCTCCCTTGTCTTGTGTTGAGCCTCCTGGGAGGCACGAGACAAAACCTGGCACTGACATCCTTCTTGATCTCTGTCAGCCAGAGCTTCCAGGCCCAGACACATCCAGCCTGTATGCACTCACAGACTTGGACCAATGTGTGTCGGAGAGCTCCTCTTACAGTCAGGACCACAACAATCTCCACATGTACGTCAGCTCTTGGAATAACTGCTGGAACAAGACCAAACTGGTCGGCAGGATGTTCAGGCCAACAAAGCCTGGCTTTCAAGCTTGGATGAGTTTGATAGCAGCACTCCCTTAGCTTGCTGCAGAAGATCCCTTTTGCTAAATTTAGGCACTAAATAGCATTGCTGACCTATTCTCTTTGCAGGATGCCTGGCATGATGCAAAAGCACTTTGTGGAATAATCTGTTCAACACACCTCCACAGCTGCTGTGCACACTTAAGGATACACCACGAGCTGGAACTTGTGCAGTCACTGACATTTGCTCTTGAGCTGATCGGTATTGTCAGTTTAAATATAAAGGTGAGCAGGTTCTGGGAGGTACAATGCAAAGTCAGCACCATTGGTACCAGAGCAGGCAGCACTGGCCCATGACAGGCAGCTCAGCACAGCTCCTGCTGGAAAGAGAGGAATGCAACTATCAATCCCTGGCTTCTGGCTAAAAAAACACAAAATACTTGTCAACAAAAAATTCAACAAAATCAATCCTGTTTTTAAGTGGTTGCCAAACCTGACATAGCCAAAACATCAAGCCGGTGAAAGATGCTGGATTTTCCCCTGCAAATTTCTGCCCACAGAGAGCACTTGGCCACAGATCTCCCCAGATTAACAAGGTCAGCAGGTCCCATCAAAGAGCAGCCTTTGCTCTGCAGCTGCAGCCCAACACCTGTCAGCTTAATCAGCTGGATTTGAAACCTTCCCCACACCCACCACTGTCTCCATCTGGGAGCAGGCAGCCCAACTTGACTTCAGGCTGGACTCATTCAGAGCCCGAGGCTGATTGAGAAATGTCCTTCCTTCCACTGGCATCTGCCATCTGGCACCTATGCTGAAGAGACACAGCGCTTTGCTGGTATGTCACAGGTCTGCTCCAAGGGCTCTCTGCTACTGCCACCACCCTGGCAGGTGACAACAGTGGCCAGGAGAACCAGGGAGCCTCAGCAGCAGAGCCCCCTGCCATGCCTGCTATGAAGCTCTGGCCAGGTAATATCATGGTGAGGCTGGAATTGGAGCTCTCATGGCAAAGAACCTGGGGTGAAATGACCTCACTGAGACTTAGTACAGGATTTCTGGATGATGCAGTAAAGCTGATTGTAATGCTATTTGTCTTACAGGACCTGAGCATCAATGGTTGCAGGATCTGTCTCCTCCCCTTCAGGGAATTTGAATCCTGCTTTAAGTCATTAGCAAAAGTAGGATTTCACTAATTCCCAGTTGATTGTGTCACAGGAGTATTGCACACACATACACAGAGCAGTGTCTTCTCCAGAGAGACCTAGGGCGAGGATTTTGGGGCTATGAGGAGGTTTGGGTGGCAGCTTGTGATGCTTCAGCATTGTTTGCTGCAGTCACAGAATCACAGAGCAGTCTGAGTTGGAAAGGACCCGGAAGGATCATGAAGTCCCACTTTCAAGGGAATGACCCATACAGGGATCGAGCCTGTGACCTTTTTAACACTATGCTCTAAATAAGGGAGCTAATCTCGATTTTGTTCAATTCTCTTATAAATTCTTATAATCCTTATAAATGCTCTCATAATAAGCATAGCCCCTCATCCCATGGCAAAGGTGAATAATGCTTCCAAAATAACCTTAAATGCAGCAGATTGAATCTGGCTGGGCTGCCTGGAGCTTTTGCAGTACCTTATGCAGCAGGATATTGCTCCTGTTTCAGTCTTTTGATTGACAGTGGAAGGTTGAAAACACGAAGAGGAAATGGTAGTTTCATTTGTTCGCCCCTGCTTTGAAAAGACTGGAGACGAAGACTTCATCTCACCCACCTTCACTTCCCATGAAAGCCAAATCAAAGGATGCTCCCACAGCTGTCATTCTGAAACCAGACCATGTGGACAGCCAACAAGCAAAGAGCCGCACAGCCAGTTCTGCTCTTGTTCCTGGGATTGCCCACAGGTGTGGAACAGGGACACTTGCCTCCCAAGACCCAGCTGCCACGGTTTTCCCTGGGCAGCAGGACATGAAGTCATCAGTCTGTACAGCAGGTGTTTCACAGTATATATCCATACAACCTTCATATGGACATCTCTTGTCCTCCCGTGTCTCTCAATTCTTTCACTTTTCTTGTTTAAAGCAATGAGAAAATGGTGGGGTATGTTGGGTTTTTCCTAAGAGGTAAAACTAAAGCCTGTTCCATATTGTTAAGCTGATTTTTAATTGCCTGGGAGCTATTGAGAAGAATTTTCATAGTATTTCGTGGTTTGGGGTTGAAAAGTGTTCCTGTCTTGAAATATTTTGTTTAAGCCTATTTTTTTTGTTTAACTAGATCGGTAAACTAATATGTGACCCGAACATAATGACTTCATTTTTAGATCAGTAAAAACTTCAAAGGAACATGTTCACGGTAGACTACAAAACTGTCCTAGAATATTCACTGAGATACTCTGCATCAAGAAACATATACATATTCATTAGCCATTTTTATTTCTCTTCAAAACACTACGGTTCTGAAAAAACAAATCAAACAGAAGTCTAAAAAGCCTTTGTATTCAGCCAAGTCTACTTGGGAAATGATTAGTATTACTGAAGTTGTACTGAGTAGACAGGGTTATTAATTAAGACATACTGGTTTGCTCTGGTGCACTCTATCCTCAGCAGAAGATCTGTCAAGTTATTGTGGTTTCTACAAAAGTTTTCTCCACATACCGTTTCTCATGTTTTCTAAAATAAAAACAACTTAAGGTCTTCATGCTTTCAAATTTCTCACGGCTCTATTCACTGAAAGCAATGTCAAAAATCCTACACACAACCATCTTAATAGACTCAATTTAGATATATATTTGCTACAATTTAAAAGTGGCTTTCTGCTCTCTCAGTAAATAACCCCATAATTTGTTTTATGGGCCTTCGAGTCTGGGAACAACTGCCAGCAGTCTGTGTTCTGTGGAACAACAATCTTCTGGAGATTTGTGTTTGATTCGCCACAGAAATGAAATCTAACCTCCTAAGAGGGGAACAATGACCCAATAGTCCTGTATGAGGCTGAGAATTAGGGCAGAGGAATTCAGTTTTGCCATAATATCAAACTTCTTGTGTGATCTTGGACAACATCCTTGTGAAGGTCTACGCTGCTCAGCCTGGGAAGCAGCATGACTGTGATGAATTGGTGTATCTGGAGGACTGTGATGAATTGGTGTATCTGGAGCTTCATGTCACTCGTCTGTTCCTGGGTCCTGAGCCACATCCAAACAAGCCATGCTGGTATCTCCACACGGATCTGCATTGTAATCCTGGGAGTGTCTGTGGTCACAGACCCGGGAAGTCTAGAAAATGAGCTTTGATTCCTGTGACATTAGCTTCAGCGATTGCTGAGGTAGCTCATATGTCTCTATAGACCCTTAATTCTCCTGTAGCATTTTATTCTTAATTTTAAAATGGTAATGATAGTGGTGAGTGTTGAGGAGAGCCTGGCCACCCTCGTCTGGGGAATAACAAGGGTTTAGTGAGTTGGACCATTGATCTGAGGACCAGAAGGTGTCCTCTGATGTCATCTCTTTACTGACACAGGTGTAGCCATTCTCTTAAAAGAAGGACTCATTTGCTTTTTAAATAATGGTCCTGTGGTGAGTAGTGTGACCTGAGATTGTGCTGACTGAATAAATGGCCTCTGAATATGTCACAATAACACAGTACTGATGTCTAGCAGAAGGAAATCTGTATTTTCCCTAAACCAAACTGCCAAGAAATATAAGCAAATTTGATCCAGACTTCGATAAAAGTCAATGCACAAGATATTTCTTCTGCTTCTTGAGCTAATTTTGCCAGTTGCTGCCCAAAGTAGAACTGCATACTGATTCCTAATCTTCCTCAAGCTCTGACCAAAATGATGCTCGTATGAGATCTTTGTGTTTCCTTCTCCTATTGAGATTAGGATCTGCCTTCTCCTAGCCTTTGTGAGTGTTCCTACCTCAAAGAACTCACAGACTAAACACACAAAGCAATAAAAACAGTATATTGAAAACACAGAAATGCAGATCATAAAGGAAGAGGGGCAGCTATGAGAAGTGAAATGGCCACTGTCACAGCACACCAACTCCACAGAATGCAAGTTGCATGGTTTATGTCCTACAGTAGGCACAGCCACTTGAGCATAGCATGAAGGTGCTCAGAGATAAGCACAGCAACTCTTCTACCCCTCACACACTCAATGTACAGTCCAAGGCTGCAGACTGCACTGGCATGAGCCTCTTTTAGCAACTCCTATTAAAACTGGCCTTTCTTAAAAACTATTGCACCTGGAAATTTCAGAGATAATACTTTGTCTGAAAAAACCATCAAATGCCCTTTGGAGGTGGGTTTTTTCTTTCTTCCCTCAAAGTTAGGTAGAACATTTCAGTCTCAATGGCAAATTTCAAAAGGTTTAATCGGTATTCTTATCTTTTCTCTGACAAGTAGGCATTACTGGATTCAGCCCAAATCCCTGTGTCCAGCAAAGCCTGAATTATCATCAGCAACCTGACATGACTATTGTTTAACTTCTGACATGCTTAGCTGGAGATACATTTTCTTCTTTTTACAGCTTTTATAGCTCCTCACCTTTTTTGTTTCTCAACTCTCCTTATTCCACAACTCCTTCAACTCCTTTTCCTTCGTTCAGGTTCTCTGTAAGAGACTTCTCATGCCCTGCACTAGGAGGACATACACAAAAGTGTTACACTTTCAGCTTCTCTGAGTCTGCTTCTGAGCCTGGAAGTTCCCTTTGCAATACAGGTCATCTCTGAATGCGAAAGCTGTAGAGCAGATTGATGCTGTCAAATACTCCATGGAAAATCCTATGACTATTCCAATTAAGATGGGTAATCTTCGTACACCATCTAGCAGATGAAGCAAGAGTTTATCTTTGAATTTACCAAAAGGCTCTTGGCAAACATTAGGGGATTGTCTCTGCTGAGGCAATGTGAAACTCTCCTAATTCAGTGGATTTGGGGTCAGGCTGTCAAAGCAAAGCAGCCATGTGGAGCCTGCTACAGAGCTTCCTACAGTGAGCAGCTCGTTGGTTTTGTCAGGAGTCTTCTGGCTGAGATGTTGGTGCTAAAGATCTGTACACACACACACAAACACAAACCAGTGCTTTGAAACAATGAAAGCATTTAAAATTCCTTTGGATGGTGATATGAAGAGTACACAACATGAACATGGAGGATGGGAAGGAAATAAAAGCAGAGGAAGGTGTTGTGTTGAGGAAGGTCACAGAAAAGGCTGGTACTAAGACTCAGAACATAAAGCAGATGTTCTGGCTGTGGTTTTTGTTGCAAGAAAAGACTGCCTCTTTTCCTATAGGGATCCCTAGCATAATGCTGCATAACTGCTGCAGGGATCCTGCAAACACAAGCAGCAGCCAGCCACCTTCTCCAGACCATAAACTTTGAGAAATTTTGGCAGGTATCAAATGATCTCTTCCCCAGAACTCAGCACCAGCATACGGCTGTGACATGTGCAACATCACGGCTTTGTATCAGCAATACCTGGCAATGCCCTTTGAAAAAAGTCTCTTGCATTGGATGGCACATGCAGATGCACACAACTTAAAAAAACAAGTAACAAAGGTAATAGCTATAGAGTCACCCCTGATGGACTGGCCATTTCTATCAGAACTGTTCTACCTGCAGGCAATGCTTTTCCTTCAATTATTGTTTAAAGATTAAAGAACTTTTTCTTCATTATTTTCTCACATTATACAAGGTATTCTAATCACTGTTGGATGATGAATGTAATGTTAACAATATATAATTTCCAAAATTTATGCCCATATTGACAGCAAAATAGAACCTGAGATTGCAACACAGTACTGTGATTTTATTGTACTGTAAGTACAGTTTCAAACATAATAGGATTTATTCAAAGCATATTTACTCCACTGAAGTGAGCATAAATATGTAAATATCTAAGGCTTAAACTGGGTATTGCCTACTGCTGCTTTCAAGTCATGCAGCACTCTCTGCACTGTAAATACATGCTGACAGCAGGAACGACAGAACTGTGCTTCCAAGGAAAGTATTACAGAAGGATCAACCTTGCACATCATTACCTTACCCCTGACATCTAATACAGAATGACAGTGGACACACAGTTGTAGCTTTCACACTACTTTAATGGAACAACTACAGAGAGAGAGCAAGAGAACACACATTGCTGATTGGGCCAGCTCCTGCTGAAGTGTGATTTCAAGGAAGAAAAATCCCTTTTTATGTGATACCATTCAAATGTACTAAGCAAAACAATTTCATGTTGACATACATGTAAGTGAAGGGGTGTTGAATTTGTTCTCAGGTTGTCAGGGAAGAAGAGGACAGCAGAAGTGCCTGTGAGCAACGCTCAGATAAAATCTCTTTCTGAATGAAATAAACACGAAGTGTGTGGTGGGAAAAGTTATTGTGCTGAAGCCAGTGGATGCAGCTTCATGGGCTTCTCTGGAGTAGGAGGCAGCAGAGACCTGTTTCAAAGACTTGCAGGTATAAGTTTACACCAATGGGAAGGAAGTCCGTGTGGGGTATATTAAAGTGAAGGGACCCTGTTCATAGCTTTCTCAGAGGCAGAAAGTTCAACCAGTTTTCAAAGTTGCAAACAAATAAGTAAAAGGACATAGCAGAATTGCTCATGGGGCAATTCCTGGAGGGTAGTTGGAGCAACAGAGAACAATACCAGCTTCGCAGCTGGAATTTCAGATCTAAGTAAATACCTGAGTGATCGTCTTTAGCCATGTACATGTTTTAATTCACACCTTTCCACTCACTTATGGCATGTGTGCCAGACAGTTTTTAAGAATGGGAATCAACAGCCCATAAAAGGTGTCATATCGACAACAGTGGAAATGAAATCCCCTGGTTCCTGAACAAACAGGCTGAAAGCAGCACTACAAACTTCTGCTCACCGCTGAGGCAATTTGCCTCTTGTGTAACCTGGAGGATATCTCTCATTATAATTGCTACTCGGTCCTGGCTTGAATTGCTCCAAGCTCTTCTAATACAATCTGATCCCTTCAGACTCTGCTTTACTGCCCTTGTTCAAGCATGAAGAATTCAAGCTGGAACAGGTGCAGAGCAGGATGATTAACAATCTGGGGAACAGGGGGTCTTTCACAAGCAGAGCTGCCAACGCTATCAATTTATGTGGTAGACAACTGCTTTGGGCAGTAACCTACTGGATTTCCAGTATGTGGCAGCTTAGGTTCTTGGATGCCTGGAAATTCAGGAGAATTTCACAGAGCATACACAAAGCAACTTGAGGTGGAACAAACAGGGAGTCTGATATGTCCCTGGTCTCGGAAGGGGCACAGAGTCAATTGGTGGTTGTCACTTCTGGACGGCAAGGACAGAGTGGTCCCAGGAGGGCTCTGTTCACGTACTGTGGTAAAGGCTCAGAGATGTCTGGGCTTACATGGGGATGGGAATGAAAAGCACTGGGAAGGAAGAAATGTCACTATGCTAAAAGATAGTATCAGCATGGAAGAAAGAACAAGTATGGACTGGCTTGGGGATACAGGGATACAGTCATACTGTAAAATGAAAGATGCCAGGTAATTATGAGTGTACGGATGTTGCACTACAGCCTTCCTCTAAGGGAGGGGGAGGCAACAGCCCAGTTACTCCTAAAAAGAGCTTGAGCCTTTATGAAACGATGCTATTAAAAAAAGTGTCTGTAACATTAGGGATTATATCAGCTAAATCCAAAGATCCTGCCCTGTTTTCAACCATGCAGTGACCCTTATGTGTGCCTTTCTCATAAAAAACATATGCTCCTCTCTCTCCTCTCTGGAATTTCCTCTGTGTTTTTCTCTACTGAGCATTAGCAGTAGTATGATTTTATGTTTTCCAGTGTGTACATCTTATTCTAAGTGCCAGTTCTTTGCATTAGCCTCAATTTCTTTATAGGTTTTCTGCTTACATGTCTTTACATCACATATGTAAAGGACTAAAGAAATAGGCATTATTTATCTTAGCTGACAACACAGTGATTAAAAGAACTGTCTTTGAATTATTTTTCCCTCATTTTTGTCTACTGTGCGATCACATATTTTTTCTAAACTTCACAACATAATCACAATTATAAATCTCTGAAATCGTCGATGAATTAATCTTTTTTATGGCCATGGTATCATAAAGTGACCGTAAAATCTCCTGGAAATCAGAGGCTGAATTTCTACTTCATCTGAGAGCTGGTACATTGTGAATAAAAACGACATAAATTCTATTCATTTCACACAGTGAAGGCCACTGTTAACATTCCTCCTTACTACAACCTCCCTTACAAAAATTCATCTGAATCTTTAATACTAGGTCATGAAGAAAAAACAACCTAGAACTTTAAAAAAAAGGTCTTTTCAATTAAAGATTTAAAAGCAGAAGGCACCTTATGTACCTTTTTCTTATCTTTCAGATAAAGACCTCTTGGGTAAGCTTGGTAAATCCTTATCTGGTAGATAAGGGGCCACTATGATGGGCCTTATCGCTTAATTAAATCCTAGTACTATGTACAATGAAGTCAATAATTTGTTATACAAGATAGCACTTCAACCTGTGCATTGGATAATGCATCTCTATTGGTTCCCTGGACTTCAGCTCACTGTAATGGGTCATGTTCCATAACCTGCTCCTGGGCTGCCAGCAATTCATTGCAAAAAGGGTACCCAGCTTAATGTGGACAGGCTGTGATAAATAAATCTGTTGGATCAACTAGGTAAATTGAAGTCCCCAAAATCAAACTGATTCGATATATACGCCCTAATTCTATCGCTCTTCCTTTCAAGGAATTAAGCTGAATGTAAAAAAATTGGGGATTTTGGACCAAATAAAATACTGGTTCTGCCAGTGGTTGCACTGGAAAAATAGTAAAACCAAAGTTAATGTTAGAAGGTGTTGCAAAACCTGTGGACCAAATGTAGCTACTGAAAAAACCCCATGTGATAAGGTCTAAATCCTGACCATACTTGTGTTCCTTAAAGCTCACATCACTCACTGCTTTTGAATCCACACATAGCAGGATGAAAAGAGAAACTGATTAATAAAAGCTATAGCAACTATCACCACATATCACACTGGCAAGGTCTTCCTGACGGTATACCCAGTTCAAATGATTCTGTTTTCTACACAAACATATTTGCATAAAGCAGTCTAATACTTGCAATGCTTCATTTCACTAATTGGCTTATTAGTAATGTGCTAGAGTGATCTAGTTGTCTGTTTGGCAACAACGCTTTTGTACACATGGAAAACGCATAAAATCAGGTGCATTGTATCTCTGAGTCTTTGAAGGACCCATTAAAGCCTAAACTCATTACCCATTAGGCCCAGGAAATGCAGAAATGGTTTGGTTCTGTAATAATGCACTGAAGCTCTCCAAGCCAGGAGTCTTCCCCTGGTAAATGTGGAAAACGTTGGACTTGAGAACTGCTACCAACACTAATCTTGCTCAGTACTACAAAAATAGAGACTGTGTCTGGGATTTATTTCCCTTGACTTTGACCAAGAGAGGTCTCCCGCAGCTAAGAGCCACCATTCAGCCCATCTAGTGTAACTGAGTGAAGGAGGTTACACAACGAGCTTAGCTCTGACCTTTACACAACCAGAGGTAGAGAACATTTATCCTCCCCTTAGGGAGAAGCCCTGAGGAACACCTGAGCATGGAGCTGTACCAGTGCTGCAAGGCAAGATGTCTGTCCGTGAAGGATGGGCCATTAAAATTCTCAGGTGCTCAGTAAGACAAAAGGTCCAGATGAGGACGTGGTTCATGCTGAAGATGCTTGAGAGCTTTTGGGGTGCGTTATCTTTACTAATTTATGCCAATGATGTGCTCAGAACTGCACTCTCAATGTTAAACAGAGACAACTCCTAGCCACTGGGATAAACCATAAACTGACTCTAAACTATGCCGCTCCAAATCACCCCCATTAGGATTATTCTGTAAATTTATCATCTCCTCACATTTACAGGGTTTATTGCTATCACATTCTGCTTTCATAAAGCTGAGGGTGCAAAAACTGCTTCCAGGAACCGCTGGTATTGACACCAGGCTAAATATGCTTTAAGTTGCTCGAGCTGTGTGCAGGAGTTCCTGGATTTCACAGCTGGCTACTTCTAGCAAATTGTACTCGTTCTGTGCATAGTCCCAGAGGATTTACCCATAAATGCATAGACCTAGTTCTTGCATGTCTGGCAAACTCTTCTTGTATGCTTGCCAAGTTTTAAAGGGCAAGGAATCAACAGCTGATAATTTATGCCAGGAACCTACAATGGTCCAAACTCACCCCTCGTGTAACTCTGGTAAAGACAGCAGAGTTCCAGGGGAGAAGTTGTTGGCTTAGCAAAGCAAATTTTCACTGACATTTGAGGAATACACAGTATCAATTAAAGCAGAGCTAATTATTGCTACTATTATTTGCATTGCAGTAGTTCCCAGAGGCTTTTAACGGGATTATAGCCTTCTGGCACCAGGAGTTCTTAGGAACATGAGCTCATATCTGGAAGTTCGCACACGACTGCTGACATTTGGTACCTGTGCACAGTGTTCAGTGGGGCTCCACAGAGCACCGTGCTTTGCTCACAGGTATGGTCACAGGAATCTGAGCCACAGGAGTTCCTCGTGACGCCCTGAGGTTTGCCTAGAGCCATCACATGTCCTTCTGCTCTTTTGCAGCCTGGCTTGTGGCCAGAGAAAGCAAACTCTTCCCAAAGCTCAGCATTTGGGCAAGGCTGTGCATTGGCTCCTTGGCAGCAAGTCTTGGGAAACACTCCTAACCTTTATTCTGATGTGTTTATTATGGGGTACCATCCCCTTTACCTAAGAATGGGGGATCTTAGACATTATCCACTACATTGAGTCATTCTTGAATGGAAAGACTGCCTTACATTTGTCAGCTTCACCCTGATTCACGTGCTGTCCCTGACACCAGCTGGGATCTTGGTGAAATGAAGCAAAGCTTAATAAGATTTCCAGCATCTAGACTGAAAAAAACCCCTAGAAATTAACCACTGTAAAACATTTAACACTTGGATTTTTTTGGTGTTTCTTGATTTCTTTTCACTAGATTCCTAAAATATATTGCAAACACTGGGGTCCAGAGCACTACCCAGGCTTCCGAGTGCTGTTCTCTGTTCAGAACCCAAAGGACAGCCCAAACCTCCCTGCAGCCAGTTGGAGCTGGTAAAAATTTATCTATTTTTTCACTACAACAAGGTATGTGCTCTGTTGAGATTTTGATCTTTGGTGGTTGAGCAGCTTTCTAGGGACTCCACACATGACACATCAGTAACACACTTGGCACATTGCTTGTTCAGGCCATTTCTCAGCTCACAGGTTTTCCTGTTCTCCACCTCTGCAGGTGCTTAAGGGGTCCCAGGGTCACATTGCTCTGCCGAAATTACAGCTGAAATAAGATGCATCAAGTGGATTGCAGACGACAAGGCAGATAAGCTGCACAAGGGGATAAATACCTAACAAGAATGCAGGAGGGAACAGAAGGAAAAATTAAAGTGAAACCAAAATTGGATACACGTGAACATTGTCCACAGCTCTGAAACTACAGGTAGTCAAGGGGCTGTAACACTCAGAAATGTTTCTGTTCAAAGTTTACCACCAGTGTTTTTCATATACTTAGTTTTAATCTTCATGCTGTTCTCTTTCCTTAAGTAAGACATTTATTAGTTTTTAAATCTGCAATTTCCTAATGTGCCTCTGCCCTTCCAGGGGATTGGCTCAAAGGGAAAGCACCTTTCACCTGTGTCTCTCTTTCAGAGAGGGGTACTGCTGCCTCCTGTGATTGCTGTCACTACCAACAAGTCATAGATCAGGCCCAGTGACACCTACAAGAGAGCAAATTTGCTTTTGCACCCCTCATTTGCACACTTTAAATCCAGAATTTCCCATCAGGTGTGACAGAACATTTGCTGCATCACAGGATGTTGCTGAAATAACCCAAGAAGTGTTTAATGGCTGACACTGTCACACAGATACACACACACATGCACACTTTGGTGAGAAGGCATGAACTATTTATTTTAAAAGATTTGACTCCATTTTATAGTATTTCTACAAAGGCCAGGGTTTGAGGAAGAAGGTAGACACCTCTCCCCATCCTATTGGTCAAGATAACTGTCCATCAGCTGTTTATATCTTTAAGAACAGAAACGAAAACTCTCCTTGAATTTATGAAAACATTTGCTACTGTTTACAACACCAGAGTGTGAGAAAAAACCTAAACCATGAAAAACTGTGAAACAGAAGAGAAGGCTGAAAACATCAGGGTGACAAGTGTCTGGTTTGGAGGACTTCACCCACAGACAGGTTTAACGTTGGATGGTGCCTGGGAGTGAGGCATCACCGAGAGGTTCAGCACGGGGAGGTGATGAGCCGAAACCATGACTGGATCACCCATCTGGGCCAGCCTGCCATGCTGTGAAAACTCAGTCTGGTTTAGCCAGACCAGAAAGGAAGCTCACACAGAGGTAACTGTGGTTAAAAAGTAAGTCAAAAGCATGTTTTATCTATGGAATTAGTAACCATTTGGTGTTGATAACACTGTTCTAAACACCCTCATAATAATTCCAAGTGTTTCATGGAATTAAACCTGGAAGGTTGCTGTACTGGATTTCTGATTGATTTTTAACCATTCTAGAGTGCAAAAATATATAATGATTTAACTATAGAAAAGATTTTTTTAAAGATTATGTCTGCTCCAGAAATAAGCTACAAGTTATTTTGAAAAGAAAATGTTAACATCCAAACCCACTGTAAATAAAACTGATAATGACTATTACTGTGGAAACAGGTTTATGTAGAGAAGTTAGGACACAACAATTTTTACTGAAAGGTTTAATAGAAGAAATCTGAGGCAGGAACTGCAAAGCAACCTGCTCCAGTAATGCAGTGAGTACAGAACCAGGATTGCTGAGTTCTCTCTCTGTCATTTACTTAATCCCCTTGCAAGACAATCTGTTGCATTCCTGACTGCAACAGGATTTGCTTGGTAAAGATGTGCAGGCAAATATATTATTTATGCAGAACTTCCAAAAGTATTTTTTTAAACTGATGATGATTAGTTCACAGAAAGTAATTTTAATTCATGGGTTCCAGAAGCTATATGCTAACTTACCAAAAAGACACGAGCACATTTGCATTTTATAGCACGGAGTAGGTAGTACAGAGAAAAAGGGGTTTTTTATACAGAATCCAGAGCAAGTACAGTTCCTGAAATTTGAAAATTCATAAAAGTTGTGAGTGAAGGTGAGTAGAGTCACTATACCTCTCTGTGTCATTATCATTTAGGTTTCTGTTCCACACCTGCTGAAGTTCGGACACCTGAGAATGGCCACTTTTTTTTGTACCAGAGCTGAGCAAAGTGGCTAAAGTGTTTGTATATTAGCAAAACAATAGTTAAGTGTCCTGTTATTTCTCTTTAACATTGGACTGGTCTGTTAAGAAAACGGTAAATAGGTTTCTGTTTGGACTGTCAGTAAAAAAAAATTGCTATTAAAATGAGCAAAAATATAGAACATAAAATATCTGTAAATGCACTCTTCTACATATCTGAATTCCACAAAGCTGCCCATTGTTAATATTTGTTTATTTTAATATATGTTTAACAATTTCACAGCACCAAACAAAAGGGACACAGAGAATTTTGACAAGAGAGCTGTGAATTGTAACAGGCTGCAGCTGCGCCTGGTTGAATCTTGCCCCACACAGCCTTTAAAGGGTCCAGGAAACTCCTTCCCTTGCCAGGAAACCCTTTTGTATTGCAAACCAGCTCCAGGAAAGACAGATCAATACCAAGAAGCAATTGGTGAACTCCTGGCCCTGCACTGGAATCATCATGGGTTTTCCCACTGGCAGCTGCAGTGTTCACTCATCGCCCCTGCGTCTGGCAGTCAGAGCTGGACTGATGCACCACACGTTAAACTGGCAGCAAGCATCACCTACCGACAGCCCGCTTCCCAAATTACTGACAGAATTCGGCTGAGTTTGTAGGAACACATAAGGAATAAACCTCGAGGTGTATGGTTGTGAAGAAAACCTGAAAAATGAGATCAAATGCAATGCAGAGACAAGTCTGTAGGGAGCACGGAACAAAGTGACATGAGAACTTCTCTATTCTCATAGCGAGGGTTTAATCAGATAACGCTGATAATTTAAATACTAACATTGTTAATTATTTCCATGAGGACTTGTCCACCTGGGAGAGTTTTGCCGTTTACTTGAACTAGTCTTGTTATAGTAGGCTCCATTAAACTGTTTTAGAGAAGATTTGGTTTCCCTACAAGTAGTATAACCTAGAAGTTTGTTTTATATCATGGCATAATTTTATATTGCATTTAACCTGGCCTGTGCAGGAGCCTGGATTCCCCTGTTAAAACTTGGAGAAGTCAGAAAGGAAACTAAAAATGAAAATTTTTTTTGGTAATTACTGTGGGATCAGTGATCTGAACTGATGTACTCAGCAGCCACATTGTGTTCTTTGAAAAGGAGGGAAACAAGTAGCCAGGAGGGAAGTGCTTGAAGTGCCAACAGGAAAGGATTCACAGCTTGCAGTGAACTAAACTGAGCATTCTGTAACACTGAACCTCTAAAGGGAGAACTCGGGTGAGGTTTGAGTACAGAAGCAAGAACCACATGGTCTGAACTTTTTACGGTCAATTCATACATGGGTTGACTTCCCTGAATGCTAAGCCTTGAGAGACGGAGGACCACAGATTTAACACACCTGACACATTCCCTTCATGGTGTATCTAATTCATGAGGGGTTTTTGCCACCCAATAGGCAGCTGAACCGGGTAGTTCAAGCTGGACCTGTGTCTCCTGAAGCTTCAAGCCCTATGTGTCCAGTTCTGGGACCTGCCATTCAGGAAGGACATCGAGGTGCTGGAGCCGGTCCACAGAAAGGCAACGGAGCTGGTGAGGGTCTGGAGCACAAGTCTGATGAGGAGCAGCTGAGGCAGCTGCGGCTGCCCAGCCTGGAGAAAAGGAGACTCAGGGGAGACCCATCACTCTTTACAACCTCCCGAAAGAAGCTGCAGCCAGGGGGGAGTCGGGCTCATCTCTAAAGCAATCTGCGATAGGACAAGAGAAAACAGTCTTAAGCTGCACCAGGGGAAGTTTAGGTCGGACAAGATGCGCGATTGAAATGGGCTTCTCGGGGTGGTGGAGTCACCGTTCCTGGAAGCGTTTAAGGGAAGACTGGACATGGTGCCCAGTGCCGTGGTGTAATTGGTACGCTGGCGTTCCGTCATGGGTCGGACTCGATGATCTCAGAGGTCTTTCCCAACCAAACCGACATCGTGATTCATTGCGAGCATTTCAGAGGCGGTACGAGGAGTCACCCACGTCCGCAAGTGACATCCGCAGACCCCCGTCAGGGAGTCTCTCCCTCCCATTCCCGCTGTTGCTCCAGGCCAGAGAAACCTCCACCGGCCCCAGCACCAGCCG
>WBMY01011908.1:0-125782 GCA_013397315.1 Donacobius atricapilla | reverse complement strand
CGGGGGCCGCCCCGGGGCCGCGGATTCCCGGGAGCGCCGCTGCGGGGCCCGGGGGTCGGCGGCGGTGGGAGGTGCTGGGGCCGCTCGGCCGGGGAGAGGCCCGGAGGGACTGCGGCCTCGCCGGGGGTGCGGGGCCTTCGGGGGACGTGGTTGTGTTTTACTGAAAGATATTCCCAGGATTCACGGGGTCACTTAGGTTGGAAAGCGTCTCTGAGACCATCCACTCCAACCTGTGACCGAACACTACCGTATCAACTAAACCGTGGTACTAAGTGCCACGTTTAGTCTTTTCTTAAACACCCCTAGGAATGGTGGGTATTTTTTTCACATAGTTTTTACAGGTACAAGTGTGTGTCTTAAGTAACGCTTCTCTAATCCGCAGTGTAGCTATAATTTATTTCATAGATTGTCCAGAAGTAGAAGATCTCACTTGAAAAGTGTGAATTGAAGTCGGTGCTTGACTCCAAGACTCTCAGGTGTTTGTTCCACTGCGCTTCTGCAGGACTGCACATACCTCTACAGGCAGCATTCTAATAGACAGCTCAAACCCCTCTGCGGTTCTGATTAAGCAAACCTTAAAATGAGAATATTTGTTTGAGTGATTAAAAGAAAGCCTTTTAAGGGTCTCTCCGGGGTGTTCAGGAGAGATACAGTTCAGAGGATATGTGTGTTTCTGTGCTTGCTTTCATTAGGAGTAGCAGTTTTTGATGAAGAGTGGTCAGTTGACCCACTTGCCCTTGTCTGGGCAAAAGTTTCTGATGATTTAGTCTCTGTAAGTTGTAGTCGAGGAGGGGAGGGGTGGCTGGTTTAGTGCTCACTCAGCTGAGGGGTCTGACTGTACTCTCTGGTTGGTTTGATGGGCAACAAGGCACATAAACATAATGACATTTTATGGTAAATCTAGCCATACATAAAGGTAAATGTTACAAAGAAATTCCCAAATTTAGGAGTTGAGTTTGGGAAGAAGGCTAGGAAGGACAAGCATGTAGTAAAACAGCAAATAGTTTACTAACTTGAGCATTTTTATAATAGTATTGAATGTACTGCAGTATTGGAGTTACTTTTCAAAAATCTTTGTGCTAGTTTCTGTGATTCAGATCTGTGGTTCCCCTTGTGAGGTGGAAGTAAGGTTGCCATTCATGTACTAGGTGGAAGTTCTTGTATTATGAGGAGAGAGTAATTTACAGAAAGTGCCACTTTTGAAGCTTTTTGGTTCTTGTGTTTGAAACTGCTTCAAGTTGAATGAATGTGCTTTCGTGTGCAAGGGCATGTACTGCAGCAGACAACCTTCAACAAAGTGGTGAAACAGCAATTTCAAGGCTGATTTTTGTTGCTGTTGTGGAGTTCCATTTGTGTCCAAGGGTGAATTGGGATCCCTTTGTTCTAAGTGGGCAGAAGCAGCTGTTTGTTCAGCCTTCACACTGTGCTCATCAGTAAATGGTGACCACTTAAATAGGATCCCTGCTCTATACAGACGGTGTTTGTTTAGTCTTGGTGATCACTGTGCAGCACTTGCTGAGTGGAGGAACCCACAGGTCACATACTTCTGTCCACATAACTACTCAGGGAAAACTCCTAACTGAAGTTGTTAAATGCACTTTTAAAGCCCAGTCAGGAAAGCCTAGAACTTCCAGAAATTGAATACGCAACTGGTTTTGGGCAGGGACTGCCATCTAAAGTCAGTAGTGGTAGCAGGCAAAAGAAGCTCCAAACTAAGTGGTTTTGGTCGTTTAAAGTTTTAACTGTAGAAACTGATGTTTGGGATTTAGTTTTTGAATTTTTGGAGTGAGGGAAAGGCTTCAAAACATGCACCCCACTGTTTTCTTAAAAAGAAAAGGCTAATGATTGGTAAAGTAGTACAAAATAGATATTGGAAATATAAATTAGTGTTAATTTGATGATGTAGCATAATAGCTGACAAAACTAGATAGTTTTCTCTTGGAGGATGCAGATTTAAGTTTAAGTCCTCTGTTCAGGGTATGTTACCAGACTGAGAATGAAATGTCTGCATTGGCTGAGCATTTAAATGTATTTGATGGAAGGAAGATGATTTATCTGTTGGACAGAGTGTATGGACCCATTGGTCATTTATAATCTTTAAAGCTTTGGGGCGATAATGGAATGATTCTTAAGAATAAAGCATTCACAAGTACTTTTGTGACCAAATGTGCTGGTGCAGCAAAGCTTTCTAAGGATGAAGGTTAAGGGTCTTTTGGTGTTAGGTTTCACAAACTAGAAAGTTTTGAAGTGATGGTCTCTGAGGTCCCTGGGAGTAATTTACAGTTGCATAATAGTTTGCAAATTCTTTAGTTAATCAGCCTGATTCAACCTGCTTCTACTCCGAGAATGGCTGCATGTTGGAACATGAAAAGTCGAGGTTGGGTGTGTGAAATGATGAGGGACCTTGGGCCTCATACTTGCTCACTGATAAAGCAGTGGTTCCCAAACTTTGTTCCAGTTTTACGTGCAAAAGCATAACCAGAGGAAACACTGAATATTGAGTAACATAATCTTAAAGGGTGAGGACAGTGAGGATGGAGGCTTTCTCTAGGAAAACAGGGGGCAATAGCTACAAATAGCACCAGGAGAGGCTTCACTTGCTACAAGAAAGACTCTTTAAACAGGGAGAATAATCAGTCACTGGAAAAATTTCCTCAGGGACATGATGGAACCTCTGTTACTGGAGGCTTTCAGGACATGTTTGGACAGGGTGCTAGGTAAATTATCTCATCTAGGCTCCCTTTTTCACGGGAGACTAGGTGGTGTTGGAGGGTCCCTTCAAACCTGGACTGTTATATGATTTAATGATCATATAAAGTGACAACCATTTTGTATAGGTGCTGAATTTTTTTCTTGATATTCACTGCAGTCAGCGTGCAGCTGGATTTGAGTCTCATTTAGGGAGAGATGGTTACAGCTTAAACAACAAACCATGTCTGAAACAAAGCAAGGAGCACCTTTTCATTGTCTCCCATACTGCAGTAAGGGAAAATTATTGTAAATTTTCTTCTTTTCAGATCAGTTTACTTTTGATGAGCGTTAGTGGCCTAGAAGACTTTGGGTGGAGATGTCCTTGGGTTGTGAGTCATGACATGGGATGGGGTGGAGGAGGAATTGGAGAGGGTCCCACTGACGCAGGCGTCCCTTTCTGCTGGAAGTCCTGTACCAAGAGTAGCAGAATGGGCATTTCTTTACTCTGAGGCTCTCATCAGCTGCATTTCATTGGAGCGTGTTTGAGGTTTGCTGTGGCACTCTCAGCGGTGTAAGGACTTCAGAAGCCTTTGCGAAGCAGTTGATAAAAAGTGGACAAAAGCTGATACTGCTAGCACAGCACGTGTGGTGCTTCCTGTGTGTTGTGGGTCACTCTCCAGGGATGTCATGGATACTGTCCAGTGTGACAAATTCAGTTGGACTTGTGCTCTGGGCTATTCAGCAGTGGCATCCAGGGACTGGAAACAGAGTCTGCATTTGTGCTTAGGTGGTGCACACACTAAAACTCCAAGCTTAAAGGCCTATAGAGGCCTTTACAAATCCTGCAATGATAGGCTCAGAGGTGTACCAAGAACTAGTGCCCTTGTGTTGCACTTAGTGTTGTACTAAGAACTAGTGCCAGAAAACATACTCCCTCAGCGTGCCTGAGGCAGGGAGATGTCCTTTAAACACAGCAATTTTTAATCTCTCTGCCTTTTTGACAAGGTTTTAGTCTTCTGAATGTTTTCTCTTTTCACATCATCTGAAATAAACATAATATCAATTTTTACAAAAGCTCAACCAAACTTTATTGTACCAAATACTAAACCTCAGATTTTAGGTCACATTTATTGTCCAGAATAATTTAGGATTATGGTTGTCACAGGCTTGACCAAAAATCTCCAAGTGAGTGATGTGGTTTGTCCTGTGTTATGTTGTAATGCAGCCTCAGTTTTAACTGTAACTTCTGGTTGCTGTGAAAGATGCTGGAGAGTTCCTGGAGAATTGCAGTTTCTCATTAGTGTCCAAATCCGTCTGGCAGCCGAGCTCATGTGGATTTCATTTAAACTCTTGGCCTTCCTTTGCTGTTCAGCATTTGTAAAACCAGGACTATGGCACTTTTGGTTTTCCAAAGCAGATACATTTTTTAGTTCCATCAGACTTTGAAAGTAATTATTTTTTTATCTGAAAATAATTATTTTTACTTTTTAATTTTTAAACTTCTAAATTTTTACTATGACTTGGTGGGTTTGGGTTTAGATGTAGTTTATTAATCAAATAATGAAAAGGTCCTATTTCTTTCAAGTGTTGGTTAGAGAATTTCAGCTACAGGCAGCATTTAGTTTGTTCTGACCTTGCATATTGCTAGTGACTTGCTTTGCATACAACCTCTAAAAAAAAAAAAGTTGATTTTGAGGAGATAAAAAGAATTTCTTTCTTGTATAACTTACTTTTCTCTGCATTTTTTTTTTAATTAGGAAGCTAATCTCTGTCTATAGTAATAATTTGGAAACAAAACATGAAATACACTACTTGAGGAATGTGTTGGGCAATTGTTAGGTTGTTATAAATACTTAGTCACCGAGTACTTACGGCTTCTATGAGTAATTGTTTACCAGTATCAAGGCTGGTGTCTGTCCCTGAACAGATAAACTAAACTGTTTGAGTGTGGTGTATTTGTGCATAATATGGTAGCAAGACTGAATGTGAGTTTTGGGATGGTGTAGAAAGGTTGATTTTTTTGTAATAAGTGAGACTGGATTCATAGTAGGCTTCATCAAGTGTTGGGTTTATGGCACAGACTTGGATTCAGAAATTCCTGTTGACCTCGTAGGTTTTTTCCTGCCTGATGCTGTCAGGATTTGTTACCAGAAGTTTTTGTTCTGCTGGTGTTAATAGTACAGTTATATTGCCAGCCTGTGCTGTAGGCTCAGACATTGCTCATGGAACCTGTTGTTTTGTATTGCATAGCAAGAGATACCAAAATTCAGTTCACTGTTTAGCTGTTTCAGGTGCTGAAAATGAAGTTTTTACAATTCCTATGTGTTGTGTAACCTTTAGCAATGAAATATGAAGAAAAATATTTTGTAAAAATATGATGTTACATAAAAACAATCTGGTAAAACGTTTTATCTGGAGTCTTGCTCTTTAAATGCTGTCAAGTTGTCATGTTTAGTGTTTTGAATGGGATAAAGCAAGATGGGTTTGTTATTTCCAGTATTATTTGAGGAGCAAAGAAATGGTGTTTTTTCATGTAGTAAATGACTTTTTCCCCTCTAATTTTTTGTTATTTATTTATTTATTTATTTATTTTCTTTCACTAGCTCCCTTACCTATCATAGAATCATATTGGGTTTATTTTTATTTTTCCCCAAAGCAGCAAGGTTTAGTTACTTCATTGAAAGACCTGTTGGGTAAAGAGTATGTAGGACTTTTTATCCATTTTACCGTAGGCTCATTGTGGCATCTCCATCTTGTTTTGGATAAGGAGAAGTCTTCAGTGCATTTCAGTGCCAAAAACTACAATAATAAGCTTTGTGTTCATGAAAGTGTAGTGCTGAAACAAACTAGAACACAGAATTTTGAAGTGTTCAAGTTGGTGAGAGCACCTGTTTAGTGTTTCAGAAAGCTTTCTGGTGTAGACCTGGGAGGACTAAAATGCAGCCATCAAATGTTTTCCTTTCTCCACAAGTCTGGGCCATGTCATTGCAGTAAAATGCTCCATCGTAGCAACAGTTGCTATGTGTGACTACCTTTTTAGGCTGTTAGTACCATTTTAAGATGTTAAGAGCTCTGCAGTGTTCTGCTGATTCACCTCCTACGCTTGTGAGACTTGACTGTGCAGCTTAAGACTTCCATTTTACACAGGAAGATTGGTGAGGATTTTATTAAAGGGGTGTCCACAGAGTTAGAAACTGCCAGAGAAGAAACGAGGTTTATATTTTGTGGATTTCTGGTGTGGACGATCTGTTCTCCCTGAACAGGAAAAAAGATACCAGTTTTGGCCATATGTCATGAAACCAGGACATAAACTGTATGGAACAACCTGCCCCAGTGCTGGTGCAGCTCAGGGTAAATAGAAATAAAGCAGGAACCTTTCTGTGTGGGGCCCAGGTATGTTTGTGGTTATTTGACTTCACAGCTGGGCAGAGCCTTGCAGGCCAGGCTGTTGTAGCAGATCAGCCAGCGTTAGTCCTTCTCTGCAGCATCCTGCAGCTTCCCTGCCCCTTGGAGCACGGTGGTTTCCTTAGAACTGCAGTGGGAAGAGCCAGGTGCTGGATTGGATTGGTTTGGTTTTTCCCTCTGTAGCTGTTCTGCTTCCTTATCCAGCTATTGCTGTTTTGGTGTTTGATAGGTCTCCTTTGGTTTGCTGTGGGTTTTTTTTGTTTTACCTACTAGTTTTGCCTGGAATTAGAGGAGGCTTAGTGTGCTTAGCGATCACCTATCAGCTTCTTCTATCTGGCACCCAGCTGATGCAGAAACATCATCTTGGTGAGCTTTGCCGTGGGTGCCTGGAATTGAGAGGAGGAGCCGGGGCCAGCGCCTCCTGTGTCTTAGCAACACTTGCTGTGTACGACTGTGGGGAGAATTCTGGAAGAGATACAGAACTTCTTCCCTGCCATAGACAATTTATTGCTTTAAAAGCTTATGTTCATGGATTCCTACCATCCGTTTTTTTCCTACTATCTTCCACACAGTAATATTGAGAATTATTTTTTAAAAAATTAAACTTTGGATGTTGCTCTCAGTGGCTGTGTACTCTGCTGATGCTGAGTGGTTTTATTTCTGTACTAGTTAATGTTTTACTGGCATTTAACCACCTGTGACACAAACATTGACTTAGAGGTTTCTCAAACCGAAGCATCTGTAAATGTTACATTGATTGTTCTTGACTGGTATTTTGCGATGTTGTTGTCTCGACAGGTCGAAGAAAAAGGTCTGTAGTTTCAGAAATGGAGAGAAAATGATGCTTCATGAGGTCTGTTAGGTATCACATCCCGTTGCAGGTGCGAGGCCTGAGCCCATTTCAGAGCTGCTGTCTCACAAATAAAGCTGGCACAGAATGCTGTTTGTAGACTCATGACTGTTGTGACCTCCTTTTCTAAAGGAAAGCTACAGCCTGCTCTGTGCTGTGACAGTCCTTAATGTCAAAATGAAATAATTTGTAATACTCATTGTCAGTGTCAGCTGTCACAGAACAAATAAGCATAAGAAAGAATAGCTGTCTTCTTCTGTCCTGATGATCTTTGTATCATCTTTGTATTGTATGTTGAGATGGGGGAAGAGGTGAGAACAGGGAGGTGATTGTGGTAGCAGTTCTTGCAAGCTGTGGTCGCTACAGGAAATGGACCTGTCATTTTTGAGGATTTTGTGTGCGTCCTGCTGGAGGGCAATGGAGGAAAAGAGTTTTGCTGGATGTAATTCAGCTCTGACTTCTGGTAGAAGTTGCTCATAAATAAGGACTAGAATGTGAGAAATTTGGAGGTTGATAAAGCTGGAGGGTGGAGGTTCGTGATGTTAGCCAAGTGGTGAGAGTTCAGGTCCACACTAGAAACTTGCCAGAAGCTTGGACCATCCTTTTGTATAGTTCCTTCATTCGCAGCAATAATAGGTTGAAACATTTTTTATGGCTGTGACACTTCGATTGCTGGGTTGGAAAAGTCAACTGTGAGTTATATCAAAAAGTGTTTCACTGTGCTGTGGACAGATTATATGTGGAGAGAAGAAGGGTTTGGTGTGTAATTTTGTGTTGTCTAGATTTAAACCTGGCTGATGTGAAGGTCCCTCTCTGGAAGGATTCTGTGCTAAGAGCTCAGATCTTTGAATGCTCTTAGTTTATAATATAACTCTAGTGCTGAAGGGATGCCTGGCATGAAAAAATGTATCTTGCAAGCAGATATAGCTTAAAAAGAATTGACTCTTCCTGGATGGTAGTCATTGTCTGGAGCTGTGTTAGGCAATATGTGGACATCGGTTATTTGGGTTGCTACCAAACCAGTTGCTTTACCTTGAAAAAGAATCTTTGGTGGTGGTTACATCACGTTAGTGGATTACTGTAATCCTGCTGTAAGAGCAGTGTGCATTTATTTGTGCCCTTAAAATGTCAGTGCACTAAGACTGTCACTGCAGCATGGTTTTAAGTGACCATAAAGAGAACAACATGGCCTTTTTTTTTTCCCCCAGAAACCACAGAATTACTTAATTTAGTGTTCAAGAGGAAGATGGGAAGTATTGTATATTTGTTTGGCTTTCCTTTTTGAGTGAAATAGGAATTGGTATAGGAGATTGCAATATGTAGATGTTTGAGTAGAGAAATGTAAAACAACTGTTTTCAATGGTTTTAGCTCATGTAAATCAGTCAAAATTTAAAAGATTAAATAATGTGTAGACATACCTGTTGATAGTAAAGCGGAGAACCTGATCAAGGAGAATTGTTTCTATCTGCTGTTTCAAAATAATGGAATTGCCACTTGTCTCATGTTGCATCATAATTCATACTGAGCACTCTTTCTTTCATAGCTATTTATGATTGAAATTTCTAGTTTGAATGTTCCTAATATAGTGATGTTGCAAGATGTGGATTTTCTCTTTTTAGTGTTTTTTTGCCTTCTTTTAAAATTCCATCAGTCACTACTTCTTTTAAACTTCCATCAGTCACTAACACTGATACTTTGATAAGATGAAGTGAGAAATGAATAGGTTTGTTTTTGCATATGGGAAATACTTAAGGGTACTGGGCTGAGTTTAAAGAGCTGAAAACAGATCTGGTTTTGGAGGTTTATTAAAGAAACCAACCAACCAAAGAACCCAGTTGAACAAAACAGTTTTTTCTTGTCACTATACTTGGCCAAAGAGTTG
Source organism: Donacobius atricapilla (assembly GCA_013397315.1). NCBI lineage: Eukaryota > Metazoa > Chordata > Aves > Passeriformes > Mimidae > Donacobius > Donacobius atricapilla. Next base: position 116,953 of record WBMY01011908.1, on the reverse strand, counting down.
AATGCAAATAGACTCAGGAGGGTGAGTGGATTTATGGCATCTTAATGATCCCAGCTCAGAGCCTCAGACTGTAAGGACTGGCTGGCCTGACCTGTGTTCTGCAGCCCACTAAACTGCAGCAGGTTTTCCTCTGTGTTGAGCATAACTTTTAATTGCCCATTTGTTTGATTCTTAGCAAAGTTGTTAAAATGTGTGAAAAGAAATCCAGGTGTGCATTCTCTGTTGGGCTGTAGTCAGAGAGGAGGAGAGTGGAGTGTGTGTGAGGGTAGTGCTTCCGGTTTCCCGGTGACAAGGCATGATGTCTGAACTGAGCAAATGACCTTTGCGTATTCTTGGAGAGAAATGGAAGTTTTTCTGTTTTTAAGTAGCAGAATTGTCATTTGCAAACTAAGCGATGCAAGAGGAAGTGGTGGGCTACATTAGGGAATTTGTTGAGAGAAATACGGAGCAGCAGTTGTTTCTTGGAAGGCAAGTGCATGTTTAGGTACAGAGTATAAACTGCTTCAGTGAATTCTGGTGGTTTTACTGCCCCAGTTGAGACAATTGATGATCCTTCTACCTGACTTCTCTCTTCTGTGTTGTGTTGCTGGTGCTGCCCTGCCCTGCTCTGACCTGACGTTTACTCCTGTTTTCAGAGTACCTTTGCAGCCGCCATGTTAATGGATGAGCTTGTGGCCTCCAAGGCAAACAAAGATTTGGCCAATGATGTTACCTTCAGCTCCACTGCACCTCCGTTTCACGCATTTCTGGGCAGCTGCTGTTTCTGGCATGACCTTCATTGGCAGAATTTGCCAGTGATTTAGCTCATGCTCTGTTTTGCTTTGGCGATCCTTGGCACAACAGTGAGAAGAGGCAAAGCTGTGTAGTACGTTCTGGGGTTTTTTTATTGTTGAAGCGTGGAGATGTCAGTAGATAGTGGCTGAGCCTGGGCCAGAAGTGTGCCCAGGTGCCCAAGGAGGCCCTCTTGGTTTGTGTGCGTGGCCAGCAGGGCAAAGGCTGTGATCACCTCTTTTTATTCCATACTGGTGAGGCCCCACCTCAAATCCTGTGTTCAGTTCTGGGCCTCTCACTACAAGAAAAGCACTGAGGTGCTGGAGTGTGTCCAGAGAAGGGCAGGGAAGTTGGTGCCGGGTCTGGAGCACAAGTCTGACAAGGAGGAGCTGTGGGGGTCAGCCTGGGGAAAAGGCGGCTCAGGGAGACCTTATTTCTCTCCACAGCCCCCTGAGAGGAGGCTGTAGCCAGGTGGGTCTGTCTCTTCCCCCAGGTAACACGGGACAGGATGAGAGGAAATCGTCCTCTTGGCCTCACATCCATCCACACTTCGCCTCAAGTTGTGCCAAGGGAGGTTTAGATTGGATGTTTGAAAGGATTGTAAAGCTTTGGAGCAGGCTTCCCAGGGAAGTGAAGTCATCATCCCTGGAAGGGTTCAAAAGTTGTGTGGATAAGGCACTTGAGGATGTGGTTTAATGGTGAACATGGTGGTGGAGCCAGGTTGATGGATGAATTTGGCAATCTTACAGGTCTTTTCCAACCATAACAATTCTCTTAATTCCATGCTGGTATTCATCTGTTTTCTTCATGTTAATTGAAAAATAGGAAAAACAACATGCACGTCCCCACGCCCACCCAGAAAATCCCATCAGTGTGGTTGCTTTGGCAGCCTTTCATTTCAGTAAGAATTATTTAACGTTGTCACCTTTTTTTTTTTTTTACAGATGATGACTTTGATCAGTTTGATAAGCCTGGTGCAGAAAGGTCTTGGAGAAGAAGAGCTGGAGATGATGACTGGGACAGGTAGGTAGAATATTTTCATGTTCAGTTTTTGTACGCTGAATTGCATTGTTTTGTTTTCCCGTTCTGGCATTTTGTACTCTAACATTCAGAGCAGCGCACATTTAGATTCTAATGAAGATGTTGGTGGTTTTGCATGTGTCAGCCAGTGCTAGATCTTGCCAAACATGTACTTGCCTTGAGGAATATGGGGCATTGTGAAGAGATGCCATTTAAAATTGGATAAATACAAAGTATTTGTGATGTGTAATTTTGCAATTAATGTTTTGGTTTTGCTTTTAAATATTTAGTAGACCTACGTGATTTAAATAGACTTCGCTACTACTTGAATCTGCCCAACTTAATTTTTAAAATCTTTTTTACTTTAACTTGATGTTTAAATTCTTATTCTGAAAGTTCTGCTTCAGTTTTAAATTAGAGAAGAGGAAGAGAGCTTAGGCATGGGTTTCTTCAACAATACAACTTTTTTAAAGATTTAGAATTGTGTGTGCTCTGGGTTATTTTGGGGGAGAATGTGTGTTCTTTTACGAGACAGGAATCAAGCTGATAGCTGCACTAGTCTGCTCTTTCTGGGAGAAAACTTTTCACTTACTTCTGCTGTTTTTCTGTGATTTCTTTTTAGTAATAGACTTGTTCAGACTTTGCCAGTGGTTTTCACTCTGAAAGGGAGAAAAAAAATATTCCGAGTAGATTTCTGTCTTCTCTAATAATCACTCAAGTGATTGTAGTAAACAAATTTTACTGTAAGTGGTTTTCCACTGAGCTGAGCCCTTGGAGTAAATCAACTGCTCTACATTTATTGCCATTCCAGAGGCATTAGTTTCCTCTTCCTTGGTATTCTGCGAGGTTAAGTGGGTGGTTGTCATTGCTGCCTGAGGCCAGTGTGTGACTGAGGAATTGGAGCAGTAACTCTGGTATATATGCACAGGGTGCTCTGCTGTTTGCTGGTGAGCAGGGGCTGCTCTCTGTCGGGCCAGTACGGCTGGTAGAGCCTGGGATGCTGAAGTGTACCAAGGAGCTGCTCTGCTTTGAGAGTGTAATTAAAATAACTTGCTCCCATCCCCAGGACTGGCTATTCAGAAACCTTCAAATCAGTATTACAGGCAGAATGTTTTGTATTAGAATATTTTCTGAGCTTTTGGCCTTTGGTACATGAATGGGTGGCCTCTTAGCTGCTGACTGGTCACATTTGGGTTTAGCTGCCGTACTCATCTCTTGAGAGAATTTGAAAGAGTCAAGCAGCTCTTGCATCAGAAGGTGGAAGCTTTTACCCAGTGGTAAACTCCTTGGACAAAGCTGGTTCTAATAGGGCTTGACAGTAGGTTTAGAGTATTTTCAGGTGGAGACTTGGAAGTATACAAGGACTTAGTTTTAGAAAAATGTTTTAATTTGTGTTTATTATTAACTGTATATAATTAAAGTGAGATGATCAAAAATTCAGTGGTGAAATTGTGAGGGAAGTGGTTTCAGGTGCAGAGCAGAAGATCCTAGAGTTTCATCTTGCTGATCATTTCAGAAATTTTATTTTACAACTGTATCTAATAAAATACTCTTTGCATGTGTTGGAATATTTTTTGGTTAAATTCTCTTCAAATTGCAAATCTGTCTTTGTAAGTGTTGAGTTCTATGCGTGTCTTAGCAATTACAAATGCTGTACTTGGATATGTTGCCTACTGTAATTACTTGGGGGTTTTACCTGCTGGCCTAATTCAGTGTAGGACATAGTTTCTTGAAGATGGAAAAAAGGCTGGAGGAACACAGTAGTCTGTGTTTTCATCCTTCATGTGTTGTTTCCAACTGAAGCATCATTGGGCTGGGGGAGAGTTGAAAGAGTTCTGATAGTCATCTTCATCAACCTTCAGCTCTTACTGTGTTCTTACTTGACTGAGTCCCATCCCCTTAAATAATTTTAAATTTTCAGTCACTTAAATAATTTTGAATTTTCAAATCTCTGTCCTTTCTCAAACCCTGGAGGGTCTTAACTGAGAGTGGGAAGGCCCCAGTTATTTGGGAGTACAAGTGTAACATTGTTCTTGGAGAATTTTTCCCATTTTTTACAAGTTCTTTTCTTGAAATATTTGTGTCCTTGGGACTGCTCAGGTTTACTGAGGCATGCTTATGGAGACTTAAAAGGGCCAGTCTGACGTCTTTATCATGTTAATTTGTACTTCTATCTCATTAAGTGGCCCAAAGCTTGGGTTTGGAAAAAACCTGCTCTAGTGCTCTCCTTCAAGATGACAGGGTGGATTTAATAGCTGATTTTTGCTGAAATTCACTTGTTCAGGTGCTTCTTTGAGATTACTGATTTCTCTGTGCTGGCGAAAAACTTTCCACTTTTTATTGTCTGCCTTTTTTTTTTTCTTATTCGAGAAAGCTAAATTTATTCAGTGAAGAAAATGTTGGGTATTGGGAGTTGAGGAAGGGGAAGAAAATCTGTCTCCTTGTGAGGACAGCAAAACTAAAATTAGCTTAACCCAGAATTTCCTAGTATTGTGGTTTTGGAAAGACTTTTGTGTCTTGATGATAGGAAGGGTGAGGTGCCTTTGGAACTAGCACAGATGTGTACTTTTATTCCAGTTTAATTTCTTTTTATGTGGATTTATGTGATATCAAATTGCAACCATTAATTTTTGTCTGTTTCTCCCAGCTAGCCAAAGATCTGTTAGTGTATGGGGATTTTCTGTTTTCTTGGTGGTGCTTTTGTTTGTTGGCTTTGTTCTTTAACAGTCACATTTAGTCTTTGTGGTCCCTCTTTATTCTACAGACAGTTTCAGATTTGGCTGCTTTAAAGGAGCTCGAGATAGTTCCAGTTTACAGTGCAGGCTTTTCACTGTTGCTTTGTTTATTCAAAAAGTTACTCATGGTCATTTTCTTCTTATTTATCAATGAAAATACTGAATGACATTGAATGTTTTAATAGGTTCTGAAGGCTACCCTGTGAACTACTTTTTGCTTCTGATATGAACTTCATTTATATCCTAGTATTAATTTTTTTTGACTTTGAAGCAATAGGCCAGAGTTTCTGAAAATTTAAAACTGTTTGCAGTTAATTCTAGAGCTCAAATGTTATTTTTTTTCTAAATAATCACATCAAGGATGCTTTTTAGCAATGTGGTAAATAGGCCTAGGTATGTTTAGATAATTTATTTAATCTTTCACTTTCTTTTGCATTCCTTTCCTTAATCTGAATTTCTTCCTACCTGAATTTGGTTTTTATCTTTTAATGCTGCTGTAACATATGCTCTTGTCACCTCTTGGAGTTTCCCTAGTGCAGTTTTATTAAAAGCTGTCAGTAGTGGACCATAGAGCTGGGAAGTATTTTCCAACATTTTCGTGCATTTGTCAGATTACTGGCAGTTGAAAAGATCAGTGATTTTTTTTAGAGAAAAAATTGAAGTAGGAAATTCTTCTGCAACTATTTCTGTTACATAGAGAGTCCTGTCTCTGAAAGAGAAGGCTGAAATTCTAGTCAGTTTGCTCCTTGAAATGTGTGGTATGTCTTATCCCCCAGTTTTTGTTTAATATTACATTGAGCACAAAATAATTGCTGTTTGTTAACGTTCAGTCATTCCTGGGACTATTTGTGATCACTAACAGTGGATAAATTCTGTATACTGATGATAGTGTCCTATTTAGGGCTTATTTGATGCATCATTGGTTCTTTCCTAGCCCACAAGATTTTTACAAACCTCACTCCCCCTTCCCTCCTATGTTATCTGTACAGTAATTGACTCTGAAAGAGATTGATTCATTTGCAAAACCAACTGATTTATGTTTTGGGATTGCCTCCCCATTTTCAAGTATTTGCCATGTAGTCCTAAGGAGCTCTTACACAAATTCCTCTTCAGTTCTCACTTGGGATGATTTGATTTTTATGTACTACCTAAGGCATGGTGGTTTTTGTTTTTCTTTGATTTTTTAATGTGTGCAGGTAGAAATAGTCTCAAAGTACAGCTCGTATTTCCAATCACTGGCATCTCGTTTTAGTATTGATATGCATTTTCTAATACATGCTTTTGTCATAACAGTGTTTATTATAGAAGGGGCATCTGGTCATCCCTATCACTAGAGAATTCTTTCACTGAAGGGAGAATGAAATTAAGCAGTTTTTCTAAAGTTTAGCTCACCTGGAATGTAGTTCCAGTATTGACTCATGTTTTAGGGCAGTTACACTGTGATGGCAGAACTGTTGTACGCCAGTATTTCTGCGCTTCCTCAATTCTTGGGCGCAAGCATAAAACTGATGAAACATATTGTCACCCTGCAAATGTGTGTTTGACCTTACCCTCAACTTGAGGAGGAGGGAATAAAGTATTTATGAAAGAAAACATACATTTTATTCTCTCTATGCTTTGCTAAAATAGGCTTTGTGCTGACTTGACAGCAATTCTCCTCGAGGCAGTTTGTTAAGGCATATGCCCTATAAGGTTTTTGGTTTTGTCCTGTAAAGTTCAGCTGCTTTAATCTATTACTGTTTTACAGTGAACTTGATGATGACTTGCTTGGAGAGGATTTGCTAACTGGAAAAAAGGTAAGAGATGTGCATTGAAGTCAATTGTTGCAGATTCTAAAATATGAATGTTGTTCAGCTTAGCCAGTTCAAGTGTTTGGTTTGACCTCATGTATTTTGCACCCAAAGCCTGACAGCCACAAGTACCTGAGGTCTGCCTTGCTGCCAGAGGCTTTGTTTCCTTTCATGAAATACATCTAATTGTGGCTTTTTAAAATAGAATTTGGGGAAATTTTTTTTCAGCCCAGTTAGGTCTCCTGAATGCTAATTAGCATGATGGAGAATTTAATCCAAATGCCAGTTTCCTGGCTATTAAAAATCACTTGTCAAAATACCAGCAGTATTTACTAGAGAGGAAATAAAAAAGCAGGCAGTGCTGTCTGTGAAAGTTCACACTGTGTGCACGATCTGCTGCCTTGCTGTCTGATGAGTAGGCAGAGGATTTCCCCTTTCAAAGTAAGGAGGAAAATATGGGTGCAGCTAAAACTGGGGAACATCCACAAATTTTCACCATGTCTGCTCTAGACTCTTCTTCTGGTACCTCTTTCCAGGATTGAACTCTGTGAAAAGAGCTAAATGTGTCTTTGGATTTGCCAGGTATCAGTAGGAGAAGACAGGACTTCTGTTTGAGAAATCAAAATGTCTGGTCACTTCTTTCTGTATTTTATCTTCTAAGTGAACTGATTTTGAAAGTAGTTTTGGAAGTCTTAGTTGGAGATGAATAGGTTGTTAAGAAACCCAGCTCTATTAAGAGTTGGATTTTATTTGTTGTAGGTTTTTATAACCATCCTCTAAATGTTCCAAGTTAGCATCTAGAATTACTATAGCTTCTGTAAGCATTTCCTATTAAAGATAGGAAGTTCCTTATTGTCATGTGCTGGTTTAAAGAGAATAAAATTCCAGGAGGATAATGATTGCAGATGTTTGTTACACAGTTAGCAAAACCAGAAGCAGTTAACATTGAATGGAGGTGATAAAGCTACTTACTTATCTTTAAAAATTACATCTGTGAATACTAACCAGTACTTGATTCTCCAGTGTATTATGCGTTTTTGTGCTTTTTCTATTCTTCTTTTGAGTTTGCCGTGTTACAGGGCAATATCTCTGGGTGTGGATTGATGTGGTGGGGTAATAATGGGTTTCTCAGAAAGTTTTCCCTGAGTTATTTAGGCTAAACTTCCTTCTACTTAATCTCATCGCAGTACTTTTAGATAAATCTATCTTTGTGTAACCTTTCTGGCCCTATTACTTTAGGGGTTGGAAATGTTGCTCAGCAGAACTGCTGTTATCTCTCCCTAGGGGGTAATTATTAAAAAAAAAGAAAGCACTGAAGGTTGTTTAATTTGACAGACAAATTAGGAGGACGCACAGTATTTTCTCCTGGTTTTCTCTTCACTTACAAACCAATCATGATTTTTCAGTTTTCTTTATCCTATCCTTTCCTCCAGTCTCCCATTTTTGCTCTGTAGAAGTTGCAGTTCATGCCTTTTCTTGACTTGCCTAATGCATCAAGGTCACAAGGCTGTGTACTGGAGCTAACCTTTCTTCCTTCCTGGTGTGTCTTGAGTGAGTTGTCATCTTTGGCTGTATTTGAGAATGGATCACTGAAAAAGAAGTGTTGATAGGCAAATTTGAGTTCTGTAAATTTCCATAGGATTGTCAAATACGTATTTTAAGATTTATGGTCTTGTGTTGTGTGTTTTTTTCTCATTGAAATAGGTAATTTCTTTGAAGATATGGCCTTAGTTTGGGATGTATTCTTCACAAAAAATATTAGTGCTCAGTACTTAGTTAAAAGTTTATATCTTTTATGTTCATGATTGACTTTTTTTGACACCTAGAACCAGTCAGACTTGTCAGATGAAGAGCTGAATGATGATCTTCTGCAAAGTGACAATGAAGAGGAACAAGAATTTCGGTATTTCTTTTTAGATCTTGTTTTGGATAACTCAAAGCTATGAATGACTCCTGTTAATAATAACTAATAACTACTAAACAAAAGTTATTGGTATAATAGTTTTGCTTTTTACTTAGCTACTTAGTGATGCATATATCATGTACTCAGTAGCACTGTTAACTTTCCAGTTAAATTATTTTTTTATTTTGATCTAATAAATTTATTCAAAGTTCTATAAAGCTCACAAGAAGAAATTGTGTCATCTGTTGTGCTAATAGAATTAATTATAAGCACTTACAGAGCTTTCTTTACTGCTTCAGTATTGCTTACTATGGTAAGCTTCTTTCTGATGCCAAGATAATTTTTTGCCTTTTCTGTACCATTTATATTGCTTTTATGTATCCTCGGTACTCTTAGCATGCATACTTGTAATTCCTTAAGTCTGATAATTCAGCTTAGTCCTAGTATTCTGTAAGGCCAGGAGACCAAACAGCCTAAAGGCCTCATACTAGGAGGCCGGAAAACCCTGCACTATCTTGAGAAACCAAGCTCCTCTGTAGAACATACCGTGTAAACCAGAGATTTAGCCCATCCAGGGGGGAATTCCTCAGGGCAGGGTCGAAGCATCCTTGTTAGATATGCTGATTTGTCAGGTCTGTAAAATTGTATGTATGCAGTTTATCACGTGTGTGCATTTTGGCACATTCCACCTTGGTGAAGTGGTGCGCCGTAAGGATCCTTATTAAATACCAAGGTAAAAACCCTTTATCCCTTAACCGTGTCTGGCTCTTAATTTTAGGGCCAAGGGAAAGGCATCACTCCTATATAGTCCTTTTCTACCATCTTTCTTTTAAAAATTTATCTTGCCTCCTAGGTCTCCAAGGAGGGGGATTTGTGACTTAAATATTTGTGTACAATTAGATAGCAGAGCATTTTGAACAGACTTAATAGGCTAGAGCAGATATTTCCATGGGAGTTTACTGAGGATCCCACCCTGTGAATACCCTGTGATAATACAGCTCCTCAGCTGAATTCTGGGCATTACAAGTCAAAATGAGTGTCTTGTTGTTTTTACCTTTCAAGCTGGACTGAAATAGGAGAGGAGATGCTTGTGATGCCAAAGTGGTGCAGTGCCATTGTTGCTGTTACTGGCCTGTGTTTCCAGCTTTCCCTTGTTGCGTGCTGTGCAGGGCATGGCATCTGAAGGGCTGTGAATGTATGTACGTCTGACATACCCAGGTGTCTCTCCATCGCTGAGGTCTCCTGTCTTTAGCTGTAATTAGGGTAAGGACTCCTGTCCTTATGTTGGGCTGATGAGGTGTGATAAAAGGCTCCACTATCAATCTCTTCATTGGCTGCCATTTTCCTCCCTGCAGGACTGAGGGTTGGACTGTTCCCTTCAAGGAGGAGAATCCCAGTTACGCTTCTTGGTCTGGTTTTTTTTGCTGTGTGTGCTCCTCGAGACCCCTGGGTAGCAGGGATGGCTGTGTGACCAAACACAGTGACGATAAAGTACCTCAGATGTGATAATGCTGCTCAGTGGAAGGAAGCAGGTTTCTGTAGACAAGTTTTGCATTGTTAGCAGTCTTATTGCCAGAGAGAGCCTTTCCTTTCCCCTTATGTTTCCCATCATCCTCATGCTTCTGTAGTTGGGAGGATAATGATAATCCTGCATAATGTCTTCACTTTCGTGTTAAATCTTCTCCCTCTTAGAGCTGCAAATAGCTCAAAGCTGCCTTGATCTTGTTCTCCTAAACTTAGGAAAATGGAGAATAATAGGAATGTTATTAAAAAAAAAGAATTCTTTGTGTTCTTACACCTGGAGCTCTCAAATCAAGAACTAGTCTGCTGTTGGTTAGTTGTTTTTTTGTGTTGATGGCACTGGCTTTTGTAAACAGTAAACTCTCAAATTCTTTGCTTTGCCTGCCTGCAGATTATAAACTTGACAGTTTTTGTATTGAGTGTTTTTTTCAGTGTCTGTGCTACTTAAGAATGTCTTAATCATTCAAATTACAGTTCTTAACTATTTATTTTATATTAAGTAAAGCATTAAATAGGTAAATTTACAATAGATACATTTACAATAGGTAAAAATGCAAATTTGAATTCAAGATAATCAAGAATGAACAATGTTAATGCATTTAGTAAAATGTATGTGTTCTGAAAGACTGGGAAAACAGATGCAGTTATAGTAATTTTGTGTATTTTTTCTGTTAGTCTTGGAATTAAAATTGAATCTGGTCTGCTTTGGTTACCAAGCAGGACTTTTGCCAGTTTGACCTGCTAAACCATCTGGTTGGTTTGATTCCCCTGGTCAAATAGCCTGCAGCTGGTGATAAGCTGCATTTTAGTATGCATTATGACAACATGGCATGCAGTCAAATAGTGTATGGGGTATAATTCTATCCACCAACTTGGAGATTTTTTGGCTTTATTTTGCTAAATCTTAGTGAGTAGTTGCCAGAATAGACAACTCATGGTAAAATGGTAGTTCTAAAAGTTGCGTGTATTTGTTATTCAGCCTACTTCTGAGGAAGCAGAAAGCCCTACAAACACAGGGCTTCCCTAGCACTCCTAGCTTTCTTCTCCTACCCTTTTATAACAAGGGGTAAAAATACTCTGCCAGAAGAAATTGCTTTCAGAAACAGAGATCTCTCCAACAGCCATATTGCAGCCTCTGAATTTTCCCCCTATCCCCCAGCTCTCAAGGTGTCACAGTGAACCTCAATGCCACGTCTGGCATGCTGACATCATATGAACTCTCCGAGTCCATCAACGATCCCTCCCTGGAACACGAGGCTGAGTATGACCAAGGGGAGGATGAAATTGGTTATGACAAATCTGAAGCACCTGAAGAATATGCCTCAGAGTATGCAGAGGAAGGACATTATGAAGGCAATGATCCTGAGCTGACAGAAGACCAAATAGAATATGGGGAAGAGCCTGGAGAAGAAGATGAAGTGCTAGACCTTGAAATCAATGAACCCCTAGATGAATTTCCAGTGAGTTTCCTTCTATTGTATCTTCAAAGATAACATTGCTTCACGTGCATAGGGTTTTAGACTGATTTAAAATCTGTTTACCTCCCTCGGGAGGAGGGGAAATTAGACCTATTATCACTGTCTGCCAGTTTCTTTATCTAGGCTGTGACAAAGTTTGTGTTGACAGCTTGTTTGGCGGTAGGTAATGCTCCTTTGTCATGCTGGAAAGCAGTTGAGAATCATGACCTTGAGGATTGTATCCTTAAGGAAGAAAACAGCTTTGTGTGGTGGAGATACACTGCCAATTGTTAGAAGTACTTAATGCAAAAGCTTTTATCCAGGCTTTAGACAAGATCTGATAAAGTCCTTCGAAGGTGAAAAGATTATTGACCTGCTAAAGACATCTTTAAGGTGCTAATATCCCAAAGTGATTGATGTCCTGCTTGTTCATCCTTTTTGTAACTGAGAGCTGTCTAAACCTGAATAAAGAGATTGGAGGTTAGTTTAGAAAATGTCACCTGCATAATTCAATATAATTTAAGCAGCATATTAGAGAGCATGCACTGGCTTTAATTGCTAATGGAATGATGTAATCTTAATTAAAACTGTATGTGATCAGTGAGGTGTTTGCAAATACAAGCAAACTTAAGCAAGGTCTCGTTTTTCTTTTATGTTCATAATTTTTCAGAGTTGAACCCACTCATATGTAAGCACTTGCAGAATGCTTTAAGGATGTTTATGCTTGATGGAGTAAAAGCTGATGTTAATGTGTGTGTGTGCTATAGATGGGTGTTTCCTGTAAGAAAGTCTTGCAGTGTTTGCTTCATGAATTTGTAATCAGTGGATGCAGATGTATAGAAGTAGTTGGGGCAAACAGTATTAACTGGGATCTTCATGATGACATTGCTGGGATATGAATGGAAACTGGTTTGGTTTTGATAATACTGAAATTCTTGCCTGGTTAAAAGCCCTGCTAATTATGCTGTATGTGTACCATATCACTTAGAGCTGTCTGTTCTGAGGGATGCAATACTTCCGTTCTGGAAGCTGTAGCAATGCAGTCAGACCCCACCTATTCAGTTGGCCTTGTGTCTTTTCACCTTCCTGTTTACTGCTTTAGGATGAAGATTACATGCAATCATATAATGAGCAAGCAATGGAAGAACAAGGAGAATATGCAGCTGATGAGGAGTTGGAAGAATCCCAGACAATGGCTAATGAACCAGAAGAGGTATGTCATGAATTTAATGGAAACTTAAAATAACTAGTTCTGTTACAGTTTGATTTTGTAGAATTGTACATGTTGCTGGGTGAGAATTGATGCAACTTCGCCTATGTTGAATTACTGGTGGTCATACTCTATGTATAAAATGAATTGTGATAGCATCTGTATTGTCAGATACATCAGATCTCCTTTCCCCCTTGGTATTAAAATCATAAGGGAGAGCCCAAAATGTGCATATTTAGTCTTGGCTTCAATATTAGAAACTTCAGAGGCTAATTTGGGTAGGAAATGGCAGTAGTAGTACATGGTCTTAAATCTCCAAGAGCTGTGGTGCTTCCCTTTACCAGATGAGTCACTGGTGCTGTTGGGATGTAAATACACTCCTTGGGTATCCCCCTTTGGGGAGGAGTGATCAGTAAGCGTGGAAGGTTTGGTAATTTAGACAGGCAAAGGTGAGACTGTTGTTGTGAAAGTTGTGTTGAAACTGTAATTCCTGTGAGATTTATCTTCTTTGATGAGAAAAATTGACGAGTTCCTTCATGTGCAATAAAAAAAGCTTATCCCAAAGTCTGCCAAGTCTGCATTCACTAATTATAGCCTGGTAGTGATGCCTAAAGGTTTCTTAGCTTTTTATGTATTTTTCGTGTATTTTATAGCCTTGTAGATTTTTTAATGTATTTGTGTAGCTTCTAGTATGTTTTCTCTCTCACAGTTAAACAAACCCTTACTATACATTCTTGAAATTCTTTTTAGCCTTGTTCTTAAGGAGGGAATTCCTGACAAGGACATCTTGTGTTCTACCAGAACCTAAGAGACATAACAAGAAAATAGGGCAAAGAAGCCCCTGGTCCAGCTGACCCAGGACTGGGTTACTGGGATTACTGATTTCCTATTGGATGTACTGGCTAGATATACTAATTAATTAGCCTAACAAAAATGATGGAAATCCTGTGTCATGCATGTGCAGTGCCATATTTTGTGCACCTGCAGGCTTTCATTAAAGAATTGCTTTTTTATCTTGCCACTTAACTTGTGTTGCAAGTTATTCCTTTTGTTATTTGGCAAGAGTATCACAACTGTTTTTTAATCGCAGTGAGTTTTTGATGGAAGTTTTTTTTCCTTTCCCCGCCAGGAATCTGCTTTAATATTACTTTTATTCCAGTTCTTAATTAAATAGGATTGAATGGATTACCTGCTGAGAAGTGTAGTCAGAGTGTATTTCCTCTTTGGAGCTTTAACTCATCAGGAAATTAATTCCTCAAAGACACAGCAACATTACTGTATGAAGTTCTGACAGCTGGGTGTGGCTGTGATGCTCCAGTTGTATCAAACTTCTCTTGGTAAAACAACGTTTTTTGGTAGGTAGAGATCGGCATTGAAAGAGACCACCTGCATCGTTCAGCCTGTTGGAAGCAAAACATCTTGCATCAAATACACGTTAATGTAGTTAATTTCCTACTTCCCAAGTGTTAAATCTATCCTTCAAAAGAACTGTGAAATCCTTGAACACTTCATTCCTTCACTGGATTGATGATACACACTTTTGTTTTGCGTTTTTGGAGGTGGACTGATGCATTTGTGGTGTCTGCAGCCACAGGCTGAGGTGACGGACACAGCTCTCATCATGTGACATTAAAAACATAACTGGGACTCGCTGCCAAACTTACTGCTGTAAAAAAGCACAGCTTCATTTTGGGAATATGAACTCTAGAGTGAGAATTCTCTAATAAATCACACTAGCTAATAATTTTTTTTGCAGTTCAAAATTCAATTTGTTTCATTTGAAAGGTACTATCGATGCAGTTTTTTAATTGGTTTTGTAAATGGAGCTTTTATGAAATTTTTCATCATATAAAGTGAATGTTTTGTGCCATACCTGCAGTTACTCTCCATTTTGGCTTTATTCTGATGGTTTTCTTTTTTTCCAAAATAGCACCATATTTTCTTCCTTTAATATTTTGTATGGATCTTACTTCCAGTTGGCAGTAGGCTCACAGTTGCACTCTCCAAAGAATACCACAAGAGAGAACCTTTGTAGAGTATTCACTTCTGTTCAGTGTGTGGTTAGATGCCTGCCTCCAGCTCTGAAGAGTTTTGTTTTTTATTCAGGTGTTATATAACAACACTTTTCCTTAAATCTCATAAGTGCTTGTAAACAGGGGTAAGGGCTGGTGTCCTCCTGGAAGACAAGAGTGGAGCTGTAATGGATGCAGTACAAAGAAAGAGCTTTGTTTATTATCTCTTGGTTGAAATTTGGCATCTGAATAGTAGAGAAGGATGTTGGGTGGTGTTTTATTTTAAGCAGTTACCACTTTAAAACCAACTAAAGCCTTTATTATATTGCATGAGGAAATCTTTTTGTAAAGCAAGAGAAAAGCTCACTAACTGGGGAATTGGAACATGATGGAGGGAAACAAGTGAATAAGGAGAGTGAGACAGGTGTTACAAGTGGCACTCAGGTGGGAGAAGTGAGGAATAGGCAGGTAAAGTTTGTTTTTGAAACAGTGCTTAAAGTTGCAGAACTTGAATTTTAAATAAAAAACACTCTCTGTAGCTTCCTTGAAAAATGTAGCAGTGCTTTGGAAAATATTTTTGCCTTCCTAAGGCATAAAGCAAAACCCAGCACCCGGAAGTTTCAGCAGCAAATAGGTGTGGTAAAACAGCCGCATGAGGTATCATGTCCTAAATATTTTAGAGGAAAAATTCCGCTAATTACTTCTTTGAAATGTTCATAAAAATTAAACCTCAAGAAATTAGAATTCATAATGTCTTTGTTTTATATTGGAAGTAATCTGTGGAATCAACGATAGGGGATTTATCATTGCATATTTTAAACCGTGTCTTGGGTTATATGGTAAGAAATGAAGAGTGCTTTAATCAAGAAAGCATCATAACCCAGTGTGGCTGGGATTTCTGGCACAGTTATTTAAGGGGCATGGCAGGAACCCCTGACCTCCTGGGAGGAGAAAGGTCGTTCTGTTTCTGTGTAAGGGGTCAGCAAAGCTCTTCAGTAGCTCTGGGCAAGGTGTCATAGTGGGAAATGTAAAGCTCCCTTTGAGGAGAGCTGCGGAGGAGCCTGGCCTGGTGAGTCTAGTGCAGTGACCTCAAATGGCCATTCAAGGATTGTTTATGTATATGCAGAGATATTCGTGATTGGCAAGTATTAAAGCCAATCCCGTAAGTAATATGTCTTAATTCTGTCTCTGCAGTTGTCTTACTGAAACATAGAATCCATTCATGCGGTACTCCCGGCAAAACAGCTCCTTTTGTTTGGCTGGAAGCTGGAAAAGATCATGTAGGAATTGTGCATTTTACAACTGCAGAACAAACTGCAGGGGAAGGCTGTGTGCTCCTACCCTTTCCTTGGCTTTTTCAGCCAACCTTTCCTGGAGCTCTATGGAGAGAACATACGGGTGGCTGTCAGAAATGTTTGTGTCTCCATTGCATAAATCCCTCAATAACAGGTTGAATCAGACTTGGGCATGGGTCAGTTAACGTTCTCCAGCACTGCCTTGCCTTGGTGCCTGTTTTTTCATTGGCTCCTGTGATTTTGGTGTTTGTTTGTTTTGTTTTGTTTTTTGGGGGGGGTGTTTTGTTTGGTTTGGGGTTTTTTTTGGCTTTGATATTTAATGCTTGTATGACTGTTGCTGGTTAATGGGTGGGATGAGCATTATGCCAGTGAATAAAGTTAGTAAGATCAAGGCTTCAGAATTGGTATAAGTGGATAAGAGTAGAAGAGTGCTAGTGTAGAAATGTTTGATTTTTTGTTGTTGTTGTTTTGTAGTTAAGTAGTTGTCTGAGAGCCTGTCAGAACTTGAGATGTTTTCTTTTTAGAGTAGATTTTTTTTTTCTGGAATGAATAATTGTCAAAATACAACGGAGTTTCTACAGGGTTGTTTTTTTAATAGCATTTCATTAAAACATAGCAGAAGTTTTCAGGACAACGTAGACTTCATTACCCTTTCTAGTCCTGATTCTGAAGTTTGAGCTACACACAGAGCCTTGCATGATTAATATTAGCATTCACAGATGAGATGATGTGACTGAGACCAGTCTTGGATTAATAAGAAAACCAGAATTCCCATGTAGCTTTTAAGGGCCTTAGAGAGTGGATGTGTCTGGGCTTTATGCTTTAGACTAAAGCAGGAGGCTCAGTGTAGTGCAAGCATGTCTTGCAAAACAGCTGCTCCAGTTCTGACTTCCAAATCCTGGTCCTGAAGGGAAAGTTTCTAAAAAGGAGTGAGACAGTAAAATTATGGGGCTTGTGATATTTATGAAAACACAGATTTGATAGTGGTATTGCTTCTCCTTGCTCTTTTGGGAGTCCCTCTTTTCAAAGTAAAATGCCAACCCTGTCTTTCTCTCGGTGTTGTTTGTTTTCATTAAACCGTGTTAGCATCTCTTTCCTTGCTAACATTCCTTCTCTATTCCACAAGTATCAACCACTTGCTCTCCAAGGTATTTTGATTATATGTGAATATGTTAATTAGACCAGTTGTGCTCAGTTTGGGTTTGCTTTTGAGGTTTGGATTTCTTTCAGTCTTGAAGGTTTTTTTTTTATTTCTCCTGCTTTGCCTGTTGTTTTTACCTGCCCTTTTTTTTAATATGATAAAGTTATTACACCAAAATATATATAATTGTAATGTGAAAGTCTTAAAACCTTTTGTAAAATCTGACTGTTCTCTTAGCTGTAGCTTAAAACAGTTTTGTGAGGTCAGGAAATGTAGCACTTAAAAGTTTGTCTAGAATGGATAAAAACACAACTTGGGATCAGTGGCCCATTAAAATCCTGGAGCTAAGTATATAGATCATTTATTCACCAGACTAAAGCTGGAGTAGCTTTGAGCTTGAGGTCACAAGGTTTGCTGTCTTTTAAAGCAGAAATTGTTTTGCCAGGTCACCCTGTCTCTGATCTTGCTTCACACGATTTCTTTTTGGTTATGGGTGAAGTTAGGCTGCTGGATAGGGAAATTTTCATTCTCTTGCACAATTATGTCATTATGTGATTTAATATCTGTCCACCTGTCACACTTGCTGTGCCGTTCTCGTATAAATTTCTGCATTGATCTGGTTAATTAGAAGATTAACCATCTTTGCATGTTAGATTTGGCTCATTTTTAATAACTGTCCTCAAGCAGCATAAAATTTATGATGTATTTAGTGGCTTTGCATAGAATTAAAATGCATGTGCATTTTAATTTATCAGGCTCTAAAAAATAAAAAAGTAGGCTTGTACAAGAAATAATCAAATACACAGTAACCAAAAATTTTTATGGAGAATCACACAATATTAGAACACTTCTAATTTTCAGCTGTAGAAATCCAATATAACTTGTGTAGCACTCTGGATATTTTCATCAGGCCTGCATGGGAAAATGATTTTTTTTTTAGTTTCTATTAATTTGAAGGAGAGGGATCCTTTTTCATTTGGAACATTGTTTTATCTAAATAGATATTCTCTGTTTTAGAGAGAACTGGAAAGTAGATTCCAGAAGCATTCCAGTAGCATCCAGAATACAAATCTAGTATTTTCAAATTTATCCAATCCTATTCTCATTCTCCTCATCAATTACTGAATTGAAACTGGGAAGTATTTGAGGAACAAAGTAAAGGGATCAAAACCTAGAGGAATGAGATTGAGATGCAAGGTTATCTTCGTTGTTTGGTTGGGTTTTTTTAACAGCATGGTACTGACAGTTGTAAAAAGATGAAAAAAACATTAGGACTTCACTGTTCCTATTATTTGAATCTGATAACCAAGGTTTGCATCATAGTCAATTCAGTGATAAAAGGTCAGTCTGTGTGCAGAGGTACCTACTAATCAGATGGAGCTTCTAACTGGAGATTCAATAGTCCCTTAAATATTACAGCTAGTTTATTTTCTATATAGGTTTTACTTTATTATTTATTATGTAGTACATACTTTTATTTCAAAAGAAATCACCAAGCTCTTAAATGTTCACTGAATTATATGTGAGCACAATGTATATGCTAGCAAAATTTGTAGAAAGGGACTTTTAAAGAGAGCTTTGCTTGTGGTACTGTTTACAAGAGACTTGGTTTTTTGAGGCTGCGTGTCCTCTGGTTTTTGTGATTTAGGCAGCTATTGGGTCTCTGGAGCTTCAAGAGGAAGCAAAAGAAGAATCTGATGAAGAGGAGGATGATGACGAAGAGTCTGGACGATTACGTTTCAAAACTGAACGGAAAGAAGGAACGATCATCAGGCTCTCAGATGTGACAAGAGAAAGGAGAAACATTCCAGAAACTTTGGGTGAGGTTTTGTGGCAATGGATTGTTTTGCAGAGCTGTAATGAATGATGGTTAGGGGCAAAGAGTGTTTTAGCTGAGGTGCATTGCAAATGTGTTTGCAACTATAAGAGCATATTTCTGCAATCCCCATAGAGACTCTTATCTTGTTTTTACAAAAGGTGCTGGTGGCTTTACAAAACAGAATATTAAAAAAACAAGAGTGCATTGGAATAACTAAATTTCTGCACATAATTGCGAGGTAACTGACAATTACATTTGTTTTACTGTATCTGTGGATTTACTCTTTAGTTAATTACAAAAACAAGACCAGCCAATAAGGAGAAAACCTGTAGTAGAGCTTGAGTGTTACGGGAACAGTGATTTGAATTAGACTTTTAAATGTCATTCTAAGTGATCTGGGTTGTTGCTCTGAGATACAAGGAAAAGATGAGTGCAAATGTGGATGATTCTATAAAGAGGTTTTTTGGAAACTAATGTTTGGCAAAAACACAATATTGCTGTTGTGAAATGGTTGCTATTCATACAATTAATTATTTGTTGATAGACACCAGATAACTGACCATGTGGTAGAAGGTTAAACCACAAAAAATTGTGTTTGCATGTAAATATCTGCTTCCTTTTAAGATTATAGAGCAAATTTTTGCAGCTGCTATGGTTTAAAAATGAAATTTCATTGCAGACCTACATCTCCTTACTCTAAAATATGAACATAGTTCAGAAAACACTTAAAGAGGAATTAACATTTCAGTTGAAGTTACAAACGTAATTTCCATCCTGTCACATTTTGGTGACCTTTTGTGACAGCTTGTCTCTATTGGAGGAGTGCATTCTTACTTACTGATTAAAGATGTCATTTGAAACCATTTTATTACCAGCAATAGTGAAATTAATCTTGACACTTAGAGACACTAGAAAAATAATTGCTGATTCACTGCATTAAGTGTGTGTGAGAACTGTACAGTCAAGATGAGACCAAGTGTGTGCTGGTCAAAATACTATGTTCTCAGTAATGTAGCTAAGATATTTCCTAAACAGTTCTTCCTCCAAGATAATGTAAAGAATGGTTGTTTTTTAAAGTTCAGAAGAGGGGTATTGTGGGACAGCTAAGGAATTGATTTCTTGCAATACCAAGTTTGTCACCTTTGATAAGAAATACGTATCTTCTTCCAGTGCCTGTAGGTGAAGTCTTCTCAGAGTGGGAATTGTCATAATTCTCTGGATGTAATTACCTGTTAGAGAAAGTGAAAAGGAAAAATGTCTTTGGTATTACCTAACTAAAGTATTCCCTCTGTATCTAATCAAAAATACACAACCCGAACCCTTAGACTTACGCAGAACCAATTGCAAAGTGCTAACAAAGGTCAGTTGGATGTGGCAGCACTTTCTGTTATGGCCCTGCTTAGTTGGCTTATGCTCACTGTGATGCCTCGTGGCTGAGATACTAGGCAGGGCTAGGAAATTAAAGGGAGTGTTTTAAATCTGTCCAGTTGCTCTGTGTCCAGAAGCACAGACTGTAATCAGTTTGCAGATCTAGATGAGGAGGAGGAAAGATGCCAAAGTACTGCGTATAAATGTAAATGAATTTTTATTTGTGGTTGTGCATGAGTTCTTAGCCAGGGAGAAGCTGTATTCACCTGTCTGTGCTTCTGTGCTCCGGAAGAGCCAGGGAGGGAAAGAGAATCTCTTTTTCCTCTGCACATCGCCTCTTCTCTTGAGCAGTCTGAGGTTGCTTTCAGGGAAGCACGGGCTGTTTTTGTTGCTTCCCTCTTTGCAAAACTGCCTCCCATGCCATCTCCTCTGCTTGATAATCTGTGTGTGGGACACAATGCTTTCAAATTCAATATGCAATCCCCTTCATAATACAGCTGACTATATTTTGCTGTGTGGTGTTGTGTAGCTACAGGCAGCACTTGAGGTGCTCATGGCATCAGCCTTAACTTTTTCAAGAAAGTTCTGAGTCTACACTCCTGTGTCTAAGCCAAATTCTTCGCAGGAAGGACAGTTGCCCTCTGTGGCATGTTCTGGGGGAAGTATGCTTGATGCTGATGTAGTCTTTTTTTAGATGTAGTATGAGAGTGAATTTGTGTGTGGTTTTGTTTGGGATTTTTTTTTCCAAAGTTGATGTTACATGCGTTTGCTACCCTGGCTAAAAAGCTGAGCATGTGGATTGTGCCTTTAAGGACACGGCCTTAAAAGTTTGAGAAATTTTGTGTAAAGTGAGGAGGAAAACAATTTATGTATTTTAAAGAGAGTGATTCTGCACATCCAAGATTAACAGACTTGACTTTGCACGGATGCTGTCATCCCTTCCCCAAGCACAGTGCTCTGAAGTAATTTTCTTTGAATTAAAAGAATTTTGCCCATTCTTTCTTCCCGAGTTGTTTCTATTCAGTGTCCTTCAATGCGTGCTCAAGAGGCTGAGAGACTTGCCATAGTCTTGCTTTTTAGGAAGCCTAGCTCTGTTCCCAGGTTCATTAAAAACTGCTTTCCTCATGTGTGATTTCTAATCTATTTAATAGGAATTTGCTTCTTATCTTGCTTGACCATCGGTGGTAGGTACTTGTTGCAATGACTGAACTTCTGTTTTCCAGGCTACAGCCTTGCTGAGTTCAGGGTTGTAGTGTGGAAGGTGGCAGAGAAATTGCCTTGCCTGTCCCATTCCTGGGAAAACAAAACAACTGTCCAAGCAGCAGCGCGCCCAGGATGCTCTGCAGGACTTGGATCATTTCTGGATGAGGGAGGGAGAGTTACCCTTCTACAACACAGTGGCACTGTCTTCCCCCATGGATATATGGGAAGTAGCTGTGTGTCTTTCAGGTCAAAGCCCACATTGCCCCTTTCATGTTTGTGGGTTTCTGAAGAAACACAACTGGCTGCAGGTATGGAGAGGAAGGAGACTTGAAATCAGAGCTCTGTTTTTCCCACCTAACCAGCTTTTTTGATCTCTGGCAGCCAAAGATGGCTGTGGCAGTTGTTTTACTTGCATCTAATGCTTTTGATTGCCTTGGGAAAGAGTACATTTCTCTTAATTTTTTTTCAGAAATGCACGTTTCATACCTAAGACTTGAGGGACTGTGGTTCCTTGCCTCATTCTAAGCATTCTGTAAGATTTTCCTGATAAAGCCTGATTGTCTTGGGCTATGCTGTGCAGGTGCCTTGAGGGCAAAGGTAGCATTTCATAAGAGGAAAGTTAAGGCTTTATGCCATTCAATTGTGATGTCAGAGTGGAGAGAAAAGGAGGTATAAAAACTTGTCTCATCACGATCGTGCAAAAATGACATCAGAAACTTGGGCAGATCCTGGGCTTTTAGAAGTCTGTCGTGTTTGCTGTGTTCTTACAGGCCATCAGCAAGTTCAGAACTTTTAAATATTGAAAAGCTTCTGCTTTGTGGAGGTGCTGAATACTTCTGAAAACTGGGACATGCAAATTTACAGTCTTAGCAGCTCAGTCATGCAGGTAGTTTTTGTAGGCAAGTAAGAACAACTGCCGCAGAGGGAATGCTCAGTGCTCACCCTTTTCTGCCCTTCTGTCAATCCTCGACTTCAAAGCCTAATAGAGATTACTTATGAAGATGTTTAAGATGGTGGTTTAAGTAGCTTTGGCCTTTAGACTCACAAGAAACTGTAAGGGTTTTCTAATTGATTTAGTTATGTATTCTTGGGAGAGGATATCTAGTGGTGTGGAGACATAGTAGTAATGTCTCCTGCCAGATACTAATTACTTTAGTTCTTATATTCAGATATTATGGCCGCTGTGTGTAGTATTGACAAATAAATACCATATTAATTCAAAATATGCTTTTATTTGTCAAGAGTGTGTTTGGTTTTAGTAGTTTAATTTTCCCTTGTTAGAGGCAGAAATCAATATTAGGGGTAGTACATGGCAAAAGATTCAGCTGCATGTTTGAGTTGAAGTTTATTATCCCTTGTAAGTGATTGAAACCTGATGAGTGGTTCTGCTTATACTTTCATGGTGTCTTTCCTGAAGCCTGTTACAGACCTTTTCTGTATTTTCAAGTGATTTCATTACTGCATCATTTCTTGCTTAATGTTGTCAGCATTTCCAAGGTTTCAAGCAAATTTATCATATTTGCTGAGTACCATATTTGCTGAGTTCTTCGGTGTTTACCTGTGATATGAGTTGGGTGGATGTTAGCAGCAGTCGTGTGTTTGACTTGAGCTGCGCACAGATTTTAATGTATGTTCTCTCTTCAGTTGAATTACCACTTGTGAAGTACACCTGGTTCTTAAACCACATACAATAAAACAAAAATAAGGTAGTTATGTACTAGAAACACTTCAGCAAGAGAATGTCCTTCTTTGAAACAGGCCAATGTGCAGAAGAGTATGGTGCATAAAATCTGTTTATATGGAAGACTCAACTGATCCATTACTATAAAGTTTACTGCAGATTCATTGTCTTGCCTGATGTCTGCGGATAAGTGAGATGTTAAAGATAACAAAACTTTGAGAAGGAGCCACAGCCTCCTCTTAGAGCAGAGAACAGACTTCAAGACCTTCTTCAAAAAGAAAACAACCAAACCTTTTTGTTCATGTTTGTTTCACTTATCCGCTTCTTTTTGCCTGTGCAAAAGACACAAGTATCTGTGCTTTTTCCTTTTGAAGATGTCTTTAATGAAATGTTAACATGCCACCTAAAGGAGATCCAAGTGCCTGCAAATTTTATGTTAGTCGCAGGGATTCTTCTGTAGTTCTGGCAGTGTTTGATTTGTCATTGTGTTTTCCACCTTTTCAGCACAAAGCTAAAGTGTTTTCCTCCATTGCTCTCTCAACAGAGCTTTCTGCAGAAGCCCAGGCAGCATTACGTGAATTTGAAGAGAGGGAAAGGCAGCTCAAGCAGGGGCGCTACGGCTCCAGGAGAGGAGGGAGAAGAGGAGGTTCAGTTCTGTGCCACGGAATGGGAGAACAAAGGAGAGACAATGATAGGGGAAGAATGAAGGATCACAGGCCTGCGCTGCTGCCAAACCAGCCATCAGCAATGGTACCTTTTAATCCTTAGTATTCTCTGAGCATCCTTGCAGGAAGTTGTGGAGAAATGCGTTTTAAATCATGAATCTTTGCCAAGGTGGAATATGTATTCCAGTGTAGACCTTCTGCTCTTGTTAGGCAGTGTGGGTTTTGTGTGACGTGATGATTGTAAAGTATGTGCTTAGTCCTGTTACTGGCTTCACCGTGAGCCATCTGAAGACCTCCAAATGAAAAGTACATTTTGACTGATAACTCACGGTCAGACTTACCTGCTGCTTTGCATGAGGATGGAGGAAAAACTGAATTTCTCTGACAAGTCTACATGCAACATGGAAACACGTTCAGTTCCCCATTATTCATAGTAATGTAGTTTAAAAAAATACAGCTCTGTAAAATACCTCTTGAGTTCTGTCAAGGTAATATTTTTGCTGATACTTCTTTAAAAAAATCTATTTGCATATAAGCTATGCTACTATGAGGGTAAATGAAACCTTAGGAAGTGATCACCACTTCACTACTTGAGAAGTTATTTTGGGATTTCAAATGAGATTTATCTTTGTTACTGCCTTCTTTGCTGTGCTTTGTATCACAGTATAGAAGGCTTTACTTTTTCCATCAAAAAACCTTACAAAAACCAAAACCAACTCCAGCAAGTGGTCAAGAGGTCAACACTTACTTTGTTCCCTCTCATAAAATATACTGGAAGTTGAGATTGTAGAACAAAGTCTGTGTATGTCTTTGCAGGACAAGGTCATCTATGTTAAACAAAGGTGATTTTTTCCAACAGCAGTAAGTAGGTGCTGGTCACTGGCAGAGCCAGTGGATATCCCAGTGCTTGAGAGTTCTGCAGTAGTATATTTTGTGCTTTTTAAGCAGTGTAGGTTGAATATTTTTTTTCTGTTTTGCTGCAGTCCTTGCAAGCTGTTTTGATTTTAAATGTAAATCTTTTTGTGCTCATCACAGTGTTTTGTTGTGCATACTATGTAGCTGCTTTGCTTTATGTATACGGCTGTTGAAAGAAACAATGTCCCACTTTTGTTGCTAAAAGGTTGCCTCTTTGGGTATATTCTTGCACTTCGGTTTGGAAGTTACTGGACTGGGGCTGAGATTTAGTAACAGTGACTTGAGAGGCAGAAGAATGTCTCTGAAAAGAGGCGCAATATTTTTTTCTTCGCCCTAATTTTGGCCATATGTTTTTGAGAGTTAGCAGCAATAGACTTTCGTCTATGTTCGGAAAGATGCAAAGATACTTTGAAAGGTATCTTCAAATGAGTTTTTTCTTCAAGCAGAATAGATAGGTGTGCTGCACTGATACTGAAGAGTATTTGAATTTGTGCTGCACTGATATCTGAATTTGTATTTTGACTTGTTGCTAGTGCTAGGTCTTAGCTCAGAGAGACATATCTATACATGAGACAAAAGGCAGTGGATTTGTTTTGATACTAGGACTCAGATTTCTGGCTGTTTTCACATAAACCTTTTGCAGTTAATAACGCTGACATATGTAGAATGCTGACATATGAAATCAGATAGTTTCACTGTTAAAAATGAGTGTGTTTGCATTCCACGGGTTTCTTTGCTCTTTGCTGTCCTCTCCTTCATATGAATGTTTTTGATTGCTTTTTTTGCTTTCCTGTGCTGATGATTTTTAGTGGTTCCAGTTGATTATAGGGAAGTTTCTCTGTTCATAATTGACCTTAATTGTTCTCCAGAGATGTCTTGGTTTTGTGCTCATTTATGTCAGGATATTTTAACTTTAAAGCCTAGTGACTTTGTTCTTTTGTCTGACTTTAGACTCACTCACAGAGGTTAATTCCAACACACCAACAACCTGTTATGAGTCTGTTCCAGCAACAACAACAGCAGCAGCAACAACAACAACAACAGCAGCAGCAACAGCAGCAGCAGCAGCAACAGTTACAATCTCTGCTTCCTTTACAGCATCAGCATCATTCTTCTCCTCCTCCAGGGCTACATATGCCCCCTCAGATAGAAACACCTCGAATAATGATGACTCCCCCTCCAGTGACACCTCAGCAACCGAAGAACATACACATAAATCCACATTTCAAGGGGACGGTAGTGACGCCTGTACAAGGTGAGCTTTCTGAACACCTTCTCAGTCATGCAAGCATGACTCATCTCATTCTTTGCCAGAGATGGAACAATTTGTTTGTTTATCACTTCATGGAAATGTGCTTCAGGCTGCTGGTTTTTTCTTGAAGCTTGAAACAAATGTTTTGCCTGAAGTAAGACATAATGTTGTTGGACTGTGGCCAACTGAACAAGCAAAGCCTTTTATCATGTTTGCTGTTCTAATGTAAAGCCTAAGAAGAGAAGTAAAAATGGAAACTTAAAAGAGAATTCTTTTCAAAAAAAACCCACAAATGTCAGTTTTCAAAACTAGGAAAGAACTGCGATCTGTAGATTTCCCAGGACCATCTGCCTGTTTCAGTAAGAGGTTACTGAGACCCTCCTTGCACTGTGGTTGCTCTGTGAAAGATCAGGACAGTTGCTCTCCTTACTTGACAGGATACATGCCCTCAATTCTCTTTTCACAGAATCACACCTGTAATTGTTTTGATTTGCAAATATGTAAATAACGTTTTTTCTCTTAAGTTAACACAAACATTTGGGCTATGCTTCCTAAGGTAGCTCTCAGCAAAGCTGTTCATGTTCCTGCTTACTTAGGAAGTGTTTATTCCCAAAGAGGGTAAAAAAAGAGACACGTGCATAGCTCTGATTTCTGATTATTACCAGACAGACTGAAGGAATACATAAATATTTATACATATTTGCAATTAGGTTTTCTGTATTTCTCCCCCTTCACATCAGCAGAACTCCAAGCCGGTGCCATCTTTGCTTCATCTATTTGACCAATGCAAGGCAGGAATTTGGCAGGGTAGAACATTGCCAGTATATGGAGGTCTGTTGTGCTTCTCACAGATGGCTTTGTAGTAGCTGTGTCACAGAGCTTATTTTCCTTTTCCCTCTGGTGCTTCCCACCAAATTATGCATCAGGATAGATTATCTGGAAGCAGTCCAAAAGACCCTTTACTCTTGGATTTGTGCCTTCTATGCATTTTTCTAGCACTACCAAAGTAAGTTACTATTGAATGAGAAGCAAAAATTACTTTTACTATTTTTAATGCCTTTTGTCTGTCCCTGTGAAACAGTACCAGATCTTTTCTGTCTAGGTAAGCAAATGTGATCATAGTCTTGGGAATGGCTACTGAGGATCTGTGCTTTTGCCTAATGTCCAAAGTTATCCCTGTGCATCTTCTTCTGTCTGAGTAATTTTTTTTCACATTGCTGGGCAGCTTCAGGCTCTTCTCAGCTTTACCACTATGTCTGTGGCGCTGTAGCTGTTGCAGGTCTCTTTCCCGATCTTGTTCATAGTCAGTTTTTCAGTCTTCATGCACATCCTCATTTCCAGAAAGTTGTGTATCTCCTGCAGGTTAGGAGATCCTCAGTATTGGATTTGTAAGGGGGAGGGTGCTTCTTGGGTTTTTTTAGATCTTACATCTGCTGACTTTATGTGCACGTTCATTTCCTGACTTGCAGAAGTCCAGGTGTTCTCTTAGACTGAGCAGCCCTGGAGAATGAGTGATCGATTGCTGAATGGTTTTAAGGCCTGCATTCAGCAAGGACATTCTTTGCTCTGTGTATCAATGGCAGCTGCTTCCTGTGAAATCCCTTGGTGCCATTCATTTTACTGAAAGAGTCCTTGGCAAGACTACTGAATTTTTCTGCTAGTAGGTGTGCAACATACTATTAAACACCATCTTTTAGGTCACTATAGAAATCTAATCCTTATTAGAGGGCATGTATTGGAAGCTGAAGTCTCCTGCAGTGACTGAGAGTAGTGGCCATCTCAGTCTTAACTGTAGCAGTACAGTTATGTTACATGAAAATAAACACTTGCACACGTAAGGAAAATATAAAAATGTGCTGGAAATCAGGAGCTTTCTGGAGATAAATGAGCATGATTCTAAAAGCTTCAATGGTATTTACATATTAAGATGAATTTTAAAGCAGTCACTGCAGGCAAATGGTAGATAGAAATTCTAGTGTAGGGAGTGCTGTTCCAAACTTTCTCTTAAAAAATCTTCCTTTAATCCATCTCCTTGAAGCCCCAGTAGGCATAGACTGGTAGTTGACAACAAAAGGGCGTGTTTCACTTGCAGCATCATTTCTTTCAGATTAATGGGAAGGATGAAAGATCAGATTGACTTTCTGTTCTTGGTGATGTCCTGCCCCTTCTTGGCTGAACATACTTCCAGATAGAAGGGCTTTACACATTGGAGAATACAGTCAGATAGGTGCAAAGTTTATTGGGATTCTGTTGTTGAAAATGTGATGCCTGGAAGCTAAAAATGCCATGTCTGGAAGTGCATGATATGCACACTTAGGTTCTGGTAATTTTAATGGTGTGCTGTCATGTTTTAGTGTAGACTGGCATTTTTTCCTCTCTAATTTTATGGCAGGATAAAGCTCACACACTTCTAATTGTCAGCACCAGGGACACTTTTCCTAAGTGCAGATCATAGAAATACACTTTTTAAACATCTTTTTGGTTTGAGTTAGTCTTGAAATGCGTCGACTATATCAGTATTTTTTTAAAAGAGACTCAAACCTCCTGTAAATTGTTGCAGAATTTTCATGTGAATAAAATACCGTGTGTAAGAGCTCTAGTAGACAGCTACTTCAGCCTGAAAAGGGGTAGAAACGCTGTTGAAGAATCCTATCATTGGCTTATTCCTTTGATGTTTCAAAGGTAAATTTCTTTACAGTAGCCACCCTCTCCCTGCCCAGCCTTGGGTCCTGATTTGAAAAAAGAGTTACTTTCAAGTCAGTTTGGTTTCAAATGAATTGATGCTTTTTTAGTCTTGGAAGCTTCATAAATTATTAGGGACTTGTTCTCTCAAACCCCTAAAAAATGAGCCTCTCTGGATACCTGCTGCAGGTACTGTGCAGTCAGTGTTCAGCTATCATTTAGCTTGTCACATAATTTTATCTTTTCTTTGTGTCCTATTCCGCAAATTAGTTTTGAGTTGTAGGTAGGAATTTTTGCTCAATGTGTGTCCAAACCTTGAGTATGATCATTTTATTAGTGCTGGAAGAGCACACATAGATGTACTATGGAAGTACTGATTGAACCTGTGATAATAGGTGTTGCTTTTCTTCTCCCTTAAATGTTTAGGCCACAAGTAATTATTTCAGGGATACTGTGGCGCTGCCAAAATTGACATGAACTAATGAGCAGTTTATGGCAGCTCAGTATGCCATTTACCTTTTGAAAACTGTTTGGTGTCTTGGGAAAAACCACATTGTAATTCTCCTGAATAATCAGTGTGGGAATTGCTTCTTGATCTTTTCAACTATAGTGTTGGAATTTATAGCAAGAACCAATTTAATCTTCTTAAAATAGTGTCTTACAACATGGCTGTGTATTATTTTTGAAACATACTTTTCACACCTATGGAATATTTGACATCAAGAAAATGAGGGCTTGAGACTTCTTTGCTGCTTAAGCAAGTGTCCAAGGATTACAAGGGCACAGAGTTTGAACTACTATCTTTCATGAGTATTAAATTAATTTGTTTAAAATATATAAATATATGAATTTATGTGCTACTGCTGGAGGCAGGATACTGAAATAGACTCTAGTACTCAGTTCAGTTGACATTTTTCTGTTTCCCACCTAATGCTATTTTTCTCAGTGCCTCCCTGACCTGTAATACCTGAACTGTTTTAGGACTAGGTCTGTCAAGAGCATGGTATCCATTTTATTCCATGTGGCCGTGGCTGTTTGATACCAACAGATGTTCATTAGAAGCCAGGATGAAACTATTCCAGTCATTTTCTCGTGTAATGTGATACAAAGCTTGCACACAGTCCTCCCCTGCTGAAAGACTGCTGCAATTAGTTTACCCCATCAGTCTCTGAACCAGCAAACCACAAGTACTTAACGAAAGTGGACAGAAGCCAGACACGGACATGAACTGAAAAAGAACCCCACTAATGCATTAGTTCTTGTGCCTTGGTTACCAAGGGAAAAGGGATTTTTGAGGCATCTTAGCAAACTTCTGTGATGGGAAATGCTCCCAACTTCTCTCTCAGATGAGCAGCATTTCTTAATATCTTTCCTGCTCTGGTGTAACACGGTAGCTATCTGCAAAGTCCGTGTTTAACCCTGCCTGGAAAATGTTTCCCTATCGCTTTCAGAAGTGCTAAAAACAAACTGGAGAAGAATCTTAATAAAAGCTTTTAGTAAATGATCAAACACATTGTGTGGTTTGAAATGCTTTATTTAACTTCTTTAGGCCTTTTGTTTAACGTGGAAATGTTTATATTTTTAACCACTTACACAACTGTGAGAGGAGATAAAAATGCTCTGGAAAATGGGAAAGCTGTCATTGCATGTTGTGTTTGAGATTTGAATATAGGTTCAGTTCCCAAGGCGATCCAGCTGTCTGTAGCACTTCGTTCACTTTGCCATAACATTTAGTGAATGTTTTGGGAAATAGCTTTTTCTGACTAGCATTTCAAAGTGCCGTTGTAAGGACAAATCATCCATGTTAATCCCCCTAAAGTACTAGTTTTAGAGGGTATTTTTTCAGGAAAAGGTCTCCTAATTCTTGGTGTCTCTGTGCAATCATGGTCTTTCATCTGAGATCAGCAGTTCTGTGATCACAGTTGCTCACGCCACTGGGGTGGCAAGGCCAGACTAAGTAGTTTTTGCATGCTGTTAATTGCTGCTGCCTGCCTCATTTTACCTCGTGAGTAGTGAGTTTTACCAGTTAGTGTGTCTCATGTCCATGTTTCGTGTGTTAGCTTGGTGGTGAGGCTGGGAGATGCCTAGCAAATGTTGAGTGGCGTGAAGTTGAGAAGGCAAATTAATCATGTATCCTTCTATTTGAAACATGAAATTACTGTTAGTGTCAGCTTTGTCCAAGAAATGTCTTTGGCTGAATAACTATTCTAGTTTGCCTTCCTGCAACAAGGTGCAATTTAATTCTGGAAAATGCAGAACTAAATTATGTAAATTAACTAGGAGAATCCTAATTGCCCTGTTGCATGTTGCAGGGGAGGGAACGGTTGCTCAAAGTTAATTGTAGGAACTGTGACATGTGAGGGTAAAAGTAACCGATTTTAATCACGGCTTTTTTATTGCAATTGCTTTTGGAAACAGCTACAACTGTTAGGTAAAAAAAATGGTGTTAAAAGGTGCTTCTTGTTTCAGTGCCCTTGCTGCCAGTTCCTGCCCAGCCAAGACCTGCTGTAGGACCCCAGAGATTTCCTGTGAGTAGCAGCTGTTTCTTCTTCTCTGATATGGATAAGCATACATTTGCGAGGAAATATTAATATAGCAAATAAAAGCTGTTCTAGTGAAATATAATTTTAAGGATTTGTAAATATTGACAATGCACTCTGCAGTTGAAAATGTTTGTTAAAAGCTTAAGGTCAATGGATTTTTGAGAGTAGAATTAATTCTGTTTAACTGTAAAATTGTTGAACCAGTCTCTCCAGTGGGAAAGGCGTGAATGCATCTTGTCTTAAGGAATATGGGCTTCATTTTATTACTTGACTCTTTCTGGATAAATAGAATCCTTATTTTGTTTGATATAATAAAAGGCTATTTGAAATAATCCTTAAGCTTAAAAAGCAGTAATATGTATTTATTGTAAAATGCAGCAGTTTTATCATTACTAAAGGTATTTCAACACAGTCATGTTTTGTATCTAAAAAATAGACCCGTCATTGTATGATCTTGCTTTCCTTTATGTTTCTAATTTTGGAAACAAACAGGACATTGAGCTGCTTCACTAGGCTAATTTCACTTCATAGTTTTTTAACTCTGTGAATGGAAGGAGTGCATGCTTCTAGAACTTTTCTCATAATTTCAGTTTTGTTTTACTAAATTTCTAGTTGAAATGGTTAGCAGAGTATCAAAATAAGCAAAAGACCTCAGTTGCAATATTACCTGAAGTGTTTTCCAGTAAAAAACTGTGTATTATGCTTCCCGAATATGTAAAACACACAAAAATAGCCTTTGTTGATGTGTGCAGTGTTGAAGGAGGAAAAAGATGTCTGAATATCTGTGCAGTATCACAGAGTAAATTACTGGCATAGAAATCCGATGTGCTGGAAAGAAGCAGATTTCAGAAACCTGCGGTGACTTTTGATTGCCCAGTGCAGACTTGGTTGCTTTTAAGGCAGAATATTTTTCATACAGGACCTGTAGCTGAGGAATTGTGATGTCTGTAGTTTGCAGAGAAACAGTCTTTACATTGCTGCATTTCTTCTGTAAAGTCTTAAAAAATTAAGCTGTAAACTCACAATTTCATTATGTAAATTCATGTTAGATTTTATCATCAATAAAATATTTTTGAGCTTTTTTTAATTAAAATATTGTGATTTTCAGAGGAAATACTTTTCTTCAGCAGCCTTTAATATTATGGTTAGACTTTATTTACATTTTGAAAGTAGTTTTAATTGTTACTTTTTATGAGAAAAAGTGTCTTGCATTTGTTTTTCTTTGATACTAAGTTGATTTGCCTGTAAACACAATTTGGGATGGAAAAGAAATTGGAGGATAAGGAATATCTGTAAAGGCATTGTCATTGGCGTCTTTGAAGCGTGTTTACATCAGTGTAGAAAAACTGGAAATTAATTTTTTCTAAAATTGAGAGTGAAATTAGATTTTAGTTCTGTTCACTCTTGCGATTGCAGGTTGAGAAGTAGGGCAAACCTAACTAATCTATATGCAGCAGTTTTAAAAGGGAATAAAGTAAACGGAACATTCTTTGGTACAACTCCTGCTCCTTTAGCCTGCAGGAAAAATTTGACTGCTTGCTGCCTTTTTATTTATATAAGCAGTGGCCAAGAAAAGAGTCAGTATAATTAAATTTTCATCAGGAGGAGGAGGAGGGCTGACTTAGCTGGGAGGATTTGGCACTGTCATTTGGATGCCCTGATTGTTTTTTTTTTCTACTTCAGCAGTAACGTGCTGCATGACCCTGAGAAAGTTGCTTCGTCTTTCCACGGCTCACTGAGTTATAAAGTGGACTTCCCTTATGAAGTAGTTTATAAATTTTGCATAGGTTATCAGTCATATTAGGATTAGGAATTAAGTGTCACTGTGTACATATCTCCTGTTTGTTTTATTAAATGTAGTATGTTAGCTCTTGATCTGGAGACAAATTTACTTTCTGACTAACGTTTTGTCTTGCAGAACTACCTTTTTTGCTGTTACATGTCAGATGCCTTTGTGCTATTATAATTCACCTGTTTATGTATAAATGTTGACTTGAAACAATGCAGCAATGGTTAGACAATTTTGACAAGCCACTTGAAAAAAGATCAAAGACTTATTCCAGGCTACACACTGTTCATTCAGCTTTTTCTTCATTGTATAAAGAATCTCTGGATATGTAATAACTTCAACTTGCTCTTGAATTTACGATTGCATAATCAAAGGATAATAGTTAACTGGTTTTTCTGATTGCTTTGCTTCTGAAAGATAGTGGGGTTAGAATTAAATATTTGCAGTCTGCTTTCCCCTTGAACTTTGACCTGGATGGTTTCTTTTGGTTGAATGTGGCAGAGGTGGAAACATGCAAAGTAATTAAATTCCTGCAAGAAGAGACCAGAAGTGGGCAATGCCGTAACCGAAGGAAAAATTTGTGTCTCAGTTTCTATCTTATGTAGGAGAAAACCTCTCAGTGCAGAGAGCCTGTGTGCTCCAAATATGGGAAGAACTTCAATCAGAGATAATCAATTGCCAGTCATAAATCTATTGGAAACCAGGTGGTGTTAATTTAGGGCTGATGAAATGACTTGTAACCATGTAATGGTTAATTCTTACAACCTTCTGCAGAAGGATGTAATTGAAGGGTTGAACAAACTTGTAATGAGTGTGTTAACATATGGTGTGAGACCTAAATGATAGGAAATAATGTAGTGCTGTGTCAGGCTAGTGTTGATCAGGACTGAGCCTGCTTAGAGTGGGGGCTGATGAAATTCCCTTAACCTCAAATCTCAATTTTAATATTTCAGGGTAGAGTTCATTGTTCAATTATTTCCTTCTTAAAACTTAACTCCTGGAATGTTTAGAGAGGGAGTAATGGAAAAGATGCAAAGAAATGAATCTGTGTTGCCTAACACTTAGAGTAACCTTGAATCAAGCAATCAAGTTGTCTTACCTGCGACTCTGTAAGCGTTTGAGGTGACTTGGTGTGAATGGTGTTGAGAGCTATATGCAGCTGATAAGGACTGAAGAAATGGTGGATCTGAGGTGTGTCACAGCTGAGAAACATGG
Source organism: Donacobius atricapilla (assembly GCA_013397315.1). NCBI lineage: Eukaryota > Metazoa > Chordata > Aves > Passeriformes > Mimidae > Donacobius > Donacobius atricapilla. The sequence continues at coordinate 82,966 of WBMY01011908.1, read as the reverse complement.
TCAACTTTTGGCATCTGGCAGTTAAGGATGTGAATTCTGTTTGTCTGAATTGCACAGTACTCGTGGCAGCAGTTCCTAGTAATCCAGTCTTCAAGCATGGTTTGAATTAACCTGGACTTGTGCAAGTGCCAAGTGCATGTTTTCTTTAAACAGTTCAAAGAACAGATTAAATAACCTCTTTGGCAGAGTCCTTCTGAAGGCCTGGCTTTATCATCTGCCGTTGCTTTAAAGTGGTTAAGAGGCCTTTTCCAGAGTTCTTGTCTCAGTGTCACGGTTGGTGTTTCACAAACAGTGGTCTGCCTGGGGACTGATCCATTTAAAGGAAGGTCACAGAAGACTTTATTCACGGACTGCTCATATGGATCTTCTGAACTTTTCATGTGTTTTACTGATTCTTGTGGATGCCTCAGTGCAGGGAAAGGAGCCTGGAGGGTTTTATATTACACAAGAGGGACCACTGTGATTCTTGTCCTTCATCCAGTGCTCATTATTTGGGCGAATTTCTCTTGCTGTTCCTGTGTTCTGTGAAGAAAGATGGGGTAAAACAAGGGAAGATGAGATTAAGTAGAAAATGGAGAGGCATTTCTAAACACTTCATATGATACAAAGGCTGCTGCTAACTGACTATTACAGAGGCCAGGGCATTAGTGAATGTGAAGCTGGAAGTTAAGGGATGAAAAAATCTGGACCATCAGTTTATCTGAGTCCACCAGCTCATTCCATGCCTGACATACTTCAGTGTTTGCCTAAAGAAAAATTTATAGAAGCTTTTGGCTTCAAACATCATTTAACTTAATGAACACCAAAGTAATGCTACTTCATGTCACACGTGTGCAGTATGTGATGGACAAACAAAAGTGAAAGAAGTGTTGTCATGCCCACGTTGGGATGGACCGTGGCACAGGGAAGGTGTCAGTGTTCTTCAGGCAGGCATTGTGAGGTATCCCTAGCATCCCGATCTGTGGCTGGAGTGTGGGACCCTGGGAGAGAAGAAGCTGGGGAGAGCCTGCCTTCCATTGCTGAAGGCAGAAGAGAGGGATTCCTCAGGTCTGAGGCCACCTCCTCTCTGTCTGTAACCTGGATCCTCCTCTGAAGCTGCTGCAGAGAGAGCAGAGCCTGTTAATGGAGCTGTATGCCTTTAGCCCAGCAAACTTGCAGGAACTTGGGATAAATTCTCACTTAGCTGTTGTCCTTAAGCTGTCACCTTGGGTGCGGTGTGAGCTGGGCAGGTGCCCACAGACACCTTTGGTCAGCTTGAGTTTCAGAGCTGAAGTTGGGAACAGTCTGAAGTGGCACCAGTATCTGCCTGGCTAATTTGTGCCAGGAAGGCTTTGCCATTTTTAATGCACAAAGCTTTTCTCTTCTGATAGGACACCTTTAGTGCCCTGGGTGGTTGTCTTTGAGATAACTACTGGGTTTATGTCTGAAGAAGCTGAACAGTAAAATGTAAATTATAATTTATTTAGTATTTTTAAGACTTTATTAGGGTGGCTTTATCCCCAGGCCCTTGTGAATAGCCTATGTTGTATGTCTTTTTTATTCCTAGGGGGTTTTAACATTATTTGTTTTTTGAACTTAGAACTTATTTTTAAAATAATCTTTATCTCAAAGTATACATTTTTTTCCTTAAACAGCAAAAACACAAGTAAACTTTCTTTATGTTCTGATTCATCATGCTTCCACTTGATCTCCAGCACATCAGGTGGTGTCTCAAATGGGTGAAACGTAGTTGATTCATTTTGATTCATTTTCTCCATCATTTCTGGAAACGGGAGTTTGATTTTTGAGCTGTTAAGTGTTGTTTGTCTTCCAGACACTGTTTTTAAACACTTCTCTCACAGATTAAATCATAAAGCTATTTAAACAATTGACCAGTCATTGCTGAAAACAGAAGTTGCTGTCCTTCATGATCAATTGCTTGAAACATTTCTTTTTAAAAAGCAATATATTAGTGCTATACAAATTAATTATAAAAGGTACATTAGAACGCAGCTTACTTATTTTTTCCCAGGTCCTTAGACTGACATGGATCACCCCACCATCGTTTTACCAAGTGTGGGTTGGCTTAATGGTATGAAGTGGGCCTGGCTCTGTGGCTGCACCACCTCTTACAGCATGTACAGGCAGACATGTGCAGTGCTTCTGGAAACAAAACTCCTTGCACAAGTGTTTGCTGTGTGCTGTGGGAAATGCAAATAGGAAGGAAATTTCCCCCCCGTTGTTTCAAATTGAATCATGACTTGCTCTGTGTGATTAAGGGTTTTCTAGCAATTGTCACTAATGTGGGCTCATATTCTGCGGTACTCATAGTAAGGACAAATTATAAATAGTCCTGCATCTGACCACAGGCAGTCATTTTAAACTGATATTTAGTAATCTGTACATGTTTGCAATGGTCCATATGTAGGAGACAGACCGTTAATGGAACTAAAAAGCCGCTTGTGAAAATGATTCTCTTACTTCCTCACAATTATTTTGCTTTAGCTATGGCTTCACTATAATGAGTAACAGTAAATGAAATTTCCCTCTATCGCTGTGTGGCAGTGGCAGATCACAGGTAGTGTAGAAAGCGTTTTGTTTTCATTTAACAGAATACATGGTATCAGGTGGTGTTGATTGACATTTCTTGGATACTGCTTTACACAGCATTTCATGCAAATCATGTTTGAATGAGACTGCTGCATCAAATTACATTTCTTTCAGATTATGGCCCTTGCAGATGTGAGACAGCTTGTTCAGCAGCTAGCAAAAGGCTTTGGTTTTTAACAGGTACTGTTTTCACAACTTGACTGCAAAGCTCTGTAATTACAGCACTTAAGATAGTGAAGGAATGATGGGCACTTTCTCCTATCAGATCTATAAGTAGTAGCAAGCAAATGCAGCATGAGATCGCTCCAGCTGTCAAGGATTGTCAGGCTGCCATAGAGGGAATGCAGTTTAAAATGCAGGTGACATAATACCCAACATCCTCCATTTGCTAGTGGGCTTCTGATTAATCACGATTACCATACATTATCATACCATCAAAATTAATCATATCAGTGAATTCCCATCTGCAGGAGGAGCAGCAGCAGCTAAACATGATGGTAACAGCTATTAAATAAGAGAGAAATAGCTGGTTTCTAAATGCAGTAACCCTTTAGCTTGTCATGTTGGCTCCAGTTTGCACGTGCTCTGTAGACAGTAAAATGGAGCAGAAAACTTGTGCGTTTATATTTTGTAGTTACTATCATTTATCTTTCTGTTAGGTGATTGCTGTTTAGCACAGCCGAGGAAAACCAGTATTGTAGATTTTTCTTTTTCCCTGTGTTAATGATGGTAGATTTTCTTGCATCTCAGTTTTAGTACCTGCTAAACACAGACTCACAGAATGGCTGAGGTTCACAGGGACCTCTGGAGGTCACCTGGTCCATCCCTCTGCTCAAGCAGGGCCACCTGAAGCCAGTTGCCCAGGACCAGGTGTGGATGGCTTTTGAATATCTCCAAGGATGATGCAAGTGCTCAGGCACCCTCACAGTAAAAAAGTTTTTGTTTATCTAGATATATAGGTTGTACTTTGGTTCTTGTATGTTTCTATGAACAAAATGTGAAGCTTTTAGAAAAAACACTGTGAGCAAAGCACAGATTTTAATGCAAAGAGGGGAAAATATTATGCATATGCTATTTTGCCATTAATTAAGCACTGTTAGAGTTACTTTGCAGAAATCAAGACTTGTAAAGAAATCCAATTAAAACATACAGTCGGCTGAGTACAATACAGTAAGAATAATCTAGAGCATAAACAATGAATAGAGAACTAAAATGTATCTATTATAATGCTGGAGCGTATTAGATGATAGTGTAGTTACCTTAAGCTATTTCGCTGAGATGAGAAAATGTCCTTTGACAAGATGACTCAGTACGTTTGTGTCATCACAATATAAAAAAGAGTAAATCTGTAAAGTGGTATTTGTTCACCATCTGTGTCTTCAGTTCTTGCTAATTCTTTAGAATGTGAAAGTGAAATTGCTTCACTTTATTTAGTAAGTCGCTATTGTTACAGTAAAATAAGGCAATTCAAAGAGATATTATTGGTTTGACTGTAGGATGCCCAAAAATGTTTACAATGTTCAGGCTTTCTTACCCAATGCATGGATAGTACTTGCAGGCATATTGGGAACTCTGAGTGTATAAAGTTCTCACATCAATGTGTTTGTAAGGTCAGAGGTGTGCAGAACGCCTCAAAAATGAGATTTCCTAACAGAAGTACGACTCATCAATCCAGTAATTGGGTTATTAAATAATCGGGTCCTTTTCAAAGTCCAGGTTAGCAGCAATTCTCATTTTTGTTTTCTATAAAGCTGGCTGCTTCTTGGCTTTTTTTGTAGCAACCTGACCATTTTTTGTTAAATGGAGAAACATCATCCCTAGGGCACACTGAGGTTCTCAGATTGCTTTTAAATAAATTGTAACCGCAACTTCAAGCTTGGAGTGTAATGTAGAAGTCTTGAATTTGATGTTTATGATCCAGTTTAGTTGTAGCCTCAAGTTGTTTCTAATTGTTAGTGACTTGCAGGCCACCAAGATGCATGTAAACACTGGGATGGTATTTCCATATAGTTTCTGCCAAGTCCAAGGGAAAGATCTGATCTCATTAGCTCCAACAACAATAGGGGTTCCTAATTTTTTATACTTCCATAAAACTGTTAGCTTTCAGCACAAAAACTATGCAGAAGGATTTAACTGTCTTTCACCAAGTGATTATGAAATGCTCATCTTTCAAGAGAGAGTTTAGTGTTCTAGGTGACATTAATCTCTCCTCAATTGGTTTGTATTGTACTTAATCTTAAAAGTTAAGGGCACCGAACAAAAATGATAATACACTCTTCTACACCCTGCTCCTGCAGAGGATTGCCAACTTAAGTGAAACTGAATCTTCCAGATAAATTAGTTTAAAAATTTAGTGTTAAATCTCCTTAAGTTTGTGATTTGAGAGGTTTGGGTTTACTCTTCCTTCCGTCTGTGCAAGTTGCAGCAGCTTGTCTGTCACATTATTTCTCAGTACGGCCTGTCTCTGCTGGAGACACTCTTCCTTCATCTATACAAAAATAGATGGATGGGAGTGTGGGGGTTTTTGCACATCAGCAATTAGGAATTCAAATCTAGAGTTGGGATCTAGTTACCAGTACATTTTCTATGTCTGTATTTCATTAAGGAGTCTCTGAAGCAGTTGTTCTCCTGTGGAGAAATGGTTCCTTATGGACCTCTGTGCTTTGCTGTTTCTCTTAGAAACACACTGAAATTGGGAACGTTTTGTCTTCATTTGCAACATGGAGATGTTCCTGATGGATGTATTGTGGCATGCCCTGAAACTTGCTGAAAAGGGGCACTTCCATATGCAAGAGCTCTAATTTTTAGCTTAAGTCTTCTGAACTGTTAGGGATTGTCAGTCTGCTGGGAATACCCATCTCTGTCTGTATTGCCTGTGTTACTTATTTTAGCCATTTGATCATGAGCTGGCTTCAATAACAGGGGATTCCATGCCTTTCTTTCCTTGCTTGTACAGGTTTACCATGTTGGCAGAATTCTATTTTGAGACCCTAAACAGTGAAATAGGGCATTGTTGATTTCTCTTACAGACAACCTGGACTTCTGCCTGAGCCTCTTTCTTATCTCGTGGAGTTGTGTAGTATCAAAGAGCAGCTTGTCCAAGTTGTGTGGCACATTTTAATATTAAAAATTACTTTCAGCTCAGTTGAAAATATCAACCCATTCTCTCTGACTCTGCCTGTAGTGCCAGGATCTGTGCAGTCCACGGACTTGAACCAGCACTCAGCTATCTCTATATGTTTTCTCCTCAGAAAATACATTCCAAAAACTTTGAAAAGACTCATACATGGGTAACTTAAAACTGTTGTCTGGACTTTTATGGGCACTCAGAACTTTTTTGTCCATGATATGCATTAATTAAAGGTGTGCCTTTTATATTAGGTGATCTTACCCTAAATCTTTTGAGAAAACCATGGTGCTTGCTAGGTTTTAGTTCACCTTGATGGACTTATGTGATTGTCATAGACATCAGAGGAACAATACTGAATCATTGAAACTGTATTTAAGAAATGTCAAAATTTTATTTTATAATAAAAAATTCCCATGAGTCGTTCCTTTTTGTATGCTGTGCAAACTAAAAGAAAATACTGTCAAACTTGAAGACCCATGTTTTGTGAAAGATACAGATACATATTTCTACTTGTAAATTTTTGAACCATGTCCAGGATATATGAGCAGGGTTTCCTGCACAAGAGGATGAAAAGTCAGTTGCTTGCACAGAAGGTAGGCAGTTTAGGAAGGCTTTTCAAAAAGTCTAGGGGCTGCTGAAATAAGAGGATTAACATCTTGTGACAGATGGCTATAGTTTTAATTGTCATAGGTTATAGTGGTCATTATTCTTTGCATTTAAACCATATAAGAAGAATTAACTGAGTGGCCCTGCTTAACTGTCAATGGGGTTCTCTTAGCTCTTTGCATTTCAAGTGAGATTAATAAATGAAAACATGTTGTACAGGCAGGGTGTATTTTATTGAAAGATTCATGAAGTTTCAATGACATTGTTAAGGTATTTAATTAGTCTCATGAAAAAAGTGGAGTGACCCTTTTAGAGAAGCTGATAAATCATATAATAGCTGTTAGATCCTCTTTATTCCTTCCTTTATAAGATTAACTTTGTGCTAAGCAATTTATGCTAAGTTTTCCCTTTTATTGGTAACCAACGTTATCTGTGCTTCATGAATAGATTATTGGAGATAACATCATGTAATTAACAAGAGATGCAGAAAAGTAAAAGTACAATTTGTGTAAGAATTGTATGAGAGAAAATGTTAATTTCTTAACTAGGAAGGATATTTAAAGGGATAAAAGGAAGGCAAAATAGTGCAGTTCTTTGAAAGGATTAAAGTAACCTTATCTCGTGTTCTTTCAGAAGGTGGGATTGCATGAGTGTGTGAAAGTCATGTTCAATGAGCTATTCACAACTCTAATGAATTGTAGACACAAGTTTGCATTGCCTTTTTTTTTTTTCCAAAAGTGATTGATAAGGTGGAGGTTATGCCTTAGCTAAACTGAATAATTGAAATTAGTAAAAGGGGCGATTGTACAACCTGCGGTTATTCAGAATTGTATAAAAATGTCATTCTGAAGTGCAGTAAATTACGATGCTGTGGTAGGAAGAGTGAGTACATTTTTTGATAAGGGTAAACATCACAAAATCAAAGATTTAAGACAAAATACCTGTCAGTAACACTTCAGTATGCTGTTATCTTCTCCTTTGAAGTATTTCTGAAATATCTGTGATGGTGTTCTCGTAAGAAATTTACACAGAATCCTATTTCCAATCTCATTTCCTTCTAGACCTCGGGTCTTGTATTCTTACGCACCACCATTTTTTCTTCTTGAGTTTTCAAAATAAAATTGGACGAGGATAAATTGATTACGGAGTTCAGAGCTTTCTTTAAAAAACAGCAATAGATACCGACGTCTGCTGAGTCGTTCATAGGGACATTTGTTAGCTGTCATGGTAACCATTTCTGTGTGGATGTGAGCCAACCTTGTGGCATCTCACTGGGAACGCACGTCATTTTTTGTCCTTTTCCTCAGTGTTAGAGTTGGCCCCAGCGTTGGACTGAGATGTAGAACCTTGGAGCCGTGGCTGATCGTATGAATTTGCAATTTGTTAGGTTGGAGTCTGTTAGCTCGAAAATAGGTGTTCTGAACACCGAGTAAGGAAGTTTCCAGAAAGATTTAATAATGGTGAAGTAATAGTTAAAATAGTTTTGCAGGGACTCTTAGCTGATGCGTGTACTGAATAGTTGGGTGTAATTTGAAGCTGTCCAGATAGCAAAACCATGAAAAATGAGAATAACTACTGTGCATATAAAGATTTATTATGCATCTATGTTACAGTATGCTTATTTTATCAAAAATAGACCATTATGAAACCTGGCTTTTGCACCTGCTCTTCATTAATTTTTGAAGTTAAATAGCTCTTGAGTGGTCTTTTCTACCAAATACCAGAGGATATTTGAGGCTTACTAGCAACAGACACTTGCTGAATGTAGAGTTTAACATTATTGGTAAAATAATCCACTACTAAAATTGTAGTCAAGCATGAANTACAACCTGCGGTTATTCAGAATTGTATAAAAATGTCATTGTGAAGTGCAGTAAATTACGATGCTGTGGTAGGAAGAGTGAGTACATTTTTTGATAAGGGTAAACATCACAAAATCAAAGATTTAAGACAAAATACCTGTCAGTAACACTTCAGTATGCTGTTATCTTCTCCTTTGAAGTATTTCTGAAATATCTGTGATGGTGTTCTCGTAAGAAATTTACACAGAATCCTATTTCCAATCTCATTTCCTTCTAGACCTCGGGTCTTGTATTCTTACGCACCACCATTTTTTCTTCTTGAGTTTTCAAAATAAAATTGGACGAGGATAAATTGATTACGGAGTTCAGAGCTTTCTTTAAAAAACAGCAATAGATACCGACGTCTGCTGAGTCGTTCATAGGGACATTTGTTAGCTGTCATGGTAACCATTTCTGTGTGGATGTGAGCCAACCTTGTGGCATCTCACTGGGAACGCACGTCATTTTTTGTCCTTTTCCTCAGTGTTAGAGTTGGCCCCAGCGTTGGACTGAGATGTAGAACCTTGGAGCCGTGGCTGATCGTATGAATTTGCAATTTGTTAGGTTGGAGTCTGTTAGCTCGAAAATAGGTGTTCTGAACACCGAGTAAGGAAGTTTCCAGAAAGATTTAATAATGGTGAAGTAATAGTTAAAATAGTTTTGCAGGGACTCTTAGCTGATGCGTGTACTGAATAGTTGGGTGTAATTTGAAGCTGTCCAGATAGCAAAACCATGAAAAATGAGAATAACTACTGTGCATATAAAGATTTATTATGCATCTATGTTACAGTATGCTTATTTTATCAAAAATAGACCATTATGAAACCTGGCTTTTGCACCTGCTCTTCATTAATTTTTGAAGTTAAATAGCTCTTGAGTGGTCTTTTCTACCAAATACCAGAGGATATTTGAGGCTTACTAGCAACAGACACTTGCTGAATGTAGAGTTTAACATTATTGGTAAAATAATCCACTACTAAAATTGTAGTCAAGCATGAAAAAAACCCCACCAAAAAAACAAGCCCACCCTCAAAAGCTTTAAGCAATGGAGAGCTGTTACATTACTTTGTGCTGGTTTTAGGACAATTAGAATTTGACATAAGTAAAAGTTGAAGTGGTGGTGCTGTTGTATTTTTATTGAATTTGAAGAAAAAGTAATGTCACTTGAGAATAATAGATAAAGACCTCGTAATTTAGCAAAATATCCATCATAGTTTACGTATTTTCTTTTTTAAAAAAAGTTTGTGTGTCTGGAAGTAGTTGAATGTTAGAGTTTTAGTTTCACATGTAGTGTGTGATATGAATCAGTCACTCAGTTGAATTCCTGTTGGAATTATCCTGGAAGCTTTTTCAGAAGAAAAATCTCAGAAATGTAAGATATGAAAATATAAGCTTCCCCCCTCCCTGTTTTACTGCTACTTAGGGCAGAAGTTTTTATCTTTAGGGATATAGAAGCAAAGCTGGTTTAGGAAAGAAGTGGAGGTCAGTCTGTCATGACTGTCAGAAGGAAAAGAATCAAGCTAATTTTTTTTTTTTAGAAGCAAACATTGGTAATTCGTTTTTCAGCAAATAACAAATGTCTTTGCAATTAATTTTGCATGATTGGCCTTTGTTATCAGCCAAGAAATGTGATCAGTCATAACTTAGTAGTTTTTCAAAATGTCATATACATAAAGTTAAAATGTGCTCAGCAATCAAATAAGTAGGTATTTGTTAATGAATCTGGAACCTTAAAAAGTGGAAAAAACCCCAGAGTTCTTAACTGCTAGGGATGGAAAAAAGAGAGGCCAATAGGAAGAGTTACAAACTTCAGATCTTTCCTCCTTTCTCTTTCTTGGACTGTTGTAACAGTTACTTTGACCCAAACTTGTGCTGTGGCATGTACTTATATGACAAATACTACTAACTAGAGAAAAAAAAAATCTTAATGTGTCTTAGTGAGCATTTGTTGGAATTTTTTGGCACCAGCTTTTGGATAACCCCTGGATACCTGTTACTTTGTGTTAAATCAATGCAAATATTTAGAGGGCTCTGAATGTTTTTAAGGTGAATGGTTCTTAAGATGGATGGATGCCTTTGGTACAGGAGATCACAGGGAGCTTGAAATCAGCATTGCTACTATTTTTAATAGTAAAATGTCTTGTTGGTTATTGGTTCATGTATTTTTTTTTGTAAATAAACTGTAATATATTTTTTTAAGTGTGAGCTTTTTTAGACCTACAATGACCGTGTATTACTCAATTCTAAAACTTACCTAAAGCTTATTTCATAAAAGTTTATTTCTTTACGATGGGAAATATAAAGCTGCTCTCAGAGTGTGTAATGCTAACAGACTTCGGTGGCCTAAACCAAGATGTGCTGGTTTCTGGCCTCATTTTGAATTCTTCCAGTTGAAATTTTCCTAATACTTTCATTCCAAGACTGAAAGTATGGAAAAATACACTTGTGCCCAAATGAGTTATTTAGAAATGTTTTATTATTACCCAGTTTCCAAGGAAGAAAATTGAGCTTGGCTGCACTGAGGATGTTTCAGTACTTAAGGGCTGTGTGAAATTCAACAGGACTTTCCATGCATTTGCAATTCAGGGCTGCCTTAGGAGGAGATAAATCTGGGCATAATAATGAGGGTGCAGGTTGGCAGGAGAGGGAAGGCTGCTACAAAGAATTGTTTATTTAAAATAAACATACTGGATTTTTTTCAACCTGTGCCTTCTGCCTCCCTGGCAGGAAAAAGAGGGGAGATGGCCTGGTATAAGAGTACAGGCAAGGAAATTGGGGGCTAAGTGGGACAAGTAGGAGCTCTTGACCAGCTGCCACAACTCAAGACCACCAGCTTGGAGTCTGGAAGCTGGATCCATGCTGGGATTAGGAACCCGTGGGCAGAGGCGATGGGGGTGAGAGAATGTATCTGAAGGAGTAAGCAGGACCAGGAGAACCAAAAGGCAAGTTGGGCAAGAAGTCAGTATTGAGGAAGATGCTTGAGACCAGGTTACAAGTGTGGTTGAGAGGCAGAGATGGCTGCTTATTTTGTAGCCTAAGGCTGTTGCCTTTCAGCCTGGCACTAAAACAGAAGTTTGGGAGTGAGGGGAGAGACTGATAAGGCTCTGTTACCTCGACCAGGGCAGAATACATGGAGTTTGGGAGAAGCAGGTAGAGGAGACTATGACTACTGCACTGCCATTTGGTGCTTGGAACCAAGCCCAGACAGATCATTACTGCTGCCAGTTCTTCAACTTGGGTGGCAGATATGTGACACTTAGATTTATTAGCCCTGGTTTCAGTAAGTTTCCACGTAATTTGTTTTTTGCTGGCTATTTTACAAATGACTAAGATAAGTGTAGGCGTATGTCTAGGGAAAAACAGGAGGAATTTGAGAGTTTCCGAGTCAGGCTCTTTGAAAATGGAGGGGAAAAAGGTTGTCAAGACCATGTTCTGTCCCGAGATGCAAGATGAGCGTGTGACTGTGTGCTGTAAATCAGATGCAAGATTAAAACCATCTTGTGTGCAACTGCCCTGTTGAACTGGGTTCTCCCATGCTCCTGTTGCAGTGACCTTATGTATTGTCCACGGGTAAACTAATAACTAAACAGCTAAAACGGAGAGGTTTGCTGGGTGCCTCCCTCAAGGATGTGCGGCATGTGGAAGGGCTGTGTATTCCCTGGGGTTGCTGTAAGAGCAATACTTTGAGAAATAGGCTTTTATCACCAAGGCATTCCAAGATGAGGGAATGCATCTAACCTTAGTTTGAAAGTAGCTCTGGCAGCTCCTATGTGCAGTGATGCTGGAGGTGTGTTTTGGGAGCAAAGGGTCGGGATCCTCAAGGTTTGTGTTCACTTGGTCTTTTGGCAGGCAGCCACTGCTGTCCTGCTCAACATGAAGGAAGGGCAATGCAGATGAACATCCTTGTTCAGCTAAACCTGAAAAGGTTTTTATGGAACAAATAAATGTCACTTTTTTCCACCTCAAACAGCTCCCTCTTGCTCCAGCTGCTGTTGTTTGCAGGCAGACTGAAATTCAAAGGCAGTAGTCAGTCCCAAGGTGGCAGGAATATTGTGTGTTGTAACTGTTCACTTGCAGAAGTGTAGAGCTCCTCCTGCAAACAGTGTGTATGTTATGAGGACTGTCATGCTTGAGTGTAATATAATGTCTTTTCACTAAATTAAATACCCACAGGAGTCTGGCTGACTGGAAGCACTGGCAAGGGGATATAGACCCTTTAATCTCTAGGAATGATAATATATTTACAGTTGATGGCTGCATAATGACATAAGTAGTCACAGTCTTGGTCCCAAATAAGAGGTCTTAGTATCTCACATATCCCCATTCAGGTGTTTCAGGAAGGCTACAGATGTAATAATGGATCTGATCCTTGGTGCCTCTCATCTACTTATTTGGGCTTTGCCAATCCCAGTTGTATTGTGCTGGTAGAAGGCTGTAAAGGAACTCTGTCTTGTGCTGCTTTGATAGTATGCTCCAGGGCCATTGTTGCTGTGTGAGAAATTCTTATCCTAAAATTCCAGTCTTCGTGCAGTACAAATATGATAGGGTGAGACTTGTGCATACACTTGGTGAGGGCAACTCAAGAGATAAAAGATAAGCTACTGCAGCTTAGTTGTTTGGCCCTTTCCTGATGACAATACTTCAGTTTAGCAGGGAGTTTTTGGTCTGGAATCTGTTTTGAAAAGCTTGTCTTCAGCAATACAAGTTTTAAGCTTCAAGGTGAGCATCACATGTAGACAGAACAGATCCCACCAACTGATTGCAGAATCTTCTTAAAGAGGAAAGCAAGGCTGTTCACAGATTATTTTTATTACTTGTTTTACTTATGTAATAAGGAAATGGTTGGGAATATAATTTATGTGAAACAAAGCTTACTTAGTCTATCAGAAGTTGCCAATGTGTTTTGTTAATTTTTGATATAAAAGAAAAAAACTCTAGTGTTAATTACTCAATTAAATGTGTCTTCTGCAGAGTTCTGCTTTTGTATTAACATACTGCTTCCCACAATATGCAAAGGCATTAAAAAAAGAAAAAAATCCAGTGCCTTACTGGAGGAGAGAAAATTTTGTACTCTTTCTTACAGTGCTTCAGATGCTAAACTGTGAATTGACAGAAATGTTACTCTTCTTAATGGTTTTAGAAAGATGATTTCTTTAATTTTCTGGATGCCATAAATTGTCCTTCTCTCTTTTTTTTAAGTAAAGCTGCTCCCTTCCGTAGCTTACATTGTGCTAAATTGATGATGAAGAATATGAGGTTTATGAAGATAAATGTCAGGAATGTCTTCTAAAGCAGACATTCAGATTTTTTTGGATTAATGGGAAAGAAGGTCAATAATTGCATGGATTTCAATAAGCTTGAGATGAAATGGCATTCCTGTGGTGCCAGTGATTATTAAAACATTGTGAATTCATTTCAAGTTACTGTACTCGGGTTTAATATACCTTCCATTGTGAAGGAATGACTCAGTAAGGGCTGTCAATTTGTACAGGTGATAGGAGATAATTCATACTGCAATTGTATTTTGAAGAGAAAAAAGTTATAGCAGACAATACATAAATTTCTGTATGGCAGCCTTAATTTTAATTCTGCCTTATTAAATAGGGCCCTCCAGACTTCCCCCAGCATACGCCTGGACCAGTTCCTACCAACTTCTCCCAAGCCCCGAGGCTGCCAATCCAGGACCAGTGGAGAGGGCCACCCCCACCACCTCCACCACTCCCTCCTCCACCTCCTCAGGACAGAGACCCTTTCTTCATAGCAGGTGAGCATTTTCAATCCCATTAACAATTAACACCCGTCTTTTGTAAAGTGACTCTGCACTGTGACTGCATATCCACAACACGAAGTGTTCAGAAGAACCCGAGGGCTGGAAGATCCCATCTGATGTAGCCAGGCTGGTACATGCCAGAAATTCTGGTTGTCTAGTATATTTTTACTTCTTCTGATGTGGATTTTTACTTTTTTTTTTAATGTGTCTTCACCCCTAACTGCCGTGAATCCACATATTTATGTAGACACAAAAATAATTAGTATCTAAGTGATTGTTGCAGTTAAGTTGTTGCACTTTGTTATATTTTCGATAACAAATACTCTCCATGCACTTGGATTTCCTCTTGTAACTCTTTAAACTGCCTAGACTGTGTGTGTAGTGTAAGAAATTTGTTAAGATAAAATGGTACAGCCTAGCAATCAAGAGAGGGTAAGTGCATGTTTCATTTATACCATCTATATGTAATGTGTGTATATATATAAAATAATGTGTATTATAATACAATATACATGTACAATATGTAAAAATGTGCTAAATACATGCTCAGTGAATGGTATCAATGCTTTGAGTTCTGTGGTTTAAGCTATAATCACTGGAATCCTCCACTGATTTCATTAACGTGGAATTTCCAAAAGGTATTGCTGATTCCAGCAAAGTACCAGTTGTGCTGGTCTTTCAAGGATTAATTCCTTTTATACACAAGTGACAGGAACAAGAGAAACGTAACCTTGAGGATTGCTCTTACAGTTAAAACATCCCGTAGAGTTTTGCATCCTGCAGATTTCAAGTTACTTTCCAAAACAGACTAGAGCTTTATGTTTCCGAAATGCGTTTGTGTGCCAGCGAGGTTGTCATTTATCAATTCTCTCCTTCCCACAGATCCGAGGTTCCCGGGTCATCCCTTGTTCGAGCAGCGAAGCCCCCCACCTCCGCCGCCTCCCCCGCTTCTTAACAGCGCGCATCCCGTTCCTACGCAGAGCCCGATGCCNCCCGGCCCCGGCGCTGCACCGCCGCTGGAAGGCGGGGAGCTCTGGGGATGTGCGGGGGGCCGGGATGAACATCATTACAGAACGGTGTAGAGGGCAGGAACCCTTGAATTCCTCTTGTCTTTACTTCAGCAGGAGCCCTTGAATCCCTCTTGGTTTTACTTCAGCTGTTGCCTTATGCAGCTTTAAGTGTAAACGGCTTTACACTGCTTCTGTTGGTCTTTTTCCTCCTCTGTATGATTTTAGTTTAACCTGGTTCATAGCTGCTTACGGTTCTAAGGACTTGGGAAACTAGAGCTGTCTTTCAGGAGTTTATTACCTTGAAATTAATTTTTCTTTTTTTCATGTGAAGGGTCCCATGCATCCTCCATTACAGCCTCAGCCACAACCTCAGCCTCAGCAACACCATCACCAGCAGCAACAGCAGCACCATCACCAGCAGCAGCAGCAGCATCACCATCTTCAAGGGCCTCCACAGCCCTTGATGCCCATGAGCCAGCCGCAGTTCAGGCCTCACATGCCAGCCGCACAGCAGCAGCCAAATAACAACAGGATGCAGTGTCAGCCACGACAGGGTCCAATGAAGCCAAGGCATGTAAGTACCACGTATGTCAGTGTCCTGCATGAGTAGCAGGCATGTAAGCACAGGTTTCAAAACTCACCGGTGTGGGTTTTCAGTTTTGTTTATTCCCTTCCTGCTCTTTCCTCTACATTTACCATGTCCTGCTCATTTTCTGCCTTGATCATTTTATAATCTATATTGAAAAATACCATATGTATCTTTCTTTTCTCCTCTGGTCTTCAGTGTTCTCTTTGATTTGGGTCCAACATTGCAGTTGGCCAAGAACTAGCAANAGTGATTGTTGCAGTTAAGTTGTTGCACTTTGTTATATTTTCGATAACAAATACTCTCCATGCACTTGGATTTCCTCTTGTAACTCTTTAAACTGCCTAGACTGTGTGTGTAGTGTAAGAAATTTGTTAAGATAAAATGGTACAGCCTAGCAATCAAGAGAGGGTAAGTGCATGTTTCATTTATACCATCTATATGTAATGTGTGTATATATATAAAATAATGTGTATTATAATACAATATACATGTACAATATGTAAAAATGTGCTAAATACATGCTCAGTGAATGGTATCAATGGTTTGAGTTCTGTGGTTTAAGCTATAATCACTGGAATCCTCCACTGATTTCATTAACGTGGAATTTCCAAAAGGTATTGCTGATTCCAGCAAAGTACCAGTTGTGCTGGTCTTTCAAGGATTAATTCCTTTTATACACAAGTGACAGGAACAAGAGAAACGTAACCTTGAGGATTGCTCTTACAGTTAAAACATCCCGTAGAGTTTTGCATCCTGCAGATTTCAAGTTACTTTCCAAAACAGACTAGAGCTTTATGTTTCCGAAGTGCGTTTGTGTGCCAGCGAGGTTGTCATTTATCAATTCTCTCCTTCCCACAGATCCGAGGTTCCCGGGTCATCCCTTGTTCGAGCAGCGAAGCCCCCCACCTCCGCCGCCTCCCCCGCTTCTTAACAGCGCGCATCCCGTTCCTACGCAGAGCCCGATGCCCTTCAGCCCGCCCGGGCCCGCCTTCAACCAGCAGGGGCAGCAGGCGGTGTACCCGCGGGACCGGCCGGTGCGGCCCAGCATGCAGCCGCAGGGCCCCGTGGGCATCCTGCACTTCAACCAGCCGGGCTCGGCCGCCCCGCGGCCCTTCATCCCGCCGCGGCAGCAGTTCCTGCAGGCGCCGGGACAGCCCTTCCTGGCGCCGCACACGCAGCCCAGCATGCAGGTACGGCGCCGGCGGGCAGCGGAGCGCAAGGCCTTCGGCGCTGCCGGGCCGAGGGGCAGGGCCCTTGTCGTGTCTCCTTGCTGCTGTGCCGGGAGAGCGATGGATGGAGCTGCTCCGCGCTGCGCTGGNATCACCAGCAGCAGCAGCAGCATCACCATCTTCAAGGGCCTCCACAGCCCTTGATGCCCATGAGCCAGCCGCAGTTCAGGCCTCACATGCCAGCCGCACAGCAGCAGCCAAATAACAACAGGATGCAGTGTCAGCCACGACAGGGTCCAATGAAGCCAAGGCATGTAAGTACCATGTATGTCAGTGTCCTGCATGAGTAGCGGGTGTGTAAGCACAGGTTTCAAAACTCACCGGTGTGGGTTTTCAGTTTTGTTTATTCCCTTCCTGCTCTTTCCTCTACATTTACCATGTCCTGCTCATTTTCTGCCTTGATCATTTTATAATCTATATTGAAAAATACCATATGTATCTTTCTTTTCTCCTCTGGTCTTCAGTGTTCTCTTTGATTTGGGTCCAACATTGCAGTTGGCCAAGAGTAGCGGGTGAAGGGGTTTTGAAGGATAGGTTTGCTTTATAAGGCTTTACAACTGCTGGTAATCTGTGATTACGTGGGAGCCTAGTTCTGTGACACTCTTGATTTGAAGGCCTCTCTGTACCATTGCTGATCAGTTTTATGGTTCAGATAATGCCTCTCCCTGTCTTGTGAGTTTCCTCCAATGCAGCATATTCTGTTGCTTGGTAGGTGGGTAGCACAACAGCCTGGAGCAGTGCTCATGACAATGTAACTATAGTTTAGCATAATTGCGTTGATTAGGAAAGGAAATCACATTGTGAATCCAGTTTCTACGAATGATGTTAAACAAGTGAGATTAAGTTTTGCTTTTAATTTGAAAAAAAGGTTACTAGAATGTTCTCATTTCTGGTTTTGGTTTTTTTTTTTCTTTTTTTCCGACATTAAAAATATTGTGTCTTTTCACAAAGCTTATTTTCCCAAACTGAACTAAATCAGGACAATGCGAAACCGAAACCACTTCAGCCTGGTTTGTGATGGGAGTCAGCAGTTTTTTCTCTTTCTGCTTTTCAGAGTACCCCCTCACAGAACATTGTCAAGCGTTCCAATCAGCAGCTCCAGTCGACTGCTGCCAGGAACAGCAACCTGCGCGAGCTGCCCATAGCCCCGTCCCACGCCATGGAGATGAGCAACAGCCGGCGGAACTCCACCCCAGCTGCTCAGGTCAAACCCATTGCCAGCACCGTGTCTGCCACCAAGGCTGTCCCTGGTGGCGGCAACTCCCAGGGAAGGCCTGAGATGAAAGCTAAAGCAATCACTCCAGTGGGCCAGGCAAAGTCAGAAGGAAAATCTGAACCGGAGGTAAGGGATTGTTTTGTTTTGTTTTGTTTTGTTTTTTGTGGGGTTTTTTTTTTTTGGTGGTTTTTTGTTTTGTTTTTTTGCCTTAACAGAAGACCAAAAACCAAACAACAAGAAACAAAGGTTGCACCTTTAAGAAACTTCCCTAGTCCGATTTAGGAACTGAAAGCACACTCAATGTATTTATCCACCAAATATTTTTTGGTGCCACTAGAGGCCTCCCTTCTGAATTGCACTTTCCTCTTTTATTGCAACAGCAGAAATAGTCTTCATTGACAGAAAAGGTCTAGAAGGTAATGGTTAACTTGTTTTGCAGGAAGAGGAGTAATTTCTACTAGGAAAAGGCAGATTTGAGTAAAGGTGACCAGTGATACAAGTCTCTGAAATACTCATTTTGCCCATTTTTATTTTTGCAGAATTATAATTTATTTTGAGGTGATCGTATTTTTTTAAATCTGAAAGCCTCTTCCCTGTCATTTTCTATGATGCTGTATGGCTCAAAGGAAAAAAGGCGGCTATCTAGAGAGATGTCTTCTCTTGCTGTTTTCCTTTAAGCTGTTCAGTCTCTACTATGCCTTGAGCTTTCATGCAGGAGGTCATAGCTATGCTGTCCATGGAGCTTCTTGCTCTTGCAAAAGAAAACCTCTTTTTTATGAAACCTTTTCATGTAAGGAAAAAGAGGAGATACTTCTGAGTTTTCCATTTTGGAGAGAGTGATGCTGTTTGCTCTGCTGGTACTCTGCACAATTGAAAAAATCAGATGCCAGTTGTTTTCAGCTCCACTGGATCATGTCATACGAACAGCTGACCATTTCCCTGCACAGATCTCCTGGAAGCTAGAGAAGATTCCCCATGAGCTCTGTTACTTAGAGAGAGTGAGTAGGATTGAGCTGATGGTGCTCTTTATCCTGAGCACGATGGCTAAATGCACCCTGGGTGCTTTGTCAGGCTATTCTGTGAAGAACTGTAAATCTTCATAGTTATAGTTAACCATGAATCTTGTCTCAAGGACCAGGTTTTCTTCAGCAACTGTTAAAAGCTTTAATTGTGATAATGCTGTCTTCCTGTTAAGCTGCTCATGATTAGCTCTTCATCTTCTTCTTGAATTAGGGATAGTCATAACTAATTTCCACAAATGAGGCACAAAAGAAACCCAAGGCTTATCAGTGTTTGACCTCCTGTGCACTTGTTTTTCAATGGAAAGGAAAAAAATCCTTTTCTTAGCTTTTAATTTTAATTTTTTGAAAAAATATTTAAGTAGTCTCTTTCCCTTCAATCTCTTGGAATAATCTCAGTCACAGAAAATGCAGTGCTTCATAGAGAATCCTTGTCTTTCAGGCCATTAGTAAGGTAAGTCTTGAAAAATCACAGGCTACCCCATCTAAAACATCTTGAAGTTATTCTGTAGTTAGTCATATCAAAATTAAGGCATTAGTTCTAAAGTATCTCTAGCAGTATTTAGAAAATAATATTTTCTAATTTATTTTAATTACATGAATTAGAAAACTAAAAAGCAAACAACCCCAAAGCAATCATCTTGTTGTCTGCATTTTACATTTTAAACATACTCTAGCCTGTGGTTATAAAACCACCTATTCTTACCTGTGTGAATTCTTGGTGTATTACAAATAAAGCTTTATTTCTCCATCAAAACTGGCACTGAAAAAATCCTGATACCTGTTGTATGCAAGTTATTGCAAAGCAGGATAAAAAAACAGGGTTGTGTTGCAAAAATTGAAGTGTCCTAGTCAAGCCCTTGTAGGTCTGTTTGGCAAGCATTAGGAGAGTGTGACTGGGTTCACACAGAACTTTCTTCTTCCAAAGCACACCTGGAGCAGAGCCTGGTGCTGCGAATGGTGTTGTAGCAATTGTCCCATTTCTGCTGTGCCACTGCAGTGGTCTTGTTCACTGCTGCTGCTTATTGTCACTCTTACAGATGGGAATTGCGCTAAAAATTTAATTGCACTAAAAATGTTCATTTATAAGCATTTAAACATATTCCTCGCTGTTTTTGTTGTGTAGGTTATTACATATCTCTCCTTAGACAGATTGTAATGTTCTGCAGTCTTTTTTGTGTGTTTTTCTTGTAATTAGCTGACTTCATCCTGTTCTTTTGCTTTCGATGATGATGAGAAAGAGTTAAGTTCTGTCACCTTTTCTAGTGTATGGCACATAACTGAATTGGGCAGGTTATTTTGCAAGTGTCTTCAACTGGAAAATTAAGACTTTTCTTTGCATCTTTCTTTCAGAGTCTGTGGCTGTATTTATGAGTGGCCTATCATTTAGGAAGCACCAAAAAAAATAGCAGTATTGGCTGTTAGAGGTCTTGCCCACCCTAAATATAGATATTTGGAAGGTTTGCAATGTGAGTGACTTGAAGATTAAAAACTGTATATTAATGAATGCTTGTGTTCCTGTGAGGCTACAAAATACTGACCTTAAATGCCTGTTCAGAATAGCTTTTACTCCCCAGGATTTAAACCGTGTATCCTTAGTCTGAAACATCATTTTGTCATTGAAACAGGAAAGTCTGGATGATGTGGTCCTAATTCTGCTCCTGTTGAAGTCAGCTTAGGATAAGAGGAATTAAGGCAGTAATTAAGCATTTTTGAGTTTAAAGAAGAGGGAGAATGGAGAAAGGTGTCTTTAGGAGAAATGGATATTGGAGCTCAGAACAGGAGGGAAATTAATAGAGCACTGCATAGTCATCGGTGTACTGATGTTAGTACTTATACTGGGGATAATGTCCTTGATGTACTGAAAGAAAACCTTTGTATTCCATTCTTCCAAATCCAGTCAATTCTGAATTTAAGTTGTTGGATTTTACGTTGCAGTCTTTTCTCACAAGGCTTGCGATAGGGAAAAGAGCTGTTGCATTAAATTACTAGATCAAATGTATCTGAATATTTTCATCTTTTCGGAAATGAACTACCTGAAAAATTGTAGATGTCTAAACTAGAATTTTCTCCAGTTTAAGTAATTTGTCTTCCGAATTTTTGTAGTGGTGCCTCCTGTCTTGTGCTTAGAGGAGTCTTATCACAATTTTTGTTTCCAGTTGGAAATTGGCAAGAGGGCAGTGTGCTTCTTAGAGTAACTTGTAACCTTGTTCTTTGCTCTGTCCTTGTTTGTCCAAGATTTAGAACACCTCTGCTTTTAGGGTGTCTCATACCTCCCTCGGGTTCAGGAGCTGATGTTATCAGCAATATGAAATGTACTGTGTGTGTGCATAGATACCCTTTAATTCAGATATTTTGTGGGTTTGAACACAAGCAACCAAATGATGCAATTTGGATCTGGCTGTACCTTTTGCTAACACTTGGCATGAATTTTTAGACAAATTATTCTGGCCTTTTATGGTTTTAGTGTTACAGCTTAAAAAAATAAAGATAAGCCTGCTGAATAGATGTGTGTTTCTGCCACAGATCAGACCATGTTGAATGCTCTGTTCTTGCACCCGTTTTACTGAGACACATAAGTGGTCCTGGTTGCATGATTCCTTTTTTGTTTCTTGGGAGCCAGCCAGAACATTAACAGTGTCTGGTTCGTATGACTCAGCATTTAGTTCTATTAATTGGTAATTAATCCTGCAAACCTCTAAAAGGCATGGGTTTGTTTATTTCTTTTTAATACACTACATGAAAAGTAAGCTACCTGTACTAGGACTTAAATTTCAGCAGGAAGTTTAATCCCTTGATTTAGAGTGTGTCCTTGCTGTCTTCTCCTAAGTCAACAGTGCCATTCTGGACTCCCCAGAGGAAGGATGTGGGACTGCTGCTTCTCTTGCTGATGCTCTTCAGCTAGATTCAGGAAAGCAGCCCGTAACATTTTCTTCTGGTGCTTTCTATCAGAACTGCCTTGGACCTTAAGGCAGAAGGAAAACTTAGAGCTAAGTCTCAGTCTTCCTTCAAACCTCAGTGAAACGCATCATGTTAAAGCTGTTCAAAGATGGATGAGAATTCCCACTTGAGAAAAACTCAAAACCTGGTAGAAAAAAGCCACCCCCACAAAACCAAGTGCATGTCTGGCCTTCGGTACTCTGCAGCCTCCTGTAAAAGAAGAAGCCCTACACATGTACAATGTACCATTTCTTCATGTTGGGGAGTTCTCTACCCAGAACGTGTGAAGCTTAATAATTTATATAGGGAAAAGGGTTCTCCATGTTTTTCTGCTTTTTCACCTACTGATAGTGTTGCTTCCAGACACAGGATGTGAAAATTATAATGGTTTGATTATAATGGTTATAACTTTGAAGGATGTGTACTTTCTCCCCCTTGATTCTGTAGGCAAAATGCTTGCTTGCCTTTTTCTTTTTTTTTCCTTGGCAGAACTGTTGTTTGTTGGAGAAATCTATACTGGCCTTATTAAACTAATGGGATGGAAATCATTAGCAATAGGCTTTGTGTCCTCTGTTCATCTTGACCCTGTCTTGCCTGTTCCATATGCTGAAAGTCCTTATTACATACTATAGGTCATTCATTTGTACTATACATCACATTTATAACCCCACTCTCTAGGATGGTTTATATAAGGTGCTCTTAAAGCTGAGGAGAAGGAGATTTAACTGCCCCTGTTTTCATCCTGATAAGGAGTTTGCTGTCCTTCTCTGTCTGTAATGTTAGGCCATTGTACAACTAAATTGAGTTAAACCTGCCTTCTAATGGGGATATTTAGTTAATCATCACAGGGCCTTTATATTATCTTCCTCTAGCTGCAAGGGTTATTTTGTTAAGAATTTAACAGTAGTAGTAACTTGGCTTTTGAAGGATTTTGGTCTTCTTTCAGCCTGATCTGCAGTTGTCATATAACCTCAGGGCTCTTGATGCTTGATTTTAACCTTTAAGAAGGGATTGACTTCCTAGGATCATAGCTCATTTCCTGAGTTAAGTTCCAGAAAGGAAGATTTCGGCTTATATTTGTGTTCAAGTTGCCTAAATATTCTACTAAGCATTCTTCAAACTGCATTTGTGTTGGTAATAGAGTTTGTCAGTCATCTTTCTGTGTTCAGTTCTGGCATAGCTGGAATCAGTGTATCTGTCCAAGGGTTGAGTCACAGTCCCTCGGGATGTTCATTCCCCATCTGCTGGCAGGACTCATTCGAGTGTGCTGCAAAGCACGCGTCTCTGTGCAGCTCTGTGTAACCTTTGAGTTGGGTGTTCTCAGCCTACCACATCATGATCTACATCTCCCAAGGCCTCCAGAACTTGTTAGGTGATAAAATGAGCAGGCAAATCTCCTGTAATAAATGGCACTGGTAGAAGTGGTGGTCTTCTGAAGACTAGTGCTGCAATGTTCCAATTGAACATAAGGGGGAAAAAATGACAGGGCTACCTCCAAATGTAAACTTGGTATTGCCTCATAGCAACCGTCAGGCTTGTTTAGATAAATTGTAGAATATTATGATCTAAACCACAGCAGGTGAATAAACTAATTCAGTAAGTTAAGTGAAACAAGTTTTCCCTCTGAACAATTATAGTAATTGTGATACTTAGTGTCTCTGCAAATGACTGAAAATTTTATTAATTGCATCAGGATCTGCATAACAGCACATCCTCCTAGCTGGAGCTTGCATGTTTTCTCATCCTTTGCAAACTATTCTTAGCAGTCTTACTCTTCCTCTGTATTTCATAAGGGTCTTTTTTTTTTTTTCTTTTTTTTTTTCTTTTTTTGCTATAATCCGGCATCTCCGGTTGTCAATACAAGATGAAATATTTGGGTTTCCTCCTGTAGTAGAAGTATGTTTCTGTACTATCTATCACCACAGACCTCTAATTTAGTTATCACAGTGATTATTAATCACCACAATCATGCCCCACAACGTATAGATAAAGATAAGAACTTCTGGGTAGATGTGGCATTCTCATGCAAAGAACTGTGTTAGACCTCATCCCTGAACTACAACCCATACTTAAAAAATAAATACAAATTGTAAAAGTGCAGTTCGGCTAGTCTTCTTTAGCCATTGTTTAGGCTTCTAATTAGACTGCTAATTAGATGCTTGTAATTGGACTTCTAATTTGAGACAATGAGCTGGTTTTTGGTAACTGTGAGAATAATCCCTGTCAATACCTGCTCAGGGAAGAAACAGCTACAGCCGAAGGAAACAAGCATTCAGGATTTGCGCATCTGGGTTCTGTGAGTGCAAATCTGACTCTGCTGGGCTTTCACATCTGTGAACCAACATTGTGGCTGAATCTGTTCTGCTCGTTTTTTTTCTTGGGTTGGAGAGGATTCTAGGGTGCACTAGAATTAGAAGTGCTTGAATATCAAAAAATCCCCAAACCTTCAAGTCACACACACATTTGGGTCACACGTGTTCCAAAACTGGCAGTTGTGTCAAAAACAGTTTTGACCCAGTTGCTGCAAGATACATAAAGGTTCATTACAGATTCCCAGTTTTTGAGAATTATTTTAGCACTCTTTATGCATTAATTAACCAGCATGCAAAATATCGTTGCTTGGAGAGGCTGTTGTTAGGAGTGATTAATACATCTTGAGTAGAATGTTGTGCTCATCACCATTTGTTCGCATTCTAAGTCTAACTTAGTATTTCAAATGGTTAAAAAGAGAGAAATAATATAATAAAAAAGTGTGCTTCCTAATTTTGAAAAATATATGTGATTTTATTGCAAGAGCCATTTGATCTCTTTTCCAGGATGATGAGAATCTGAATTTCCTTGACTCTTGCCCACTTTTACACAGGTTTTCATAAGAACCTGTTTTGCCAGCAGAATCTTTAGAAAGGTTATTTGATGGTGTGTAGTACATTCTGAGGGGCTCAGGGCTGGCATATTAAAGGCATTCTCTATATACCATTAATATTCCAACACTGCATTTGGCAACATTTTGATTCTGAAGAGAGTGCATGAGTTCAAGGTCAGGGAGATTGACTTGTGCTGTTCATTATAACCAATTATTGTGTGACAAATGAGTTTGAGATCAGGCTTAAAATTCTGTGAGAAAAATCAATAGTTCTAATCAGGGCCTTTCAGGTCATTTACCACCCTACCTTTTGTTACTTTGTCAGAAAAGAGCAAGATAAAACCTGTGTGACAGTGGGTTGCCTCTGTATTGTTACCTTCTATTTGAAACATATTTTGATATCTTGAATTATATTAATAGTTTAATTGGTTTTGGAAACTTTTAAATTAGTTCCAATTTGTAAAACTTTATTATTATTATTTTTTTAGTATTCTGATCAGATTTCTCAAGTGGTATTAAAGCTTTTCTGTCTAGGAAGCAGTATATCTAAATCCTAAACCAGATTTGAGCTGTTTGTCTGTGATGAATAGCAAATAAACCTTAGCAGCAGATACACTCCAGTAACAGCCTTGCTTTGGTATCAGGGAAAATTTAAAAAGATCTTCAGAGTTACAGCTTTACAACATCTGAAACAATTTCATGTTGTTTTGACCAAGCTAGGCATCTGTTTAGGATTTTATAAATTCATTTGTTTCTTCCTTTGTAGTATCCGGACGAAGATGAAGAAACCCGGCTGTATCGTTTGAAGATAGAGGAGCAGAAGCGCCTGAGAGAGGAGATCCTGAAGCAGAAGGAGCTGAGACGGCAGCAGCAGGCTGGGGCCAGGAAGAGAGAGCTGCTGGAGAGACTCGCCCAGCAGCAGCAGCAGCCTTGCTCCCAGCAGCCCTACATGCAGCACGAGGAGGACTCCTCCGAGTTCCCCACCAACGGCAGCCCCTACATCCCCCACTCCGGCTTGCACACCAGGCACAACGTGAAAAACAGACTCCTGGTTAGAAAGCAAGACGCGGTAGTTGCCAACACGCAGCCCAAACCCTCCGACTTCCCGCAGGGCGCCGGCGACGGGCAGTACCAAGGACAGCAGCTGAAGGCGCTGAAGCAGCTGAGGCCGCCTAGAACGGTCGCTGGCGCCCCGGCTCCGGCTCCGGCGCCGCCCAAAGCGGTACCGAGCAAAGCCGCTACGGCCGCGCTGCCCGCGCCGCAGGCAGCCCGCGCCGCCGCCGGCCCCGCCAGGCCCCAGGAGCAGAAGGCGGCCGTGAAAAGGACTGTCATGCAGCGGACAAACAGTGCTAGTGATGGGCCCCATGGCGGCAGCAAAGTCAGGGTCATTAAGTTGTCAGGAGGGGTAAGTGTACAAGGCTCGTCTCATCTCTGTGTCTCCTTGTGGTTTGTTTCTGTGTGTTGGACGCTGTGTAATCCCGAAATAAAAAATGGGCCTGAGCTGGTGAAGGAAGTAACAGGTTTAGCATACCTAGTAGTCTATGTATTCTATTTGCAGAACTGTAATTTATTAGCGGTTATTAAACCGTTAGTGTTTCCTGTAATGCTTTACTGCCAGGCAGTTAGCAATGAAATAATTTTGAAATACTCCCTTCTTTTAAGTTGTTACTTGGAGTCTGGAATCTGAAAGACTGCTCAGTTGAGCTCCTTTTGCTTAAGGTTGATAGGCCTGATAATTGCTCAGAGAAAAGAATTTAGGTGGCTGTATTTGATTAAGGTTTGGTTAAAAAGGAGCTGCTTATTTGGTAAGTGAGGTCACCTAATTTAGTTGTGTGCAGATGTTGGTATGAGTATGGTTTCTGCTCAGAGGAAGATGTTTTTAATTGTCTTGGGAAGCATGTTATGAAACTAATTTAAGCGGTATGTTGGAGAGCAGTGTTTTCTGTTAGAGGCTGGGTTTAAAACGTTACCATTTCACTTCTGCATCTAAATGAGATTTCCTTATCTCTTGATGAGGGGTCTTTTATCTGCAGTGTGTCCCTTGAGCACTGGTGTGGAGGACTTACACTGATGGTCTTGAGGACAGTGTGCCTATTTAAAATCTGGGATTTTGGTGAGGAATTCTCTCGAGCAATTTTCTTCTGTCTTAATGAAAAGACAAGTTAATTTGTTAGGGCTCTAAAGAAACTAAGATGAAGGGACATAGAGATCATGTTGTCAGTGTTTGAAGTCTGTCCTTGGATTTATGCTGAGGAGGAAAGAATGATCTGATGTAGCAGCACATTGGAGGTGTTTTTCTGGAAGATTGCTTTTAAATTGTTTGGAGAATTTTATAAGGAAAACAAATCAGTGTGTAACAGGGACTGAACAAGGCCTTGGAGGCTAGGCTTTACTCTGTAGAAATGGGAAGTGGAAATGCCAAAGTCTTAACTACTTTTTATTAATGTTTTTCTACAGCTCATAAAACTTAATTACACTCAGAACTGCGAATTGCATAATGACTATATGGTCTTTCCAAATATTAACATACAGGGCATTATTGACTACATAGACATCCTGCACTTCAGGTTGTTGTCAGTTCTAATTCCTCAGACATGGTAACTTAAGTACAGAAGAATAAAGTGCAGGAAGCTGAAAGAAAATAATTCTGTTGAGCTAAAAATATTTATATATAAGTATGTCTGCAGGAATCTCAATGGCCTGCAAGAGGTATGACAGGTTTGTGATTCATGCATAATTGAATAAAGCAGTCATGCACAACTTCTTTTATTATGTGGTAAAACAAAACAATGCCAGTCACAACTGTATACAGCTCCTTGTAACAAATAATTACCAGTGCCCACAGCAGCATTCACAATGAAATAATATTTATCACAGTGCTCTATTTCAGAAGACCATGAATGATTTGTTTCAGATAAGTCTCATGGTAAGCAAGAGCAATTAGCTTAATTAAATGCATGTGTAACTCCTCTTTCATTGTGTACAGAAGCAGATTTACTCTGTAACTTTCAGATACTGAGGTTTCAGCAAGGTGAAGCAGGTTCTTTACATGTAGCCTTTGTCACCGTTTTCTTGTTGCCGTGGACTTTTAAGAGTCCTTCCAGCTGTGGGAGAGTGAAAGCAAGCATTGTAATTAGCTGTTAACACTGATCAAGATAGTTGATTAATTTTTAATCAGTTAGTGGCAAGTTGAATCTGTGACTTTATTTCTTAGACGACACAAGGAAAAAAATACATATTGAGCAGCAGGGCAGACAATCTTCTAGTCCATTTTTGCCAGGATTTAAAAGAAGAGTTAAAAGCTGCTTGGACTCCGAATACTGTCACAACTGGAGATCATCCTTAATTTCCACTGCTTTAGTTCTGCCACATGCTTTATGTATTTTCCCAGCTTTTGCCTGAGCACTAAATGTAAAGCAAAAGCCAAATCTCATTTTCCCTAACCATTCTTCTTCGCATGTAATAGTGCTTCCTCTTACTCCTTGTCTTTGGGGAAGGATTGCTGGAATCTCTTACCAGTATGCCCTGGCTCTGTCCTGCAGCTAAGCATCCCTACCCTTGCTCTCTGTGTAATTCCTTGTACTCTTTTCCTTTCTTGGGCTCTTTTGTGCAGATATTTTGAATACATCTGTACAGCTGAGATGGCTCATGATTAGACAGAGTGCAGGTTCCATTTTGAAGCTCACTGGGTCCAAGTAAAGACCTGGCAAGGCTCTGCTGTTGCAGCCGTGCACAGCACCACTGGGAGCTCTCACCTGCAGGAGCTGCTCGAGTCCAGAGCTGTCCTGACTCTCTCTACACCAAGCTGGCCTAAACCAGAAACTGGGAACAAGGACTGTTATTAATTCAGTAGGGCCATCTGTAGAGCCAGGATTCATTGGTTTGGTGTTGCTGAGGGTGTTTTATGTGGAACAGTTAAGCGGTTTGGTGTGTTGGTGGGGAACTGTGGAGTACAGATGCCTCAGAAGAGAATGTCTTCTTTTCTTGAGAGTGGTGTCTTTACCAGGCTGAGCTTTTGTCTGTTTGTGTTGCTGGGCACAGCAGTGCTACCGAAGATCTCTGACCTGCAGGACAAAATACTCCTTGGGTCCTTAAAAGATAAAATGGTCTTTCATTTGTTTCCACAATATTCTTTTGTGAGAAGATTTTACTTCTGGAATTCTAAGAATTACCACGTACATTCCAACAGTATTTTAACTTGATCAGTTTTCCTGATGCATAAGATGCCTTAATTTATGACTTCTTGTTCTTCAGGAAGATGAAGGTAGAAAATGATTCAGCATTATCCAGTATGTCAGACTAAGTCTGTGTATCAAGGTGACACATTAGGTACTCTCAGTAATGATTTTGTCTGTTGATGCTTTTTTATTTTTTAAATAAATCCCACCCTTCACCTCCCCTCCAATACTGATTTGCCCAGCCCTTTCTTATATACATATAATTTATGCAGGAATGGCAGTAAAGTGAATAGTTTTCCATTTTATTTACTCCTTTAAATATTATGTTCCTGGAAAATTAGACAGTGTTTAGCACATGGACTAGGAATTTTTTTGTTCCTGGTTTGGTTTTGGATTGAGTTTTTTTGGGGGGATTTGGGGGTTTTTTTGTTGCTTTGTTTTTGGTTTTTGTCTTGGTTGTATTTTTTCCAAGGAGAACCAGATCTCTTTCAATGGATCCAGTATGCTTTGTTTTTGTGGCATTTCCTCAGAGCTGTCCTTTTCAGATACAAGAGCTCAGTGTATTCACTGAGTGATTCATACTGGTAAATTTAGCAATAAATTGTAAATAAAGCATCTGAGACTTGCCAGGCTTGCGAAGGAGCCTGAGGTCAATCCTAAAGTTGCTAAAGTAAGGAGCAAAGTAAGTATAAAGTCAATGAGAGTGTAGGAAAGAAACACCCTAATAAATCACCGCAAAATGTGATCATCAAATTAGAGAAAATAAGGGTGAAAAGACTGTTGAACTGATTTATTTTGAAGCGAGGGGATGAACTCTGTCATATTCCTGACATATTTGTCTAGCCCTTTTCTGAGATCTCATTATTGCAGATTTCCCAGGTCATCTATTCCAGTATCAAATGTATATATTTAGGAGAATTTTCGTAGTGGCCAAATCACATTTTCTTGCTGTAATTTTGAATTTCTGACTACTTGTATTATACTTGAAGATAGATGCGGAAGAATTTCTCTCACTTTGTGCCTGTCTCTCTTTTAAAGCTATCTTAACTGTTTCTGAGCTCTAATATCTTTCACTCTCTCTTGATGAGTCACGTTTTCTAACACCTTGGCTGTTTGTGGTGCTCTTTGGGCTCTCTGTCATCAAATCTGTTAAGAGTTCTAGTACCAAATGCAATTGAATTTCTTAAGTCAGTATATTCAGTCTTGTTTTTGTCCTGGAAGAACAGGTTTGTACCGGCTATAACCTTAGATAACTTAAGATCGTATGAAATATGTGCTGAACATGTTTTCTATTTAGTTGGAGGTTCTGTGGTAAATTACAATATCTTAAGTTCTGTGTATCATTGTCATCTTATGTTGTTGGATGATTTCTCTCTTAGCCAGAAAATGTCCTGCCATGCTCAGAGAGATGTGTGTCTGTTCCAAAGGCCTGAAAATGCTGGTTCTTATGCTGCACCAAGAACACACCAATCTTTGTCTCTGTGGAAGAATGCACAGTGAGGTTTTTTTCATACGTACAAATATAGATAAAAATACATAAAAATCTTGGTGTTCCCTGTTGCATTACAAGCAGTATCTTAATGAGTGATCCTAATTCCTGAAAACCTGAAATGCTTCATATGAAAAGCTTGAGGAAAAGAGTTGGCAAGTGTTGGAAAAGCCTGTCACAAAAATGTCCTTGGATTGCAAAAACAAGATGGAAATGGAAGATGGGCAACTTCTTTCCTATTTCAAGCAACTGGGAAGTGTGAGATGAATATGGAGTTCTAAATATGGAAAAAAGATACTGATTGCGATGATTTTGGTTTGATAATGTAATCTTATCAACCAACTTTGCTTAATGTTTGTACTTGTTTCTACTTGCATGTGTATGTTCAAGTTTAATTAAAAATATTTGACTTGAAAGCTCTTCAGTGCCTTTCATCTAAATTTGTCAGGAATTGCAAACACCAAGAATTGTGCCATTTGTGTGGGAAGTTCACGAGGGTGCCCTTTCCCCAACCCCTGACAAAGGAGCTCTGCCCCTGTACGGTCCTACAACTTTTTAAGAAATGGGAGAATGGCTTTGGGTGTTTATTTGTATCCCAGTGTTCTGGGGAGGCGTGGGGAGTGCCCACCTAGGAGGGGGCTGAGGGAGCTGCAGGAGCCGTATCTGAGTGCCCAGGTACCATGGCAAAATGGGCAAGACCTCTGAAGCAGCATTAATGTAAGTGTTGTTGAAGAAGGACTCTGCCTGCCATAACTGGCAAGATTTCACTCTGGAAATATTTTGAAAATGGACATTAATTTCTTAATTGTAAGAAACTGTTGAAATGTATCCAGAGGAGGCGACAGAGTTGGGAAGGGGTCTGGAGCACCTCCCCTCTGAAGACAGGCTGAGAAAGTTGGGGCTGTTCTGCCTGGAGAAGAGAGGGCTCCAAGGAGACCTTATAGAACGTTCCTAAAGGGGCTACAAGAGAGCTGAAGAGGGTCTTTTTACAAGGGCATGGGGTGACAGGACAAGGGAAATTACTTCACACTGAAGAAGGGTATATAGAGGATTTACACTGGCTATGAGGAAGAAATTTTTTCCTGTGAGCATGGTGAGGAACTGGCACAGGGTGCCCAGAGAAGCTGTGGATGCCCCATCCTGGAAATGTTCAAGGCCAGGTTGGGTGGGGCTTTGAGCTGCCTGGGATAGTGGAAGGTGTCCCTGCCCATGGTAGGAACATTTGAAAATGAGTAATAAACTGTGTCCTCGCAGACCTCCAGTGAGGATGGTCCCTGTAGAGGCAGGCAATTTCATGGATTGGGATCAGGAGGTGGGCTGTGCTGTACTCTTTAGGCCATATTTGATTACTGGGAAAAGGAAATAAAGTGGCATGTGTGGGCACATTTAGCAAGTGAGAATTAAGGTGACAGCCAAACCAGACACACATAATACTATTTATGGCTTCTCTTAAAATGTGTGAAAGGGGGGGGGGGAGAGATACTTAACTAATTGGATCTGACTTTGCTATGGATAACTTGGATCTAAAGTGTAGTAAAGTATTTTCTATTGTAGTCTGAAGAACAGGCTTCTCCTTTTCCTCAGGAAACTTTTAAATTGTGTGTTGAAGAAGAGTGCAGCTTGCTCCTGAACACCCAGAGAGCAGAGCGTTTGTTGCTTGTCACTCTTGTTAAGTCCCAAAGGAGAGTTTCTCTGCCATTGTGAATGTTACAGTGCAGAATTCCTATCTGTAGGATGTTGGTGTTACCGAGTATCGTGGAGCCCAGTTTCCTGATAAAGACAGCTGTGACACCACTAAAGTGCATTGCAAAGAGAAAGAGTCAGATTTCATCTGAAAATGCAGTCTCAACTTGGGAGGCAAGCTTGCTTAGTTGTACAGTTTAATATTTTGAGAAGTCACATCCCTCTGTTGAAAAGTTGGACCACTTGGAATAGGCCTTTAATGCAGAGGTCTGGCTCTTGAGTTGGGAGTGTTTGGGGTAGGAGGGAGTGGGGATTGTCTTTATTAAGACTTAGCAGGAGCTTCAGGCAGACCACAAGAGGGATTTGATTTGCCAGTAGTTTCAAGCTTCAAGGAACATGAACAAGAAAGGCCAGACACGACACAATAAGGGAAGTTCTGATTGTGCAGGTGTCTGATACCCAGTGCTGGCTTTCTATGCCATGGCTGGTGTCCAGCTGGGAAGTGCTCCACCAGGAGCTTTGGGCCATCACAAGTTTTGTGTCACTGATATTTCCCAACAGACACTTTTAGACTTTCTCTGCATGTCCAGTCTTTGCTAAAATTCCCTGTACAAAAACCTCACAGACTGGCAGCTGAAAAGCGAGCTAGGAAACTTGGCTTAAAAAAACCATTGTTTATCTACATTATGTGTCTTGCAGAGGACACATAAAAATTAAGGGATTTCTGAGAGTATTAGACATGTCCAGTCCAGACCATTGATTTTGCTGTAGGTTTGACATACAGTTTTTATTATTCTTTTCATAATGAGCAGGTGGGTGGTTTAACTTAAAGCCATGTAGTTGTGATTCAACACTGATTCAGCATGATTCAAGCTGTGCTTTTGTCACTCCCAGTGACAAAAAGTGGGAATGGGTATGGCTGGGATTCTCTTTGGCCAGTCCTTCTCCATGCCTTAGGTCTCCTTTCAGGCGGATGAGGAGATACTTCAGTTAAGAATTGTGTAATACATGGGATTAGATGTGATTATCTGCTTCTTCTTACTGTTCTGACTTCATATACCATTAGGCACAGAAGATACTCATCACATCATGGCTCACTGAAGCAGTGTAGCAGTGTCTTTTTATCACAAGAAGGGAACTATTTCTGCATTTTATTTATTTGTTGCTTAGTCTTGGTGCTCTTGCTTGGGTTAAGTTTGGCCTACACAAAAAATTTAGGCTGGGGAAAATAACCCCTAAATGACTGACCAACCTCGGAAGTGTCTTTTTTTCTCTGGTGTGAACTGGGAATGATTTGGCTCTTTCATCACTTTTGCAGTCTGATGTAGCTTATTGCTGTGTGTACTTTGAGTCAAAAGTAGCCCATTAATATGTCTTAAACCAGTTGTTAATGATGAGTTGTCTTTTGATAGAGTGGCATTTTCTAGCCTGGTGGGAGAGCAGTTTTTTTAGCTACTGCTATTCTTTAAAAAAAAAAACAAAAAACCTTTTAAAGGTCCTAGAAGGCCTGGGGAGGAAAAAAAAAAGTGTTTCCAGGTGTTTCTCATTGGCATTTGACAGATTGAAAACAGATTGTCAACTGTTCAGAAACAGTGCTTGGTCATGTCACTCGGTTGTGGGATATTTGGCAAGTGATTAGGCTTCCTATTCCCAGGTCCCCAGTCTGTCAGCCAGCTGTATCAGAGTGCTAAAGCATTTGGAGCACCAGTCAAAGAGAAATAGTGATTATTAGGGGTTTGCTTTTTAATACCTGTTCCTGAAAATTGTAGTGAAAAAGTGCTTGTATATATTAGATGAAAGTCACTGTTGTTCTGTGTGGTTGTTGGTTTACATTTCTTTCTCTTTGCTACGTGGGGGTCACAGCTGTCTTTGTGGACATCTGTCAGTTTTAGTACAGTCAGTTGCAGTATCGGTAAAATGCAAGTTTACCTATGAAAACCTATATAGTTCATAAATGAATAGTCATTTCTCTTGTCCTGAAAGTAAAGATGAATTTAATATCTGAAAGGATGTTCTCCTCCAACAACTGCTGTAATACTTTGAAGGTACTAGTTTCTAGAAATACTGACTTAAACTGGTAACAGATGAGGGGTTTCTTCTTTCTTGCAAGAAGTCAATCACAGTACAATTTTGGACTGAGATTTCCCTAGAAGATTTAAGTCTTCATCGTGCTACAGAGAATTTGAATTGTAATGCATCTCAGAAAAGCTGGCAATGTTTTGCTTCCCTGTGTTATTTTTTACACAAATCAAACGGAGTTTATTTATTCCCTTTAAGTGCCTTATCCGGCATGCGCATCCCTTTGCTATTGGCCAGTTTTGAATTAGCTTCACAAAGATCACATGGATAGACACAGCATTGTGGTGGTTAATAGAAACCTGTGCAGTGAGGTCTGTGGGCTGCAAGATCACTAACAGTGCCAATGACAGTGAAGTATGGCCTTATCGAAAGGAGAATTCATAAGAGGCTGCCCTGGGACACCGCACCACTGTCCTTCTGTGTATCCTGACAATGTTATCTGTCCTCTCAGTACCGAGTATCAAATGTCTGTCACGAGTACAGAAATTAATTTAATGTCACCTGAAGACATGCAATTAATCTTTTAGAGGTTTTCATAATACCTTTACAGAAAGAGTTGCCAGTTTGGCGGATTTGGATTTTGGGGTTTAGCAGAAGATAAGGAAAATTAATTTTTCATCAGGGTTAATACAAGCTAGCAGGGCCACAAAGGCTGAGAAAAATGGTTTGGGAATTTGTCAAGTGTTGTCACTCTAGAATAATGCTGCTTAACGTCTGATAGGTGTAATCAAGAGTTGAGATTTCTATAGAGGGGGATTAATCAATTTGCTCACTACAGAATGCAAGTTGGTGATACCATTCCTTCATGGGGTTTAAGAATGAAAATAAGATTTGATCTGTCAAATTGCAAGCAGCTCTGACAGTATCAATAGGCATTTTTATCAGTACATTTTAAAGCATTTGTTATAAATAAATTTGTCCTGCTAATGTTGGTGGCAAATAAACTTCATCATAAAACTGATTCTGACAGAGGGCTCCAGCTTGCTGAATTCAAGCAGTCTTTCATAAAATTCTACTTTTAGTATTTGTGATCTCATATTTGACAGAATTCTTTCTATGTTGCTCAAAACACAACACTGACTATATATATATCTATCTGTATAGTGAGAGGCTGATGAAAATCAGCCTTGATAGGCATCAGTGAATTGGTTCTAAAAGTCATGACCATTGAATGGTATCGGTTCTTTTTGTTAGTCTAGTTTCAGGTCAGACTGCAGGTTCTTCCAGAGCAGAGGTTTGAAAAACATTCACCATGTAAATCAAATCCTTTTACCTCAATATTTTGAGCTTTGTTTATATACACACCGTATTTGAAATTAACTTGCTTTGGCGCTGCTCACAGTCTTTCAGTACTTGAATTTGAAAGATACTTTTTATACTTAACCTTGAACAGAACTCCTGCAACTTAGAAAAAGTCATCTCCATTACTCCAGCAGAAAAAGGCATCTCCATTACTCCAGCAGAAAAAGACATTTCCATTACTCCAGCTTTAACTGAATAATAGAAAAGTTTCTTTGAAGAGAACTCTTTCCTGGACAGATCTTAGGGAGGCAGACCCTTTGTAAAACTTGGATATTTGGAGCGCAAAACTCATAATGATTTATAATCCAGAAATTAAGTAGACAGTAAGAGGAAAACATTCTTCCTTCATTCATTTGCAGACAAAGAATAGAAATTCATTTTCTGCACAGGACTTCAGAGGAAATTTGAGGTATAAAATCAGAGCTTGTATCAGTCAGTCCCAGGTCTCTCTGGTTGACTAAGGGGTCAGGACTTTGCACATCAAATTATGTGAGATAGGCCATGATGACGAAGAGATGCAACTCTGAAAAATTTAGTGCAGCCTTGTAGATTGTAAAATACTCTAGGAAAGAAAATGTATTTTGACATGAGAAGGCTTAAAATTTTCATACCTCTCTGTCTTGCTGCATATTTAAATCTGGAGAGGGCAGTGACGTAAGCTGATGAAAAATAACAGTGCGGAAATGGTTATTTTTATTTAGGAAAAGCAGAAGTTTATTTAAGATGATCTAGACCTGAGACATTTTAGGTAAGAAGAGATGTTAGCAATCTAACTTCTGTGATTTAGATGTCATTTGGGGTAGCTACTGCAGTACAGTTTCAGTGGACTTACCTGCTTGCATGTAATTTGCTGTGTGTTTTGGTGCCAGTTTGTTGTACAGCTCATGAGGGAACATCAGGAGTCAGCATATGTACAGTCATCTTAACAACTATGATCTTTCCTCCAAAATATCAGTGGTTTCCTGTAGGCGTGTGACCTGTCAGTGATGCTCTGTGGGTTTGTAGCTTTAAGTCCAGAAGTTTAAAAAGCTCTTTTCAGGTGTTTTGCTTGACTTGGTTCTTCATTGTTGTACCTGGAAAAGCCGCTTGTTGTTGTCTTGCATAGAAGTTTAAAGAATGATGCTGCTGGTGAGAGTAATTTGCTACTACCTGGTATTACGTTGTTCATTTTGGCTCAGACAGTGTTTGTCCTTGCACTGTGGTGTCTTTAACTAGTGAAAAAGGAATTGCTGCTAAAATGCGTCTTCTATGTTGTTTTGCTTGTTGGCACGTGGCACTTAGCAGTCATGTTTGGTTTTTATTTAGAAAACCACCAGGTTTTATCTTCAGTTGAAGCCAGGCTGCCTGGAACAGAGCTTGTTCCCTCCCCTTTCTGTATTGTTTTGTGTAGATTTTCTTATTTCTGAAATGGGTTTATTCATTAAAAAGTCCCGAGCTTTCCACCTTTTCGGGTTCCTACAGAAGCATCATGGTAGCAGCAAGGACCAATGGTGGCATTTGAGAGCCCAGCAGGGAGCAAAAACCCCATCAGATTTTTCATCAGTGCAAACCAGCGTTGTGTGCTAATGCCTTTGACTCTGTTACAGTTCTGTGTTCAGTTTATACAGTTTTATTTGGTGATAATTGAGCTTGGTAGTTAAATATTTGGTGGTTGTTGGCCATCCTAGACTTTTATGTGAAATGATTGTTTGCCTTTGAAGTTTCAGTAATGAGCATGTTGGATGTGTTTTGTACCTGAGGGCTTTGCTCTCAGATGCTCTTCCAATGTGCTGGGATAATTTTTTGGTTTGGAAAGAAATGGTTGCAAATATTTATGGTTCTCACAGCAGGCATTTAGCAGAGATTAGATTTTAATTCCCAGTTATTACATTTAAATTCCTCCTAGAATTTTTTTGTTCCTTTTAGTTTCATCATCTTCCAGTTGCTGTAGGGTTGAATAAAAGAAATTACCTGATCAAGGCATAGAGCTTGTGGTGATGCTGATACCAGAACTAATATTAAAATGAGGAGGATTTAATGCTGGTAAGGTTTTGTGCATATGTTTGAGTTTTTCAGGAGTGCTTTTGCTTTTGTATTTTTGAATATAAATTGAAGAGAAACTGAAGGGAAAGCTTTATAATTTCTCACTAATTGCTGCTCTCAAAGCTGTATATGCAAAACTTTCCGTGAAGACTTGGTGCCATTCAGTTCAGCAGAGAAAAAAAACCTGTTTGTATTTAGAGGTGGAAAAGACAGATGCAGATTTCTGTTGCTTTCTCATTTTGGACACTGTGGACAAATGCCTCAATAAACTTTAGGATTTTCCCTCTGACAGATTGTGCTTTTGATTTTAGTGTAAGGAATTCTGAAGCTCATTTGTGTGGGATTTAAGTACTTGAGTTCCTGAGAAGTTGTAGCCTGTATTTATAATGCAGAGGCCTTGATTTAGGGGTGTAAACTGTGAGCTGCTGAACTTGCAAACATGAGACTGGCCTACATTCCACAGACTATTTCTTACCAAGTCTTAGCTGAGCCTTAGTAACGAGTCCTCACTAGGTGTTTCTTTTGCTTTTCTTTAATGTAGAGAGGTACTAGTTTGTGTTCTCAATGAAAATAATCTTGCTATTGGACCATAAGTCTGTTCCTTCTGCACCCTTGTGTTTTGTCTCCTTATTCACAAGAAATGTGCCAGTTAGCATGAAACCCTCTGACTTGTGATGTGTTACAGGTGCAAAAGGAGTTTTGGCTTGTGAATATTTAAGGGAAAAAGAGAACCCTGTGTAAAAAAGGTGCTGTCATGATATTTTACTTTTTCTCTTAGACAGGCCTTCTATTTGAGAGCTTTTGTGGGGTTAGCAGAGGTTGGTTCTGGAGTTAGTCAAAGCCTTCCCCTGCAGATAAAATGTTCACTAGTATTTGAGGTCTAAAGTTGAAGCCCTGTCAAGGTATAGATCCTGCTGTGGAAACCATGCAATAATACGATGCGTGTCATAGATGCAAAAGTACCTGATCTTTTGTCAGACCCTGCCATGGAATTTTCAGTGGTTGATCTAATCTGACCAGGCAGACACAAATTCAAAAATCACCTTTTTGTAGAAAAAAAATGAACTTTTTGGGTAGAGGCAGTAGAAGGGAATAATTTCTCAGTGCTTTAAGCTCATGGTTTTACTGTGCCTGATTGCACCAAGAGATGTAATGGCAAGAGTTATCTTGGATGAGAGAGACACTGAGATGGTGTTTCACTGTGTTTATGATTACAAATATATATAATAAGAGCTTTGTAAGGCAAACAAAAAGTCACCTTGAGC
Organism: Donacobius atricapilla; assembly: GCA_013397315.1. Taxonomy (NCBI): domain Eukaryota; kingdom Metazoa; phylum Chordata; class Aves; order Passeriformes; family Mimidae; genus Donacobius; species Donacobius atricapilla. Next base: position 44,146 of record WBMY01011908.1, on the reverse strand, counting down.
AGCTGTTCAAAGTACAGACAATGTCTGAGGAAGGGGATTGCTTAAAAAGCTGCTGGTATAGAAGTTAGCAGAGTGAGTGTGCCCTTCAAAATAAATACAGTATTTAACTGCAGGGAGGTTGGAGGTTTAAAGATGAACAGAGCATTTGCCCGATTCTTCCAACCTCCACAGTTCTTCGCTCCTCCTTCTGCAATGTGTGTCTCTCTTTATATTAAAAAAAGAGAGAAAAGTAGTAAAAAAAATAGCACACACTATAGTTCGTTCACATGTAACCTGGAAGGAAAAAGGATTTGGAAAGAGAAGTGAAAACATCTTGTTGCTTTGTATATGAAAAGACACGATTGACCATTGTAATTATAATAAAGCCTGAACAAAGTAAATGTTCTTCAGCTAGCAGGGATTTATTTTAGGTTGAAGTGCAATTTCCAGGCTGAGCCTTTGCACGCGCCTGCCACGGCCACCAGTGTGCGTTGGCCGGCAAAGCCCTGGACACTCTCTGAAGGAGCTGGAACGTGGCAGGAGTCTGCTCAGGGTGAGGCTGTGCAGTGCCTGGACACTGAGCCGCTGTTGTGTTGTTGATTTCAGCAGGGGGGAGAGGATGCTGGCTTTTTTCACCCAGAGGGCCAACTCCAGCGACCTCAACAACCCCCGGAGCCGAAACAGCAGCCAGTGCGGAAGGTCACATTGACAAAGGGAATGCAGCAGCACCAACAGCAGCAGCAGGCACAGATCCATTCACCAGCTCCTCAAGGAGTCAAAAACATCCAGGGAATCCATCAACCTAAAAAGGTGATTTTTAGACTCATATTGCTGCTAGAAGTTTCACTGTCTAGCTGTGTTGCTCTATTAATAACCAGCATTCTGTTTGTCAGTTGCTAGCGCAGGGCTGCGTGACCCAGGAGATGCATAATTGCATATACAGCTTTTAATCTAGAGAGACTCGTTTGTACCCAGCACAGAGTGGCGGTGCCTGCAGGTTGCTTCATCTGCTGACGTTCTGGCCAGCTCAGCACTCCCTGGGGAAGTGCTTGTGTCCCGAGACAGCTACTGCAGGAGATGAGAACCAACGTGCTTTCTGCCTTTAAAACCAAGTGGTTTTTTGAAGTTGTGCTAAAGATTTTATTTTGGCTGTTTCCCTGAGTATATGGGAGCACACAGTAACTGTTTCAGGATGCTCTTTGCCGGATCCCCAAAGTTGGTATCACTCAAAACTGTTGGTGATCTTGTCACTCGATTTTTGCGCTGATCATGCACTGGTAGGAGGCAGGGAAGGGTCGGGGTGGCAGCAGCATGTGCCTTCTCTGCACTTGCAAGCTGGCACACTCCTTGAAAGTAGCTGGCATTTTGGCTTTTAAATTAGTTCTTGGTTTTGGACTGTTGGCCATAATCTTCGTGCTTCGTATAAGGATAAAGTTTTGTTGCTGATGTTGAAGGGTATGAAAAGTTATTACCCATCATAGGCCTTCCAAGTAGGAATCAAGAAGCTCTGTTGAATGTTGACTCAGTGTTAAGTGTTAACTTTGTTTAATGTTTGTTACTCTGTTTTATTGTTATTTTTCCACCCTCTTACTGTTCAACATTTAATTTGCAAGAATTAACCCATGCATTTCCCACTACAGAGTACAGGGGAGGGGAACTTTGAAAAAAATTATTTTATTTAGCGTTATGCGAATAAAACTCCATTCTGATAACAGACCAAGAGTTGGTAGCAGTAGAGATGGAAGTGCTTAAAGCACTTTGCTGATCTTGTGAGTAGATTAAATTTAACTACGGGTTAAGAATAGAAGGAGCGGGGACACCTGTTGGGGTTTTTTGTCCAGACTCAAAATGTGGCAGCTGGACACATGCTGCTGATGTGATCAGTGTTGAAAACTTAGGTATTTTTGTCTGAGATCCTCCACTGTTTGATCAATCTGTGCCAGAGCTAAGACTTCTAGGATGAATGCAGTACCCATAACTCAATATACAACTTGTTATCCTGCTAGAAGAGGTTTGTATAAGCAGTGGATGAATGTTAATAAGTGGCCTTTCAAATTGGCAAACAGCAACAAGCTGTTTTAAATCAACGTGTACTTTAATCAAGTCTTCAAGTAAATAGCCAACTTTTATATCCTCTGTCAAGTGCAGCAAGCAGAGTCAGTGGGTAAGTAAATCAAAATACTGTTACTTTTGTTGTTGGCAGGTCATTATGCACGGCAGAGGCAGAGGAGTAGCAGGCCAGATGGGCCGAGGACGCTTGATGCCAAATAAACAGAACCTGCGAGTGGTGGAGTGCAAACCTCAGCCCTGTATTGTGTCAGTTGAAGGGCTTTCTTCATCAACTACTGATGTCCAACTGAAAAACCTGCTGATGTCAGTGGGACCCATTCAGGTAGGTCAACCTTGGTTTATCATTTTTGTGCCAAAAGGCTTTCATTCCGGAAAGCTCAATTAATTCCCTGACACTAAATACAATGCGTGTTTATTGGTAATTTATGTTTGAAGGCACCCCCACCCACACAAGCTACACCTGGTAGCAAAGACAAGCAAGAGATGATATTGCAGCGCAGGAGGCACAGTAGGATTTTGCTAAGCATCACATTCCTGCTGCAAAATTCTCCTTCATTTTGGAGTTCAGTGCTACCTCTGTTATTTTCTTAGGCAATACAAGCCTGTCCATTCTGTGAGGTTGTTGAAGCCAGATGGTCATATCAAAGTAAATGTATTTTGGGTGCTGTCCTTGTTTATTGTTGACTCTCCTTTTTTGACATTTACCTTTTCCTGTCACTGCAGTCCTAGGGTACAAGCACCTAATGACCCCGTGGACATTTTGTACTGTGTAGCATCCTCCACTTTTTCAGATGAAAACACAGTCTTCTTTGGAGGATTTTACTGATCCTTAATTTTTTAGAAGGTTCTCTTTGGTAGGGGCCTGTGAGCAAGGTTATGACGTGCACGCACTGGTGTATCTGCTGTGCAGCTTCTGTTCACAAACTGCCTCCTGGAACTGATCTGTCAGTTAAATGACTTGAGGAAAGCAGGAGGTTTTCAAAGCAGTGAAGGGCTTAGGAGGCCCTGTCTGACTTACTGCATTTAAAAATACCAGTCAATGAATAATGAAAAATACAGGTGAGAAAATGTTTTCCTTTTGACAGGAACAACGTCTTCAGACAAATGCAATGCATGAGTTGGAGGTGTTCTGTGAGACTTCTTTATTACTGGGATCATCTCTCTGTTGGAAATCACATTGCTCCCTGAAGATGAACACTTTGCCTTACTTGTTCCTAATTTAGTAAATGCAATAATGCTGAATTATTTACGTCATCAATTCAGAGAGGTTTAATTTGTTTGGGAAAGCAAAACTACTCTCTCAAAATACTTTGTGCCTTCATGTTCTGTGGTACTCTAGGAAATTATTCATACAGTTCCAAAGCACATTTATTCAGTGTTTACTTGCTAAATCTTGCATGAGAATATTAGAAGGAGATTAATAGAAACCCTGCAAGGAAATCTCACAATTGAGAGAAGTTATTGGGAATGTGCTAAAAAATTTATTCAGTACTTGCTGTTTCATAGCAGACTCCAAACCCTAGTCACTCAGTTCAATGTCACAGGCCAATTTAGAAGGATGTACTTACAGGAGAAAAAACAATGACTAATTTTCTAGTGGGATTTGATGCGTATCTTTGCTCTCCAGAACTTGTATTCTTGCAGCAGCACCAACCGTACCTTTGGAAATTATGCTTTCTGAATTATCATCCATTTTCACCTTGCAAGAAATCTAGAAGTAGTACTTGAACAAGATGCTTGAATTTAGCTGATGATGCAGAGTGCTCTTGTGCAAATTCTGTGCATGAGTTTCAAGTCTGACTTGTAGAAGGCTAGAAATTTCCTGGCTTGTTTGAGACTAAATGATGTTTCATAAGTATGAATGGTGAGATATGCAGGAAAAAAGTGATGCTTTTGTAGGAAGAATATGAGACTGGTTCCACCATGTGTAATACTTAACTTTTTGATTTTGTTTTTTCATGGTACCGTGAGAAGTAGCACCACTGAAGTTTTAATGTACCAAATGAAGAAGATGCAGCAACAATTTTTAGTGTTTTGGAGGACAAGAATGGAGAACAGAATGTTTGAAAATCTACATTGTTGCTATCCACAGCAACTAGTTTTATACAAGTGGTGCTAGATTTTCAAAGAGGTCAATATCCTGAAGTACACAAGTGGATTTTCTCCTGGCTGTAAATGAATGTTTTAACTGTTATTTGTGCTCAGTTTGTACAAAATCCCCTGCAGATGGGAGGGTGGGGAGGCTCTGATAGCAAAGGGATACTCAATTATTTCCGTGTTCTTCCTTTAATGTGTGTTTCATGTGAAGGATTTTGCAGGGAGGAGTGCTGAAGAGAGCTTGGTGGCTGGAAGGGCTCTTCCCATGCAGGCTTTGGAGGTTCCTGTGTGAGGAGTGTGTGTGAGAGGCAGGGACCAGAGCAAACTGATCTTGGGTAGTGCAGAGCTCTGGTCCTCTAAGGTGAAGTGTTGCAGCTTGATGGACTGAAATAGGAGGGATTTGGGGAGATGGCAGTTGTGAGAAAATAGCAAGGTGTGAAATTCTAGCTGCTTTATTTGAAATCAGGCAAGATGCCCAGGTTTTTAGCTGGTGTCTGATGGAGCTGAAGAAATAGTAAGAGGAGGGAAAGGTCAGTCAGTTCTGTCTAACTCAGTCTTTAAGGTGTAGAATATCCTGTCTTCAGCTGTTGACTATATTCACCAAAATTTTCCTTAAGGAACTGAATTCTTCTGAGATTGAGATTTTTCATTTTATTTGTCTCCAAGGGAAATAAGTGTGTTGAACTCTGCTTATTATTTTTCGTTTGTAAAGGAAATTTAAATCTGAATTAAAACTTAGGGAGTTCTCCTCCTGCCTGATGGTGTCTTGAAATGACACATATCCAATCCCCGAACCCCTGGTTAAAGGTGAGGGTTCATAAACTGTGCGACATACGCGTCTGTTGTTAAACAAGCACCTTGCTTCAAAGCAGTGTGCAAACGCAGCTCAGAAGTCTGAGTATCTCGTGTATCGGTTTCTGCAGCGGTCAAGATGTGAATGTGGGAGTGGCTGCACTGAGACAGAGCTTGCAGAGAGGAGGAAGAAATACTTCCAAGGAGCTCCTTGCTCTTGGACAAGAAGAATAGACCACGAGCACTTGTGCCACCTGGTAGAGGATCTCTGCTTAATCCTCATCTTCCATGCTGGGGCATCTGTAAAGCAGCTGATCCCACACCATCTCGAATTATCCTGAATTTGTTACAGTGTGATCATCCTGGGTGTGTCTTCCCTCAGAAAATGAATCTTTGCTGGCATAGCAGTTTTAAGTTGTGGAAGAAGTCTGTAATCTATCATGGACTGAATAGGGAGGAGGAGACTCCTTTGCTTTTCTGGGTCCAAAAGGCTTGGGGTTTTATTTTGAGCTTTTTCTTGTCAGTATTATTCTCGAGGTACAGGTACCTTGCACAAACCTTGGGAAGGGAAATTAAAAACTATCTTCAGTTTATGATATTCAATGCTCCAGGCTTTGCCATCAGCTTTCCTTGAGTGTTCTGTGAGTCATGATTTGGGAAAACTGGGCATGCGTAAGACAGGATGGGGAGACTTAGAGCTAAAGTTGGAAATTTGGCATTTTTCCCTTCCCATACCCTAGAAATGGAGAAAATTATCTTTTCCCATATATAACCATTAAAATACCCTCTGTTGCCTAATCACTGAAAACTCTTTAATTCTCATCCCTGCTTCACTGAAGGCGCTCTGTTATTAACACAGGGGAAGGAAAAACCCATTAAGATTCTCAAGACATTGAATATAAGAAAATCTTTGGGGCTCCAGGAACAACCCCTTTGTTATAGCTGCCTTTTACAGCTCAAACATGATGGAATTAGCAGCAGTGCTTCCTTCCCGCATGAGTGTATATTAATTGTATATATGTATGACAGTATTGGTGTCATATTCTTTCTGGAGAGGATAAGCTTTCAGAAGCAAATGACGTACCTGCAGTAAAATCTCGTTGTTGATCCTAAAATATGTTATAAATAAAATTATGTATTCCAAAGTGTTGGAAAGTACAGAAGATTTCTGAGCACATCACCAAACTAAAGCCTCCTGAGGCTGGTGGTGGAGCAGTGACATTCAACACACATCCATCCAGAACCACTTGATAACGTAGATTACTAATAAGTTGCAAAGGTCATGAGAAAAGCACTTGGAGTTTGTTTGTTTGTTTGTTTTGTGCTCTTGAATCTAGGTTTAATGTTTATACTGACTAAAGAGAGTTGTTTTCAGCTAGTTATTGCCACCCCCAGATGAATTGAGGTTTTTTAGGATGGTGGCAGGTAGAGTGAACCATTTTCTAGATCTCCAGCTAATTTGAGTACTGAGGGAATTGTTTTATGGAGGTGTTCCATCATCATCTTTAATCATGTTTTCTTAGATCAAATAGATGCAAACAAAAAACATGAGTTCAAAATCTCAGTATTTGTGAAGATTTCAGATCATAAATTCTGATGCTTAAAAAAAGGAAAAAAGGAATGTTACACTATTGTATATCAGAGGTGATGAGAATGTTGGGATTGTAGGTGTACTTTGAGTAGTTCTACAGTAAGGGTTTTACTCTGCTGATGCTGTCATTTCTGGTCTGGGAAAGGAAAAGTAATTCCAGCACTGCTGTGCCTGGCTTTGCTTTCTTGGAGTGACAGTGCTACCTAGTGCTCAGCTGGTGTAAAGGCAGCCACAGCCAGCCCCCGGCCCTGACTCTGCGTTCCAAAGTGCTGGATTTATCTTCGCTTCACAGAGGCATCGGTGGAAATGCCATGGATGCACACCCCCAGGACGTGGGTGCTCTTGCATGTCAGCAGGGCGCTTCTCCTCTGGAATGAAGTGCTCAGGCTGACCTGGGACCGCTGTGGTCCTTGCACTTGTGAAAACATTTTCAGCTGTTGCAGAAGCTATGGGAGAAGATATGACCAGTCCTGCTCCATCCTTGGGGCTGGGGGAAGAGAAGAGCAGCTCCATCGTGAGCCTGTCCAGTTCAGCCTTGCTGACGGGCTGTGTGTGAGTGACAGATGCCCAGCTCAGGGACAGAGCAGCCTTTCCCCTCATGACACCTTGCGTATGGAAAAGGAAAGCTGAGAACTTTTAAGAGCTGATAGTAGGAAGTCAAAGGTGGCACAAAAGCAGGAAGGAGAAACAGAAGGTGGAAGACAGCAATTACAACAGCTGGGGGTGAAATAAATACATTCTGTCCAGCCTCTGTGCCTGCTGGTAGTGGCTGGGAAGTGTTGCTGCCAGGAAAGATGCTTCAACTGTCAGGAGGCTGTGAGGACAATAAAAACATGTCTGCATTTATTGATGGGAGGGAAGAAAAAAATAGAATCTCATCTTTCTGTCCAGAAAGTGCCTGCTATGCTGCTCTTTGACTTGTGGCAGAGCAGCTTGGATCACACACTAGGGATGATGTTGGTTGGGGAAGTTTACTCTCTTTTTGCACAGACCTGGTTTTTAGCAGCTTTATATGAACTGCCACTCCTAATCCCAAACCCACTGGTAAACTGAACGTGGGCAGTTCAGTCTACTGGGCAGTCCATTTACTTCAGTGAGAGAAATTCAGTAAAGGAGGAAACTTTCGTTGCCCATTTGTCTCCTATAGTTGAAACGAGTGCTTGCTCCAGTCTCATTCCTACCTGCTTGGTTTCTATCTCCCAGTGCTCTGTTATCTCCCTTTTAACTTCTTACTCTGTGTGTAACCTCTGAGAGTTCCGGTGTCAAAGGTGTTTTCATTCTGCTGTCTCTTGCTTTGTGCTTGAGGATGTCCTGCTGTTTCTCTCAAGGCCCTTGGTTTTGAAGCTTTATGAGAGATTAATATGCTGATATGATCATACTGGCTATTTCAGTATTGTACAAGTGAGTGCAAGTTCAGTTACAGAGCTTGGATAGAGGAAAAATTTGAGGTCAGTGTAGGTCTTCAGGCCTAAGGAAATATCTTCAGAGGGAATGGTCCTTTTATGATATTCATGCTTTAGTCACTGATAATACTTCAGTTGCAGAAAAAGCCGGAGCTGCTGATTATTTTTTAAGTTGTTGAGTTAAATATTGTGTTTTAAAACAGCCTGTAAGCAAACTCTGAATCAAAAGTATGATTATGAAATACTGGCTTTCTTGAATTTTCTATTCAGCTTAAGATTTGCATCTTGCCGTGGCAGTTCCCAAGCAGAAAAAGGAGACAGTCAAGATCAGTATGAGTTCTGTGCTTCCTAAATCCCTTCCACGTAAAATACTCTTCCTCACTCTAAACTAGCTTTTTATTTTTAATGCTAGAAATATGTCAGAATGTAATCTCTGTTCTCCAGAGTCAAACAGGAACATGCTCAGAATACCTGTGACCTCAGGCTGCTATCAGAAAGTGCTGCATGGTAGATCTGTACAGCCAGATCTGTAAAGTAACCAGTCATTTGAAATCCCTTGGAAGTTACTGTATGTATTGTCAATCCTTTCCACCTGAGTGGATCCTGGAAGAGGTTTTCATCCTCTGGTGAACATCTGACTAGGTCAACTTAAAGAGAACATGTGAATGAAGTTGTTTTCTCAGAGCTGTGACGTTTGGGAGGATTGTGATATTTCAGTTTAGGGGCTCACGATAGGAGATTCTGGTGTGGCACGGTGTGGCAATAGGGAAGTCTGCTGTGGAGGGAGAATGAGGGCCCTCCCATTAAATGAGAAGTCCAGAGATGCTCACTAGAGCCAGCTGGTCTCCAGAGGCAGTGCTGCATCCTCCCCTGCTTCCCACCACTGCCCTTTCAACATCTGTAGGTCACAGAATAATACCAGACTCAGATCCAATTAAGGTATCATGCTTTGGGAAACATAGAACTGTGTCTTTTGTCATTACAGTGAAGGTCCTAAGACCAAGGATTGCTGTCATCTGTCCTGTGTGGTGCTCGTAGCTGCTTTGTGGTGCTGCCTCAGGTCTAAGACCGACACACTGAATTACTTCTTGAGAAATGTGTGTTGGATTTGCATGGCCACGTTTTTGTAGTGGGGGTGCTACAGGGGTGAATTCCTGAGCTTCCTGGTGGGAAGCTGCCTGAAGGTTCCCCTGTGTCTGATAGAGCCAATGCCAGCCAACTCCAGGGTGGACCCACCACTGGGCTAGGCTGAGCCCATCAGCAATGGGGTTTGTGCCTCTGGGATAATGTGTTTTCAAAAGGGGAAAGGGGCTATTGAATGTTATCACTGGAAAAAAAAATGCAGCTGCCAAATTATTCAAAAAGGATGAAAAAAGTTAAACTTGCAAGGTCACATGATTAAGAGTTGCAAAATGAATGCATTTTTGGACGTATTTTCCTAGCTTGTGTGTTTGGAATCACAAAAAGCAGAAGCTGGTGCAGTAAATCTTTGAGATAATGCCTCGAATATTTAGAACTAATAAAATACCACGGGGTACACAAGGAATGTTTTCCTCTGACAGTAGCTGTTAACATCATCTAAATGTAGGATCAGCTCTAAACTGCAGATGACCCCAAATGCAAAAAGACAGAAATAATCCAGTAGGACGAGTATGCAGTAATTTTACTTCAGGTTTCTGCTGAAGTGGAACTCTTAATTTCTATGCCCAGCCAATAGTCTGTCTGCTCAGGATGGGATAGCAGCAGCTCAGGACCTACACCTATGGTAAATGTGCTGTGTGCCTTATAATTAATGTTCTTAAAACATAAAACTCAGGGCTTAAGTAGCTAAGTGAGTAAGAAGGTAGTGTCCCAAAATCAGAACATAAATAAATCTTTGTTAGCTGGATTCATAACGTTCACTCTTGCAAGTCATGATAGAAGAAGATTTGTTTGAAAACACAGCAAAGATGGTGGCATTTCAAGCCGCGGTCACATCTTCAGAGTAACTTAGCTCAGTAATTGTCTCTTGTTAAAACAAAACCAGAAGGGGGTTTTTTTTGTTGTTTTTTTTTTAAATCGATACTCAAAGAAGGTGTATATACCTCATATACCTTAACAAACATGAAGTGATTATGCATCATTTTTGCTGACATAGTCGGAGCTCAGCAGAGGCTGAGAATTTGAATTAAACCCATTAAAATTAAGCTTTTTCAGACAGTTTCCAACTGGAGCAGTATTGTTTGTGTAGCATTCGTTTATCCCTTGTTTTACAGTCCTTAATTCTCAGTCTTAAGTCTAGGCATGTGTAACTGCAGCAGTTGAGAAGATGCTGCCTTACCCCAGGCTGGGTGATGGGTTTTGTTTAGGCAGTTCAGTGAAGGATCAGATGGGGCGGTTTTTTCTTTCCATAGTTGTATTGGCCAGTGAAATTAAATCTAATAACGATACTTTTCAGTAATCTTACCCAAGAACTGATGTCTTGTTCCCAAAGCAGTTGAATATTAAAATGCTTTTACTGTTTTGATTGCCTTTTTTTTCCCCCCTTTGGAAGATAAAGCAGTAATACAGTATAAGAACACAGTACCCAAACTAGTCAGTCAATAAGCTTATTAATTCATAAGAAAGTATAAATAAGTTATCTATAATAATATTTAGATCCTTTGCCTAATTTTGGTAATCAGTCTGCGCTACACCGGAATGTCTTCCTTTAGTCAATTTTTTTCATGCTAATTACTGAGAAACTTGTTAATAATTCATCATCATGCTTGTATAAACTGCAAAATCAAATTTTGCTTTTCTGCCTCTCAAGAATATTAATGCAGTAATAGCTCAGTTCTTGTGAGAAAAGTCACCAAAGGCAGCTTCTCTTCTTTAGTTGATCACAACAGGGGTATGGAGCATAAAGCACAGGGAGAATCTGCTGTGGTAGTTGGGTGAGACCTGACATTGTGGAGAGGATCAGTTGGCAGCAGGATATGCAGGGTGCAGCTGGAAGGATGCATACCTGGCTTCTTGTACAGCTTCTCTTGTTGAGCTGCTCACTGAAATATTCATCCTTTCGGTGATTCAAACAGGTTTTTCTCTTTTTTTAAAAAAGTGTTGACTTCTTTGAAAGGAACAGATTTTTGGTTTTTTAGTTGTCATTCAGAGATACTTTTGTTGTCAACTCTTAAAGTTTGTTCTTTCCAAATCTTGTTTAAGGGCTGTGTTTAATTTTTAGTCTTCAAAGCATAGGCCTCAGTGACAGGACTTGCTGAGTTCATGGTTCTTTCTTTTTTAGCAAGGAAAGTGGTGTCAAGAAAATGTGTTAAGATCTAGTTCTCTGAATCATAAAAAAATGAGATCAGTAAGGGAGGAGAACACAAACTTCAGCATCTCTGTCACTTAGTCCTGCAGATAAACCTGCAGGTGAATTGAGCATTATCCAGGGTCTTACACTGCTGCCTTCTGCAGTGTGACTGCATTCTTGTTGGTAAAATGTGCTTAACTGTGTTCTTGACACAACATTCTGATATAAAAAGGAATAAAGATCATCCGCTGAATGGGTTTTTGTAAAGCTAAAACCTATTTCTACCAGCTCAGAAACAGAGAAGTTGAAGTGACTTGACTTAACTATGCCTTTTCATCATAGCAGCTTTCCAAAAACTATAAAATGCAAATTAACCTGCTGATGCTTATCAGATTTGCTGAACCCTTTTAGCTTTTACTCAGCTTTCACTTTGAAATCACAGGCTGGGGGAAATACTAAGCGTCTGTGATTTTCCTGGAGAGAGGAATGTTTCCTGTCAGTTACAAGAAGGTGCAAAATTAATTGCTTCAAAATCACAGATAGATAAGTTACAGAAAGTGGCAAAGCTGAATTGTCAGGCTTAGATAAAAAGAAATATGACTTATCAGGTGCCATGGCTCTTGTTAAATGCACGTCTTACCAAGAGAGTTTTATGGCTTCAAAACTGATAAAAACAGACAATTTTAATAACAAATTTCATCAAGGCATTTGACATCTTGCTTAAAATGCTCCATTAGATTGAATTAACAGGGACGAGTTTAGTGGGATTAAAAATTCTTTCACTAAGAAATACCAAAGTATGTCACCCCCAAAATGTATTGAGTGGGGCTGTATGTTGTTTCCCAAAGAATTGTTGCTTTCTCTAAAGATGTGGTAATTTTTTAACAGTTTAGATGGTGATAAAGAATTTTTGAAGGTGAAGTTTAAAATCCTGAGGACTGGCCATCAGAGGGCTGGAATCATCCAAATGTGGGGGATGCAGCAGAGTTCCAGGAAAAATGGAGGAGCAAAGAACTATGTTCATACTTATCCATGAGGAGATCATAATCTAGAGATGTTTTAAGGTGTCCATATACATGTATTTGTCTGTTTATGTGTGTATATATGTATGTATATCTATATATATATCTAATGTGTGTATCTATATATATCTAAATCTCAGTATAAAACTGTATTGCCTTTATGTAGAAACTCAGAGAAGAGTAGAATGTTAGTAATTCTTTATTCTGCATCCAAAGCTGTAAGAAAACTGGAAACTGAATCAGAGCAATTCTGTCTTTAATGTGCTGCAGCATGCGCTGTTAAACATCCAGAACTTTCTGTGAGATGTTGGAATCACTGTGGAACTGTGAAATTTTGACTGAAGCCTTCAGATCTGTTTTAACCTCATTACTCTGAAATCTCTGGCCTGTGTTCACAGGCAGCAGGATTTCAGGATCATATTTCCATCCTGAGTATTCTGTGATGCTGAATACTTGCTGGATGTTCTCACTGATTGTTGGCTATGTAGCTATTTAATGTGTAAAGCTTCATCTTCTTGAATTTCTCAAGTGTCTTTTGGAAAATTAATCTATTATAACGGAAGGGCTAACTCAAAGCATGAACTTTAATCTTCCTGAGTGAGATAATACCTCTTTACCAAGGCCACAGGACTGCTCTCTGGGATCTGCCTGACCTGGACTTCCTGCTGCAAGCAGGGAATGAGGACATGAGTTGCCCAGAGCCCTGGCTGAGGTGGGCTGCAGTTTTGGAGAGCCCAGTACTATGTTAGGAGGGGGTTTGTCATAGTTACAGCGTTGTGAACTGCTGCTCTCCTGGTATGGGAGGCACATATCAGATGGACTTGTCTGGGGAGATAAGTCGTATGCGATGACCTAATCCGTCTCAGTGAGGGTTTGTGGTGGTTTCTGTCAAAAGCTGGTCACTTGTTTTATAAAAACAATGTGAGGATATGCAGTTGAGAGAGCTAAACCACTTTTTTCTGTTTCTGCTCTGTATAACCCACGGGAGGCCCTGATCCCATAATGTACATCTGGTAAATGACTCCAGGTGCTTGAGTGGGCAGTTGAGCTCTGACCGGTTGAATGCTTCTTGGTGGGAGTTGGGCTCTGGGGTTTGGCTCATCTGCCAAATGGAATGGAATGGAATGAAATGAAGATTTGTCACCTTTGCTTAACAAGGGATAGTCTGGGTTTTCCAGGTGGTACAGTTGCTTAATGCACTAACTCAAACACCATCAGCTGGGACCCTGACTGCAGTCTCAGAAGTCTCTTTCCAGTCTAGTCTTTTATTGGACACAAATAAGAGAACAGAAATATTTTTATGAATAAAGAAATGCAGCAAAATTTCAGTCGGTTTCATGCAAAATAAGTGGATTTTGAAGTGGATATTAAAAATATGTTTTGGCTTTTTGTCTCTGCAGAGTTTACAGATGCTTCCTCAACAACGGAAAGCCATAGCAAAATTCAAGGAGCCAGCACATGCTTTAGCATTTCAACAGAAATTCCACAGGTAAATAATTAAGCATTGCTGCCGCCTTCCCTCCTTTCAGAAGATAAAATCAGTCTCCTCTGGCTCAATGTTTCTTTAATCCAACCAAGCATCTGTTGATTAGTGACCTTCATAGAAGCTCCATGCCAGAATCAGTCTGAGCACCACATTTAACTTTCTTTTAACTTTTAACAGGCACATGATAGATCTGTCCCACATCAACGTGGCGCTGATTGTGGAGTGATGTCTGCTGAGAGAAGCCCCTGCCCCGGCCTCAGTGTACTGTGGAGCTGCAGACTCACAGTGGCAAACCCATCAGGTTGGGACCCCTGTCAGCTCAGTCTGTAACTGCTCTGTCGAACTGCAGAAAGCCCCAAGGTGACCTCCAGGAGAGGTGAATTCGAGAGGATCTGCGAAGGCGGAATTCCTGTTCAGTTTCTTCACTTTCTGTTGTAATCACATGGAATTATAGAATTTTTTTTTTTTTCAAAATGCTTTTGATGCATGTAGACATTGTTCTTCAGGATCCTACTGTGTGACCACAGTGACTTGAGAGAGAATGGTTACAACGAAAGATTTAAAAAACTTTCTCCATAGCAAAGAATATTTGATAATGGTTGCTCTTATCTTCAGTGCAAGGTATTTGAAGGAAACATTTCTATATTCATTTTTCTAAACAAATTAGTTGCATTGTATACATGAGAGCACAGAAGGTATTCTTGCATAGATTTGAACATGGTCTGCTTTGCTGAATAGCAGTTTGCTGAGAAGCTTTGGAAGTGACACTGGAAAATTGTAGTTTTGATCTTTGTAAATAAGTCTGTCTTTGCATTTTTCTATTACAACATAGACTTCCATCTTCCCTTTCCAACTCCACTTATTCCATAAAACCCTGTGTAGGAGGAATAACACCGCTGTATTTTCCCTTGGTTTTTACAAACAAGGAACTTTGCCCTTCAGTAGCATTGTGGGGTAGTGAACTCCAAGCTGTAATTAGGTTGTTTCAAATAACTCTGCCAGATGCAAGGAAAAAGAAATATTTGGTGGGTCACTTCAAAAATGTTACGCAGGAAGAGTGGTGCATTCCTGATAGTTCTTTTGGCCTAATGTTTCATGGTTGCCTCATGCTTTATTTTGATCAGGTTTTTTTCTTTGAGATTTGTTTTGTGATTAATGCTGGACCGTAAGAAACCCGTAACTGAAAGGACTTTTGATGTGGTGTTCTTGATACATAAAGGACTATGAGGACATTGTGAATCTTCTGGTGAACATGTCAGTTACCAAAAATGCCATGCAAACATTAAGGAGCTTATATTTTATTCAAAGTAAAATTCGTAATATTTCCTTTTGGTTAGAACCATCCAGACGGGGTTGCCAAAGGAACAATTTTTTTCAGTTACTTCTGAATAAACTTATTAAAATGTCATCTTTATATTGGATTCCAGTTTTTATGAACATTTTCTTAGTTTTTAGACCATAATGTTTTGCTTCATGCTTTATTTTAGGAATACTCTTAAGCACTCCGCCTACTTTTTGAAGGGGGGGACTTACAGAAATATAGATTTGTTACCTGAGTGACTGCAGAAAAACACTACGGGTATGAAATAAAAGAGCTGCAAATGGGGTCCATAATAGGCATGCCAAGCTGGAAGGGATGAGCTAAGCAAATTTATAGTACCTTTTTTCATAATTTTTTTTCTTTTTTTAATGATTTAATGGCACAGATACTTAATTGGCTTTCTTCCACTTTTGATCCATATTTTCAATTAAGTAAAAGTTACCAAAAATAAATGAGGGAATAAGTACTGTCAAAAGTCTTCTAGGTAGAGCTGCTCTTTGTTCATTGAAATAATATAGAATAACATGGTGCTTAGGAAATACTCTTTAAATCCATTTAAAACTTGGTAACAAGACACAGTACCAGAATGAGAATCTTTTCATGGAAGCGAGGTTTACCCACCTGTGTAATTCATGCATAATATTTAGTGACAGCCGCAGTTGCTGTCCATGAAGTGCTGTTAGTGCTTTAGGGTAGAGCCAAGCCCAGGCCAGAGCATGAGCTGCAGGTAGGAAGTGCCCAGTGGGACCAGCCCCAAAGACCTGCGAAGGGATCAGCCCCAGGCCATTGAACTCCTCACACCATCAGCTCTGGGACCCCTACACTGCCTCCTCAGGTTATGTCACTTTTATTCTTAAGAAATAACTGCTTATCTTGAAAACAAGGCATTAGACAGTTGCTCATCCCACTGCTAGGGAGCAGCTTCTCTGCAGCGAGCAGGACCAGGAGACATCTCGGAGTGGAGTTACGGTAGTGCATGTCTGGAAATCTGGGATAGATGCAAACGCCAGACAGGCCAGCAGCTGAGTTCAGCAGCTGAGTTCAGCAGTAGGAACATCTGCAGTTGATCAGCTGTCCTGTCAGAGGCAAACATTATTGGGGTTAGAGGGTTTCTTGGAGCCTAAGAATATGGGTTTGATTCAAAAGTCAAAGAAGTTTGTAGAAACGCTCCTGCTTTGGGTTTTGAATCCATCCCAAAGAGCCTGAGGTTCAGCCAACTTAAGTTTTAAAAATTTTTATTCAGTTGGGTTTTTAATTTTTTTTTTTTTTTGAGACAAATGTGTGGCTTTGGAATAAAGGCATGAAATGGCCTCATATCTATTTAAATGAAGGAGTGACGTGAGCAATGCCTGTTTAATGAGTAGATGCATCCTCTTTAACAGCGGTTGCAGGAGATTATTGCTTCTGCATAGGCAGGGTATGGGGTGGATTGCTGGGGATTACTTCAGCTGCTTACTGCAGTACCTGGGTACCTTCCTACATGTAAACATACCATATGTATGTATGTCTATATTGGTTTTATTATACACATACATACATACTCACACCCTGTGTTGTCACCATATCTCTCTAATAGCCTAAAAAACTCAGTAGCGAAAGTAGCAATTAGGTGAGTCATTTTTTAAAATATTTGTGTTCTCTTACTTCAAATCCTAACTTAAAAGTGGATCTCTTGGCATTGATGAGTCTGGATGATACAGTTCCTTTAGATCCATTTGTTGTCTCCTCTCAAAAAACCCAAAAGGAAGTAGAGCTAACGCTAGACGGACGTGTTCTCGATGTGTTCTCTTCCAGCACAGAGTTAAATCTGAGCATTTTAAGTTAACTTTCTTGGAAGATCTGTTGCAACCATTATCTTGTTCTTTCTTTGTAGTGAATTCACAGTACGATGCAAAATGGAAAAAAAAAGAGAAGGCATTTAATGTAGTATGTAAATATTGACCTTTTAAAATTAAAATGCTACTCAGAGTGCTTACAGTCAACCACATCTTAGCTATTTGTTAGTTTTTTGTGTTGTCTTACCTAAATTTAAATGGATATGGCTCCATAAATGTTGATGTGTTTTTGTGTATATCTTCAAATTTTTATAAAGATGCTAGTAAGTCAATACATATATCCTGATCTGTGTATTATTTGTTCAGTTTTTATTAGCATAATTTTATAATTATTTAAATAGGTAACTCCAGTAGGTTGTTATATGAAGTCAACTTTTTTTTTTTTCCAAATTCTTTCATTTCCATCTTGTACCACTGGAAAATTCACTTTATTCATATTTTGCCTTGACTAAAATATTGAATTACCCATATGATCTGTGGTATTCTAGTAGAATGTTCTACCTTTTTTCTTTTTTTAATTAAAAAAAAACCCTAAAACACCTCTGTCCTTTAACTTCTGAGGGGAAATACAGTGCACTGTCAGACCACGGCACGGCGTCTCTCTGGGTTTGTTCCATTGTGCTGTTTGCAGGTACAAATGAGGTCTGTGGTGTGATACTGCCCTCAAAAGTTGGGGCTGTTCTGGTTTCACAGTTTTGGTCTCCCATGCGGGCCGGGTTGGTGGCACGTTGGTGCCTGCAGTGTTTTCGGTGCCGCCATTCCCTGTGGTGTGGTGTGGTGTGATGCTGGGGATGCTCAGGGTCCTTGCTGCAGGCAGGGGGACGAGGACAGCTCTGTAGCATTTCCGTAGCCAGAGGGATGCTGTCCTCAGCCCACACACATCCCCGGTGTGACCTGGGAAGGAGGAGTGGGCACAAGCACCCCCTCTGCATGGTATCCTTGGATATCTACTTTTATCCCCCCAGTTTAAATCTGAAGATTTGCTTCAGGTTTCCAAATTTCTGAAAAGAAGTCCTGCTAGCCTTTAAAATGCCAAGCAGACTGAGCATTTTAATTCATTAATGTTAGGTTTCCACTATAAGGATATAGATGAGAGTGAAATTGGAGGTTATTTCAGAATAACCTGGGTGGTCCTCATAGGTTTTTTTTTAATGTCAGCTGCTGGGGATAAGAAAAAACCTTTTAGTTGGTACTAATTTTTTTTTTTTTTTAAACATAGTATCTTTTAGCTTGAAGTGATGCAGTTTCCCTGGAAGCTACTGCAGGCACTTCCTGCCGATGGCACTCAGTAACTGCGTGTCTGTATGTGTGTGTGGGTGTGTCCCCTTGTAGCTGGGGTGAGAGAGGGGGTGGGAGGCTCTGGGGTTTCTTCTTTTGAGGGTGTTTCTTGCCTTTTTTTTTTCTTTTTTTTTTTTTCTTTTTTCTTTTTTTTTTGTCTGCTTGGGAGATACCCTGGATTTGTCCTCTGGCATAGTATTGTGATGTTCCTGTCCTTTGTGTAGTACTGTGTCTGTGATACGAGTTGTGGTACTTGAAGGTAGAGATCTGGCTTCATCTGTTCACTGTCAATAAGGCATTTTTTGTTCAGAAAGACATAGACCTTTTTTAAAACGCTTTTTTTTTTGTGCTTTTGTTTTTGTTTCTTTTTTTAGCATCATGGTAGATGAGAAATTAAATGTAAAGGAAGCAAATCCTGAACAGATTGCAGAAAGTTAGCCATATTATAAAGGTCATTTAGGGTAACATAGAGCTTTTGTTTCCATGTTGCCTTAAATCATGCCTTGTCCTCTAATTAATTCATAAACATAATACTTGAAAGTATTTTATCTTAAATTAGTATCAAATCCTAAGGATTTTCTGTAAGGTTTTTTTGTAACCTGGTTTTTAATCGTGGAGATAACTTACTGTCCACATGAGCACAGGGGCTTGTGTACAAAACCAGATTCATATTGGATCCTTGCGTATGCCAGCTTCTGGTATAATATGGTTGGGAAGGATCATTTTGTTCTTTATAACGCTGCTTTTGGCAGGGTTGGGTGTTTTTAATTTAAAACAAACAAACAAACTCCCTTTTGTACTTCTCTGCTTATTTTGGTGGAAAGTGTGGTCCTTACTGCACTAAAGAAAACCTCGAGGGGGAAGTTAATCTCACTTAGGTGCCTGTGTTGCTCTCTGCTTTCTTGGTTGGATGCACTGATTTTTCTAACTAACTGGAAATGGGCTTTGTAGATACACTTTTTCAACAGGTTACACTGCTTTTATTTTATGTAACAGGGCTTGTGTTCAGTGGTTTTTTCCATCTAAACTTTAAACAGTATTGCAGATTACAAATACTTTTGTAAAAGAACATGTGTACGGTGAAATGTAGCTGTATTGCAATGTTGTGTGTAGTCACTTGGAAGATCACAGTTTCAAACACTGCTGTATTGATGTTGTGTTTGTTCAGGATTTTCTTTGTGTGCATCTATGGATTTTAATATGCATGGTATTTTTTTCCTAGTGTCTGTCAGGCTGAGTTTGGAACCTTACAGTTTTATTTCTATTTTGAGAATAACAAAGCCATTTGTTTGCAGGTTTTCTTTTTCAGATCATGAAACTTCTTTCTGCGGTTTAACTTCTAATTAACAGACCTTTTCACTTACAGATCCAGCAGAGACCAGATGCTAACACTTATTTATATTCACAGCTGATCCTCTGTACCATTGCATATAATTTGATTTATGAAGGACCCCTTGGATTAAGTCAACTTCCTTTTTTCCTATGGTACCTCTTGCCCCCCTGCTATGCCCTTTCCCATTTCCATCTCATTTGTCCCCATTTTTCAGTTTCCGCAAGGATATTTGCATCCTCGTTATGTTCCTGCCCTTTTCACTCCCTGTTCACTCTCTGTTTTCTTTCCTTTTCCTCTCTGAGTGCGTTACATTCAGTATTTTGCTCTGTTTTCTGTTCTTCCAGCTCTTTTGAGGGTACTTGAACCCTAGATGTCCTAGGTGATGAAATGCCACCATGCTGTACTTTTCTCTGCAGGCTTTGGCACCTGAAGCTGAGGTTACTTTGGTACAGGTGTCACCCCTTAGGCAATGCTGCCCGTCCCAGAGCACTGGAGAAGCATCACTTAACACTTTTGCTTTGCAGTTCTACCCGTGCTGGGGAATGTAGGCATTTCCTTTACATGCCTGAGCATTTAGCCAGGTTGAACAGGATTAACAAATATTTTATCCTTTTCACTTTTTCAGGAGCTCTATTCTTGAATTCAGTGATAGTAATAGCACTTTTTGTTATTGCCACGTAGAAATACCAACACTGTCGACACCATCCTACCTCCTATTACTATTACTGAATGTGATCCTTCCTAACCTGTAAAGTCTAAGCAGTGTGTATATATATAAATATATACATCTACATCTGTAGTTGGGTGTTTTGAGAACTATTTCAAACGTACTGCTCTAATCTGGTTTGCAGAGTTTGTTTATTAGCAGTTCAGGCTATAAATTCAGCAGCCGACTGTATCATACTGACTGCACTGGGAGTGCGTCTGCCTCATGTTTTCTGCAGCATCATCTGCACAAGGTGTGCACTGCTGATTGCTTGAGTGTAATACTGGACTGTGCCAAATCCTCCACGTGCATAAGAGATCTTTGTCGTACCTATTTAGGTGAATGTAAAAATGGAAACACAAAGATGATCTCATGTACAAGCTTTTTTACATGTAATTTCATGTTTGAAATGTGAACATGTAAATATATTTATTGTACCTAAAATATGTCAATAAAAACGAATCTTTACCATTTCTTGCGTTGTTGCTTGATTTACAACTTCAAACTTGTCAAAAAGGGCTTCACACACTGGATTTATTTTACCTTTTTTATTATGGTATCATCATTGGGCTTCCTTTTACATCAGCAGCATAGCACAGGGTTCTTTTCTTCCCCAGCTGTGCAAAGGTGCCCCAGATGGAAACAAAAGTGGCTGTGGGTAAAAGGAACTTGTGCTTGTGTGGCTGATTCGAAGGGTCTGGAAGCTGAGAGAGGATCTCTTTTTGAAGAGATAAAGAGGAGGAGGCAAGGAGGAAAGCCTGTGAGTGTTCAAGCTTTTTTGGTGCTTTTTAGCCATACTGACATGTCTAATAAAAGATATCCACTTTCAAATATTGCCCAACAATTTGTGACGTAAAGAGGAGCTCTTGGTAAGCTCAGTTGGGTCACCATCAGTTACTTCCTGAACACAATTATGTCAGCATAAATGGAGGCTAATTCCACTGGCCTGTTGTAGATCAAGGAAAGAGTTCAGAATCAGCTGTCTTGCACTCTGAAGAGTTTTTTTAGTAGTTTGTTAACATTATTCACAAAGTTAAGTGCAAAAATCCTGGCATCACTGGAATGGCACCTGAGATCCAGTGCATGCATTTCCAGGGAAGCATTGCTAGCTTGTCACATAATCACTGGGGTAGCTCTCAAGAGAATGTTGGTACGTGGGGCAGACTAATGACACACCAAGTTGTTTGTTCTGCTGGTAGCCTGATGGAGGACACGCAGCAACCAGCAACACAGGGACCTTAGAAGGCTCATCAAGGTTAAAAAATTGCCTCTGATTCAGTGATTTAAGTAGGGAGCCACGTAAGAATAGCCAGCTTTGTGATCCGAGTTCCAACCTAGTTTTCAACGTGTGATTCTGTCACTGTAAATATCCGACTGCAGCATTGCCTCTTCCACATCTTGTCCTCCAGAGAAGGCTCCAAACCAAAGTAAAGCTCACCAAAATCCCTCAAAACCCTCATTTAATGAGTCCTATCTCCTGGCTTCGTTGTACCACCTTTCCCTGCCCCTGTCAGTCTGTAGTCTTGGGGCAGGAATTGGTGATTTTCAATGCACCACTGAGCATTGACTCTAGTCCAGTCCTGCCCTGAGTGGATTGACCACTGCCCAGCACAGGGGGAGAACAAGCTCCCTTTTCAAGAGGGCAGGTGAGGATTGGGCATAAAACTCTGTTGGTCTTCAGAAGTTAAAATGTCCTGCTAATGAACTTGTAATTTTGTGAGCTTGCAGGATTCGTGCAGGGATGTGCTTTGGGAGCTGGAGGGCTGACAGGCAGGGAGGAGGGAGGGGTGAAATCAATGTGGCTAAAAAATAGTTACTGAGGGGATG
This sequence comes from Donacobius atricapilla, assembly GCA_013397315.1. Taxonomy (NCBI): domain Eukaryota; kingdom Metazoa; phylum Chordata; class Aves; order Passeriformes; family Mimidae; genus Donacobius; species Donacobius atricapilla. The sequence goes on along the minus strand of WBMY01011908.1, from coordinate 22,135 downwards.
GAAAGAGAGTGACCAAGGGAGGTGCAAACAAACCTTTAAAATCAAGTCTTGAGATGCCTAGTGGTGTGCTTCAAAAATTGGTCTTGATTGACCTTTATTAATTTGTAATGATTTGGGCAGGAAGGGTTGGAGCATGCTCATCAAGTATGTTGTGAGATAGATGAGGGAGGGCTCAGATGAGGAGGAGGATTGGAGTATCTTAGAGGAATTGGATGAACTAGAGAATTAGAATAATAGAGGTGAGATTAAATTTAATCTTGCAAAGTGCAAGGCTGTGCTCTCTGGTATTAATAAATAAAGATTTTTGCAATAGGAGTCACTGGGAAAAGAGGAAGAGCAGTGAATTAATTGCAGATATCTGATCTATAGATGGGGTGATCTATGAGGAAAAAGACTACTGCCTTTTTAGGCTGCATGCATCAAGCACTTCCAGAATTGAGTTATTAGCATGTGTATGTGTGGTATGAAGATTTAGTGCTGAACTTCAGAAATTGCAGCCCAATCAACCACCTCCCTACTGCCCTAAGTAGAAACACCCTGTGAATATTTATTTTGGGAAGCTTTTTTGAATGGTTCATCTATCAAAGATTTCCTCTGCTTTTGCTCTACACATTCCACCTTTCAAAGACCAGGGCTTAAGCTACAGAAAACATCCTTAGTTGGGTTCAAAGAGAATTGACTGGTCACACGGTGCCACTGCTCCTTGGTTTCAGATGTCAAGTCTGATAACTGCTGAATATACATTAAATATTTTCACCCATCCGTGCTGTTCTGAAAAGATCCCAGGGGAATGTGTGCCTTCAACTGGTGAAAAATTAAAGATGCTGAGTAGGAAAATTGTTCTGTGGAGATGCTGTTGGCATTGGGGATGCTGTGGGGAGAACTTGGGAGTTAAGCATTTCTGTGTCTTCTGATTCTAGTCCTGTATGCCACTGACTGTTACCTAATTAACAATCTTTTCATTAAATTACTGATGAGAGGATTCTCCTTTCATAAGAAGGATTTTAAGACAGCACGAGGATGGACTGAATAGCCCCATAGCCTTTTCAGATCCTGTTTTCTAGGGTCTCAGACAAATTTGGCTGTGCCTTCTAACTGTGATGTTCCTGTGCAGCAGCACACAGTCTTTACTTTGCAGCAAAGTCAGTAAGAACCGAGGGAGGGGGGTTTGGGAGACTTTTTCCTACATTTACCTATGCAGTGGGTCAGGTGCCTTCCACAGCCTTCCTTAATGTGGATCCCACTGTAGGACTTGAGAAATGGGGAAATGGCTAAAAGCTTCAGAGGAAAAAGTGGAAGGCAGCTCTCTCTTTTTTTTTTATAAGACTCAAAAGGTATTCGGGGTTCGGGATGCCTGGCTGGTCTTAGATTCTTTGTCACTTTTTATCATTTGCTTGTTTAAAAAAATTATTATTGCTATCATTATTAACCTTATTCTTGAAACTGCCGCTTCTGCAAACAGTAGCTGGGTGCTAAATCTGAGTCATAGGGACTGGATAGAGTTTGAGAACCATGGCATTGTAAATATCTCCTTTTCTATTTCTAACCTGGACTTTTGTGCGGCAATACCAATCCTGGAAGCCAAATCCCAATTAATTGATGAGAAGATAATTTTTCTGTATATTCTCCATCTTAAAAACTGCCACAAAAAGGTCTCTCTGCAAAGTGATACCCACAGCTCCTACTGCTTTAAACCTTTCAGACTGTTCAAAGGTGCTGGCTTATTGCAAAGGGCTTATGTTTGTTGAGTCAGGAAAATTCAAGGATTGCATCAAAATGGGGAAGATGTGGTTGTTTTCAAGTCCTCCTTGTACTACTGTTAATCAGCCCTATCCAGAGGGAGGATGCACCCTGCTTTTAATGGGGTGAGGGGCAGGAGGAATGTAATCATCCCTCATCAGCGAGACCCTCAATCACTGCACTTGAAACAGCTGGGGGTACGTAACCTCATCTTCATTTGAAAATTTTAGCACCTTTTCTCTTACCCACCTCCATTTTATGCTTTTTTTTTCCCCTCATAAATTTTTATGGAGTTTGGGTTTTTTTTGTTTGTTTTTTTTTTTTAAGAAGGCTTTATGGGCAAAATGGCAGAGACCGTGTGAAATGTGGAAGAGCTGAAAGGCTATCAGGGTGGTAAATGAGGCTAAATGGTTCTCTGCCACCAGCTGCGTGGAGTTCAGTGATTGAGTCTAACTGACAAGAAATAATTACCCCCTCTCAGGGAGGTGAAATGGGTCCTCACACTGTGAATGCTGCTGATGAAGGGGCTGTCCTGCAGCAGGCAGGATCCTTTCCAGCAGTTTTTATGCCACATCTTGGCAGCTTGAACCCCGTGCCAGCATCCTGCACTAAGGTTTTCTTGCACAGGGAGATGTCCTTCCGTGACTCAGCACATCCCTCCTGCCCTCCTGCTCCTGGGGAGGTTCAAAACCCTGACACAACATCTTGGGATGAGAATTCCCTGCATTATTGATTACAACTGGCGAGTGTCTCTTAGCCTGTTTTATTTCAAAGCAAGAGCCCTCTTGTTTCCTATTGCGAAGATGTGCATTAGGATCTAAAAGCACCTGGCTTTTTTCTTCCTGTCCAATGAATTGCAAGGAACAAATATGATGAGTGAATTAGTTTGCAAGAAGGAAAGAAAAGGAAAGGAAAGGAAAGGAAAGGAAAGGAAAGGAAAGGAAAGGAAAGGAAAGGAAAGGAAAGGAAAGGAAAGGAAAGGAAAGGAAAGGAAAGGAAAGGAAAGGACTTGCAGTGCTCCAGTCTTAAACTTTCATGTTTACAGTTCATGCTGGAGCCTTTAAAAAAAACCACAAATCAAACCCTAAGTATTTGAACATGCAAGAAACATGAAGTCAAACATAAAAGCGTGATGGCAATGGCTTGAATGCCTCTATATTTCCCTGGATTTATTAGCTCTGTCACTGATTTGATGACAATGCAAACACTTTGGATACGTTGAAACTTACGTATCTGAAATTTGATTCATTATTATTGTACAAGAGCCCATCCAGGGTCATGTTGTGTACTGCCCGAGGGAAAACAGGTACCATCTCAGGGCAGCCCAGGAGGGTGGGAGGAGGCTCTGTCCCCGTCATTGCCATCACTCACCTGGTGTCTGTAAAAGAGGATGGCTGTGCTCACCAGGTGGCTGCCATGAGCCACCGTGCTGCAAACAGAGCTTGGTGGAGCCTCAGCAGTGAGGGAACAGCTCAGTGAGGCTCTGCACCAGTCTGTGTTTCATTGCTCCTCTTTTATGTGGCTGTTTCTGGTGAGACTGCATTCTGAGATGAGAATTTTGCCCGTGAAATGTCCAAGGTCCTGTGGGTTGTAACAGGCTGGTTAGTGCACGGTGTCACCAGCTTGGCCTTCTCCTGCTAGGACATGCTGCCTTCTTGACTTCTTCCCCCTTGGTTTGGCCTCAGCAGGAGATGGGGTGGGCACACAAGGCAGCGTGTAAGAGATTGCTGAGCCCCAGGGGCAGCACCCTCTGAGCATCTCGTACCTGGCAGCTGCTGCATCCTTGCTTTCCCCCTCCTCTCATGGCACTTAAATGAAGCAGGTGATTTACTGAGCACAGAAGTACTTATCAAAATAGTATCAATAAATACCCCAAAAAGCCTAAAAATACCCTAAAAAACCCCAAAATCCCACAAAATCAGCCAACCCATCCAATGAAAAGACCAACCAGGAAAGGCCTCTGTCTTCCCACCCACCATCAGTTCCTCACAAGCTCCTGGTCACCAGCGTGGCCCAGCAGCTCTCCCAGCTTCGTGTGTCTGCTAAAACATAAACACTGAGGACAGGACTTTTCCCCACATGAGCCCACAGTGACTGTGCCTGATGATGGTATCATTCCTTAAATGCCTTTCAGTAGTACTCAGTATAATCTCCATAACTTTTCCAGGAACTGCTGTGGAACTAAGGGTCTGTAGTTCCCTGGGTTTTCCCTCACACCAATCTTTTTTGTAGATTGGAATAACACTGGGAGCTCCCATCAGCAGGGACCACCAAAGACTTCCTGGACATGTGGTAGGTGAGGGGTCCTGCCATAACCTCTGCCAGCTCCTTCAGAACTCCAGGATGAATCCAGTCAGGTCCTGAGGACTTGGGAGCATTCAGTTGCCACAGCTGGTCCTTACCATGGAGGAGACAAACCAGACCCCAGATCTCCATCCACAGGGCGTGGCAGGAGGCTGAGGGAGGCCTCAGGTGAAGGTGATGCTCACTCCAAGGGTCAGGAGGAGACCTAAAGGAGGGTGAGGAGGCCTTACAGGCCATGGGGTCAAGCTACTGAGGGCGAGAATTTTTGAAACATCAAAAACATCAAAGCAAATGAAAAAATGCTGGCACGTTCTATTCAAATCTCTTGGGTTGTGTTTAAAAGTGCAGAGTGGGCAGCATGATGGATGGGAACCTTCTCCATGAAGGTGGTGTTTATTTACAAGGTATTTGGGGTTGCTTCCTGGCTGGAGGAGGTGTGAAGGTACTTGAAAGCCAAGTGTGACAGAAGTCCTCAGATTTTTTTAGGTTTTTTTTATGCTGATGAGTGAATCTTAAGGAGGATGTGCCAGTGTGGGAGACAGTGAATGACTGTTGCCAGCTCTGTGATTTTCTTGGCCCTGGTTGCAAGAACTCGTTCTGGGCATGAGGTACAAGGACTTTTCTTCTTTCTCAGCCTCATAAAATTAAGTCAGGTATATCGACCTTCAACCACACCTTTGCCCATCCCCAGGCCAGGAATCCCTGATGCAATTCCCTGAGAAATTCTTCCCCCAGGACCTCCCACTCCCCTCCCTAACCCTCCATCCTAACTGTGCTGCCTCTTCTAGCACAGCCACTGGGATGGGGGAGCCTTGTCCCACCTCAGAAGGGAACCCTCCATCCCAGGAAGAGCCTGTGCCCATCTCTAACCCCTTTTATGGGTTAGACATCCATTTGTAGTGCTTACCTTCCCCTTCCTCCTCCTGCCCCTACAGTAAGATTTGATGATGGAGGGACATGGACCTGCATGGAGCGATGGGGTGGGCACAAGCCATACTGGGCCACCGGGGAGGAGGGATGCGGAACTGGTTGGTTGTGCTGGAGTTTTGCCTGCTCATGCCAAGCCCAGAAGTGCCAGGAGAGGTGCCTGGTGGGCTGGCAGGTGTGCAGTGGGTGGATGAGATGCCCAGCTGGGCACTGCCAAGCTTCCCAGGGGAGCGGAGGGTAGGGAGAGCGAGATTGTGTCACCCACAGGAATCTGGTCCTTGTGCCATGATTTGAAACACCCTAGGGAAACAAAAGAAAAAAATAAAAAACCCTTTGCAGTTCTATATCAGAATTGTTTACACCAAATGTACCAGAATATTCTCAGAGAACCAGTTTTAACATGTGATTATGGAAAGGGTGTGAAAAAAATCCTACATCAGACTGAGCCAGAGACGTAATCAGACTGAAATCCATTTACAGGAACTAATTACCAGTGTTTTGGGTAGGGTTTTTTTAGGTTTTTTTCCTCCTGGCATCTCCAACAGCCTTTAGACAGAAGCATAATGAACAGGCAAGGAAGCAAGCAGCTCCAGAAGCGCAGCCTGCTGCAGTCTGGGCTGCTGGGAAGGGCTCTGCTTGCAGGACCCAACTCCTGCCACGCTCATGCTCCGTGCCAGCCTTCCTCCTGGTGGTAAATCAAAGTGTCAGGGAACCACAGAATGGCTTAGGTTGGAAAAGACCCCTGAGATGCCGAGTGCAGGTGTTAACCCAGCACTGCCAAGCCCACCACTGAACCATGTCCCCAAGTGCCACAGCTACACCGCTTATGAACACCTCCAGGGGTGGGGACTGCACCACCACCATGGACAGACTATTCCAGTGCTTGACAATCCTCTCTGTGAAGCAATTCTTTCTTAAAATCCAATATAAACCTCCCCTGGTGGAACTGGAGGCCATTTCCCTTTGTCCTACCAGTTGTTCCTAGGGAGGAGACCAACTCCCACCTGGCTGTGACCTCCTTTCAGGTGGTTGCAGAGAGTGATTAGGTCTCTCCTGAGCCTTCTGTCCTCCAGATTCAGGACACAGGTAGAAAACGATAGTTTAACTCGAGTTTGTTGCTCAGTTGGAGCGTTTGAGGGCTGCCAGAGCCTGGGTCCTGTGTGGCAGAGCAGAAGATTAATGCAGGGAGAGGTGGGAGGAACAAAAGGAGCCTGCTGCCACTGAAAGTTCTTTACCTGCTGTCAGAGGGCAGGAAAAACCAAAACACAGCACAAGCTGGGTCTACTGAGACTGTTTCTTCTTCATATTTCACAGAACCAAAAATTACCAGGCCCTTGTGCTGCATGAGACATTTTAGGACCAGTGCTGTCAATTGCTGCTGAGCAAAGTCCTGACTGTCACACTAACCTGGAAAAGGGGATTTGGGTCGTAGTGGGGAAGAGGGGAAACACCTGCAAGGTGGTCTCCATGCTGCTGGCTGCTTTCTAAATGAGCTTCATTATACACGTAATTAAAGGAAGAGAGTTGAATGCTACTTAGCCATGTTTTAGGGGTATTAATTTCAAGATTAAGGGCACCTGGAGATTAAATGAATTAACTCACAACCGAATCAGGTTAATTGTCAGTTTCTTTAGCTGGAATACAGCTGAAAATGGGAAGGTTTTAGTTCAGTAATAACCATGGATATATTAAAAAGCAGATTCTTGAACTGAAGGAAACTTGCTATGAGAAATGGGCACCAAAATGGACAAGGGAAAAGCTGGGTGGCAGTGTGGGCTTCAGGTTGGGCCGGGCAAAAGTCCCTCCATCACACTGGGAAGAAACTGGGCTCTGGTTTTGCTGTTTGTCCATGCAGGAACCGCCCAGAACTGGACCCTTCACCAGGGGCTGCCCTGTGCACCCTTCTGTCGTGGGGTGTGCTCCTGGACAGGACCAGAGCTGGCCTGAGGCTGGCCTCAGCAGCCCAGCCTGGCTGAGGTCACAGCTTCACTTCCTACCCACACCGCATCAGCTCGGACTGCAGTCACCAAAAACAACATCAGCCACAAGTGAGTGTTCCCAGGCACCTCGCCTGGACATCCCATCCAGGTGTGCACATCTGTCCTGGAGCTCTTTCCTGCCACCCCCTGTCCTCTGGGTTGGACATGCCTGATTTACCAGAGTTTGGGTTGGGATGGGTGTCTTCAGTGTGAGCCTGACCTCTGCTCAACTCCTGACTGCTGCTCCAACACCCTGAGGTCGGGCTGGTCAGCCCTGACATATAAGTGCAAGCTAAACACTGCTTTAAATAACAAGTAATTAGCTGTAGAGGTATGTGTGAAACCTGTTGAAATTCCTGGAGAGATGTGATGTGTTGCTGAATGTTTGTTTTTCCATGGGTGGTGTGACTGACCAGAGTAATTGTACATAAAGGATGAGCAACCTTGCAGCAGAGGGCCTGTCTCTAATCCTCCCTCTTTCAGAGTACACAACCCCTGACTGTCTTCCTATTCCTCCATCATCATCAGACTCACTCAAATTCAAAGCAAAAAGAATTCAATTTCAAAATCCCTTTTTTCCTGTGCCTATGTGCCTCTTCCCAAAGCTTTCCCCACAACTCTGGTGGAAATGCCTCACCTGACACCTCTTAGCATCATGTTGGATTTCTGCACAGGCATGCTACATTCCTGATGGTCATGTGGGAGTGGTTAATGCCTCTAGGACTCTGTTCTCCTTTCTTGCCTCCCATTTCTAACAGGAATAACTGTTTTTACTCACAAGGAGCACCTCTGATTATAATTTTCTCATAATTTCTATTTTTTGATCAAGGTTGTCTCCTGCTTCCTGGCAAGTATTTTGATCACATTTATTGACCGTGTCAGCTTTCCTCTTGTCACCTACCATTACACACTCCTTAATTTCTGCCAGGGCATTAGAGTAGATAAGTGAAACAATCAATGTGTGAGGAAATCCATTTGTCTCTTCCTTCCATTTTCACAGTGAGCTCTTCACAGCCCCTCATTGCCCAGCCTTCAGCTTGCACATCAGCCCTGCTTGTTTCCATCCTCTTGGGCTGAGGCAGCACATATTAATGTGACATCATTGCAAATTCACCCTAGATCAATTGTTCTCTCTAAAAATAAAATAAAATCGCTGACTTTATCAAAGAACTGTTCTACATTAACTGACCCAGTCTGGTACTATATAATTCCCATTCTCTGCTTGGCTCTCAATCTTTGATCCTTTTTCATCTAAAACCTGCTCTGGTTTCTGTGCAATACCAGGGTCAAGACATTTGGCTTGTGCTTGCCCAGGCACTCTCCTCCCTACCACAAATTAGAGTTTCTACTTTCACAATTGCCCTGCCAACACAGCTGATTTGATGGACCTGTGTAACATCATCCTCTCTAGATGTGTCATCTCAAATGCTGGTTCCCGTCTCTCTTGGGTGGAGAGCAGCAAGGCTTCTAGGTTAAGAGCTTAAAGGGACAAATTGATCTTCTGTGGTGGATCCAGTAATTTTCCATATGTATCCATGAGCCATTTCTCTCTTCCTCCCATGTCCAGTATCAGCATTCTCCCAGAAACCACAGCAAGGTGCTTTTCAAGCTGTACTTCAGTTATCTTCGACTTGTTCCTCTCTGCAGGGTGAATGAAGCTATCCCTGCAGAGCTTCATCTTTACCTGGACATTTCAACAACCTTTAGGTTATTCCTATGCAAAGTTGAGCTACAAAACCTGGTTTATAGTAATTTTCCTTGTGAACCACCAAGAGGATTGCGGTCTTTGCTGCTCAGAGGCTTGCCAGCTGGGCTCCAGGAGTGAGGTCTGCCTGCAGTTATGCGTCACGTTCTGCCTTGTGCAAGGGTGCCTGAAGAGGACTGGAAATGAATTTTCAACACTTTACAGGTATCACAAAATTGGCTAAACCACAGACACAGCCCAGAAAGATAAAGGAAGAAGAGCCATTAATCTCAACACCTTTAAAGGGCTTCACGGTGCTTTCAGGCATTGTTCTTTCCACTAGTGTTAGGTTTTGTTGCTAAACAAATATTTTTTCTTTTGGACCCAAAATGTTCCTGGCAGCCTGTGCAGCCCCACCAGGACCAGGGAACCCTGAGTTGTCATATTTTGACTCACTCCTCTCTGGCATGAGGGAAGTCTGGAGGTTGGCTCCATTTGGAAACCCCTGCAGGAGATGCTGGGGAGGAGCTGAAGGGACTTCTCAGCCCCAGCGTTTGCCCCTCCTCTCTCTCGCTTCTTCCTTTGACATTTCTAAATCCACTCTTGGGTACCAAGGCAGAAACCCCAAATCTCCACAGGTGGTTGTGAGGAATCTACAGGAGCACGTGGTGCAGCACTGATTTCTCCAGGCTGCCGGGGCAGTCTCTGTTCCTGTACGCCATCACTGCTTCCAGTCCCAATGAATTCAGCAAGATAATTTCTAAGGAACAGATTGTCACACTCCTTCCCTTAGGAAAACCTTCCTTCAGGCAGCAGTGAACCTTTTATAAAATAGTTAACACTTCTTCAAGCAAGTGCCCATGGAGGACTGGGGTGACACACTCTCTTGTGGACAGGCTGAGCTGGGCGGGCTGGACCACAGCTGGCTGGTTTACACTTTTCTATGGTTTCTAGCATCAGAGCATTGAAATGTTCCACTCTGCTACTTTTGAATCCTCTCCTGATGCCAATTTCAACTGTGCAAACTTTCCCATGACATAAATACAAGAGCAAGTTTTATTTTAGTTACCTTTTTTTTTTTTTAACATTTCAGGTTCACATTTAACACTTTTTGCTGCAGACAATGAAGGCTAGAAGATAACTTTAAAAAAGCCAACACAATCTGGAACTGACATGCAAACACATGCTCACAGAGTCAAATTTAAAAATGCCTCTGAGGATATTCAAAACAAACAAAAGTTTAGTAAAAATACGCTAAATGATCAACCTATTATGCAGAGTTGTTATGTGAGACATTCTCTCATCAAGACAATATTTCAGCAGCTTTAGACAGATGAGATTTCTAAAGGGGATTTCTAATTTGTATTTGTTTTTAATTTGGGGTTTGGATCACAGCAGCAGCAACAATTTGTTTTGTTTTGTATTTATGACTGCACATGTTTAAAATGGTAAATCTGCACTGACCTATTAGACCACAAAAGAAAAACTAGCTTCTGTATTCTCATTCCTTAGCTGGAAAAATAAACCCACAGCATGCATGTGTAAAATAAATTATATTTTTACAGCTTTCAGGATTGGTAACCAAAGGCTATGCAAGTATTTGGGTTATCACAGTCCTGGCTTTAAAAATAGGAAATGGTTCTTTACCAGAAAGTGATTCTTTCAAGACAAAATGCATTTTTCTAGCTGCTGCCTTTCATTAAAATGATATTATTTAATCCAAAATGAAAATGAAATTTATAAGGAGCTTAATAAAATGTGCATGCTTCTTTGTGAAAGAAATTAACTGAAGCACAGAAGGATTCTGGTTTGATTTAACACCAGTAAAGATACCTGGGCCTAAAAGATAATTCAGAGTTAGCAGCAGATCATCCACTGCTGAGCCCCCTGCTTTTTCTTACCCACCTGTTTTTATTGTTTTTGCTGCTCACAACAAGTAAAAATGTTTCCCTTCAGTCTCTAAGCCTTAAAAGCAAACAGAGATGGAGTCATATTTGACTTCACACAGAAATGTGGATGGAACCTGTTCCTTGGCCCCCAGTCATAGCTCTGTAGAAGGTTTACCCAGGCAGAGCAGAGCCTGGGCTGGGACTCTCTGGTGGCCTGGATTCGTTACTGAAAGATAAATAAGTTTTCTCTGGCTGATTTCTAGCCCTGGACGAACACGTGCATCATTTCACTCCTTCAAGTTGCTTCATGCCTCAGGATGGAGGAGGCTGAATTCAGGAGATGCTCCTGAGCAGTGGCAGGTGAAATCATACACTGGCAATAAGAGCCCAACACTTGGGCCCAGCCTGGGCATTCTGGGGGTAGAGAGCAGAGGTTATCAGGAATACAGCCTGGTTCTACACCATGGACACCCCAGAGAGGCAGGAGGGGCCCCAGCACCCCTGACAGGGCTGGTGGGGCAGGCCAAGACAGCAAGTTGCAAAACTCCTCATTTCCATGTGAAGTCCTTCTGAAATATCTTAGGAATGTCCCAAATAGCACTGGCTGGTGGGAGTGGAAGGTGCTGACAAATCCAGGGACAAAAAAGGGATCTTTGCTGCAAGTGGCTGATCAGCCTGGCACTGACCACAGCAAGGGACTTGATCCATTGCAGCGGCTGTCACACAGCTTCCGTGAAAATTACAGGGAATGCAAAATCAGCCCTGGAAACGATGCAAAGAGCAATCTGGTCTCAGCATGGTCATCGTGGAGAGCTGACAGCAGGGAAAGAGAGCAAGACAGAAGCAATGTTCTTGTCCTTCTTCCTGCAGATGTCAAACCTCGTGGTCTTTAATGGATGTAGAGATAGGGCAGGAAAGAATCAGAGGTCAGAGATTAATTCTTCAAAACATGAATGGAACTGAAGAAGCTGGGTGGGTTTTCTTCCGGTACGAATAGGATCCTGGTTTTCACCCAGCTCTGATTCAGAGATGGACACATCTAACCTATGAAAGACTAGGTTTTTAAATATCTACAGTCTGAGTCCCAGCAGAGCTCAGTATCTTCTGAGCATCTCCTTCATGCCCATCTCAATCTCCTGTGCCAGAGGAATCAATGATTTTTTCTGCCTTCCCCAACCCTGAAATGTCCCTGGGGAATACTGGGACAGAGCACACAGCCATCTTGCTGCTGACAGATTTTCTACATTGCCTCTGAATGATGACATCCCATTTCTAACCCCCTTTGGTATTGATTTTCATGGTAAACCGACATAATTTGGCTGATACACAATTTTCATTTCCCCCACCGCTGATGAATTGTAACATCCTCTCTCTCAATGCTCTTTTCAAAAAAAAAACCTTAATAGCCTGGGAGAGGACAGATGACCTTGTAGAGGTGATAATGTCTCTGGTTGAACCTGGGGTTGGTTATGGCTTAGCCCCACAGCAACACTCCACACTCCCTACACAACTGGTAATAATTTTGTGATCAGCCTGTGACTGTTCCAAAAAATAGGAACAAATGAGTTAAATCACAAATCTAGTGCACTTCCTACCCTGTCTATTCCCAAAGAACAGCACGTCAGCAGTGCCAGAAGACACATGGATGATAAGTTACTAATAAATTCATTGTGTTGCTGATTTTTAACAGACTGATAAAAACACTCCTTTTAGCAGTGCCCAGCTTGCATGAGAAGAAATGGTAGAGTTTGGTAAAGTATTCTACACTTGAATTGTAAGAGTTGCTATTGTAAAGGCTGTTAATTGCTGTAATTTTGCATTAATCAGGTATGGCTTGCATTTTTAGCAGCTGAGAGAGCAGTACACATCCCCTCTCACCCCTTGAGCTCAGTGCAGGCAGCTGCCAAAGCTGCACGGTTAACAGGGAATCACTAGAGGTCACTTTGATTCCACCTAACGCAACAAAGCCTGAACGGTCTGGGGTTTTATTTCTGCCTTTTTGTTGTTGTTGTGAGACACTTTTTGAAAGCATACTCTTTTTGCACATGTGGATAAGACTTGTTAATAGAAACTCCTTGGGCTGAATTTTATTCTGATGTAAAGAGTGACACTTTGAAGAAGTTTCTAAGCTGTGTCTGTATTCATCAAGAGGAAATTTGGCCATGAGTTTCTACTTTAATATGAAACATCTTCGACTGGATTTGATATTACTGATAGCAGATGTCATTATTTAACTCTCAATACATAGTTTTGTCCTGTCAGGATCCATATAAGTAGGAAGAAAATAGCTCCGATGCATAATCTACAAGAAGATATTCCAATTTTCCTGCATTTTCAGTTACACCCAAATGAGAAGTAACATTTAGGTGTATTTCATTCCTTGCTTTAGTTGATAAGGAAGTACAGACACTTCCTTGCTAAGAGAAAAAAACACCCCTAAAAAGGAATACCTTGTGATCAGGCAAACCACTTCGCTGGTACAAAGAGCAGCTCCAAGGGGAGTCCAAACTTGGCCTTTTTACATTTGTAAAGTGACAATTTGGTCTCTTCTTGGAGACCTGTAGGATGAAATCTTACTTTTCTTTCATTTTGGACACCTGGGACACTTTGTCCTAACCTGCAAGCTTCTTTTGTCACAGGTTCCCAAGCACCTGAGCCCCAGATGAGGAACCCATGGCACATCTCCCTCAGGAATGGCATCACTGCTGCCCAAATGTCTGTGTGCTGAGTCCCTGGTGGGGCAGGGGCTGCACAGAGACATCCCCCCTGCCCTGATGAGTGGCAGCATCCTGCCTGTTTCTAAATGCAGTTGGTTTAATCCTGTTTTGGGAAAGGCATAAACACTTTGCATGCCCAGAATCTTGGTGGAGCTTAGGTTCTTGCTGCACGTAGGTCAGCTTTGGCTGCAACCAGCAGATCCCACAAAGTTACACCTTTTCTTCTGCACCTGGTATTGCTCAGCCCCTGCTGGAAGGCACTGGAGCACCTGAGACATCTGCATCACCCCATGCAGGGTGGGTACCAGCTGCATCCCTTGCACCAGCTCAGCACCACGCTGCTCAGCGCTGACAAAAGCAAGACAGCAGAGCTATTTGCAATGACAATGCTTCAGAAGGGCTTGTCCGTACCCTGTGCTCAGTGCAGAGGTTGTCTGTCCTTGTGCTTGGGAGCCAAGGACAACACCCGTGAATGCTGGCCTGTCACGGGGCACTTGCTCCCTGTGAATGAACCCTTGCACATCCGCACGCCACTGAAGGCAGGCCTGAGTGACTCCCTGGTGTGTCCATGGGTGACTCCCTGGTGTCTCCGTGGGTGACACGGGAGCAGAGGGTGGGAGAGCTGTGGCTGTTCTGTGTCTCTTGCCCAGGACAGCTCCTGGCGTCAGCGCTGAGTCACTCAGGCTGAGCACCAGCGCACAGACCCGGCTGTGTTGTGCCCACACCCAGGCACTGGGGACTTCTGTCCTTTCCATGAGCTGCCCAAAAACTGGGCTTTGGAAGGTGGGAGGTTCCCAAGATCCCCAGAAGTCCCAAGGAAGGAGTGTCGGGGCAAGCCTCTGTCCATGCCTCCTTGCCCTGGGGAGCAGAGGGTCTTGGTCTCCTGTTATCTCTCCTGGAAACACATCCCTTCTTCCTTTCCACATTGCACACATAAGGGAAATTTCTTCCCAGGGACAGCTCTCCATGGTGCTCCCTCAGCCCCCCACAGCTTTTTATCCCCACAGTACTGCATGTCCCACTCTAGATCACACTAAGCAAAATGATGAGCACCCCTCCCATGAGCATCTATCTTCTCCCTTCCTTCCCCCAGGGGAAAATTGAGTGGGAATAGTTTTAATTAACTACACTGTGTCTGCACCGTGTTTATACCCACGCAGGCAAGGCTGAACAAGTGTGCCTTGCTCTTGGAAAGAGAGGCATGGAGGTTTGTGGCCTCTCTGAAGTTCTAATCCACCAGTGGAGAACCAGCTCCAGAGAAAGCTCTGGGTTTAGACTTCACTGGGCTCACCCCAGCACAGAACAGAGAGAGAGGTGAATGTCTGGGCCCAGAGCTTGGTCACTCTGCAGAGCTCAGAGAAGTCTATGTGCACCCCACACCAGGACCACTGGATGAGACAAAGACGCTCCAGATGTAGCCTGGGACCTCATGGGGAGCCTCTGCAGAAGGCTGACATGACATTTTAGGCAGGATGCAGAAGTAAAGTTAGGACACCTACATTCAGACATATTTGCAGCTGTCTCTGTGAGCTCTTGGTGTCTCAGCTCACCTGTTAGTCCATAGAAATCTTGTTCAGCCAGACTCCTCTAGCCAGCAGAGTTCTTCTCTCCATGAAGGTACATGGAGACACAATCAGAAGCCAAAATAATTTCTTAGTCTTGATCTGGCTAAAGCTTTGTGGGTCCTCCTTGTGATGTATGTGTGTAATGCAGAGTTTAACATCATGCAAAAAGCCAGCTGTCTTCTTTTCCAAAGGTGTTTAAAATGGACTTAAAAATCCAGCAGGGAGCATGTTTATTTTTTATATATAAGAATGCCTATTCTGGCAGCTGTGAGACATCTAAAAATAATTAATTTTTTTTACCAGTGTATAAATTAAGAGGCCTTTCAAATAGTCTATCTGCCAGTAAAGATTTTGGATTTCAGCATGTGCTCACAGAGGAGATCCCTCAAAGTGGCACATGGGCAGTAGGTGATATCTGAGTCACTGTGTTTCTCATCATGTTGACCCTATAGACTGTGGAAAAGTATCCTCAGAGGTGTTTTTCTGCCCATCTCTGGTAAAGCCAGGGAGACAACAAAAGTTGCTCAAAGTCAGAAGAAACCCCATCAAAGGGGAAAGGACCAAACCTGGTTCACTCAAAGCCCAGCATTGTTCTGGCAACTTGTCTGTGATAAGGAAATTTTTTTACTGTTTTCTCCTTCCTACAGCTTTTTATAATTTCAGTTCATAACCACTGGTTCATATTTTCAAAGCAGTCAAGCACATGGTCACCCACACAGAAGATGTGACATTCTGCTGTTCTGTCTAAGGAGTGCTGCCCATGATATTCAGGATCTTTCCGTGAGGATCAGTGGGGAGCTGTTGGCAGAGGGCAGGAAAGATGCCCTGCTGCCTTGGGAAGAAGCTCTTGCTGAGTCTACTGCACTCTGCAAGGCTCTGAGTGAGTTTGTAAAGCTGTTACCTTCTCCTGAAGATGTCCCATGTTGGATTTTCACGGATATATTTATTTTTTTACTGAATTTACCCCCCTTTTCAAAGTACAGCTAAAAGTTCCTGAATACACGGGTTAAAACATATTGCAGTCTGGATCAAAGGCTGGTATTTCATTTCTCCTCCTGTGCTGTTGTGCAGTGACAAAGTTCCTGGTGACTTAAGTGGGAGAGAGGCTGTGTCCTGGGAGACAAAACTTAATTGAGTGTAATACCACAGGGCACGTAAAGTAGGACAACACAGTCTGACCTCATTTTGCCCATACATAACCCTGCTGACATCAGTGGGAGCTGCACATATGCAGTCAGGAGGTGACATGTGCCCACTCTTGGCTGCTCTAGGAAATTCTTACTCGCCTGAAAAATTCTATTATTTAATGGTGCAATATGAGAGCAATGGATACACCAGGTAAAGCTGAGCAAACACAGCTCAGCTCCCTGCTTGTTTGAAGTTGTGGAAAGACTTCTTTTGACGCTGGTGGTTGTTGGATTGAGCCCACAGTACACAGTGATTCATAATCATTTTCCTCAATGAAAGCAACCAGGTTGGTTTGTTGTTATTTGTGGGATCACATACTCATTATTTGCAAATATTTGAGTGGCAGTTGGACTTTCTGATGCCTATGAACCCCGTAGCTTCCATTGGTGTTAGCACAAACTCACACAAATACTGTGCCAGAACAGACTTGTTTGATACTGTACATTTATTACACTCCTGTTTCCAGAAAAGCTTTGCTGAGTAGAAAGGGCATCATTTGGCAAAGCCAACAAAGCTTACACCAAACCAGTAACTATTCCAAGAGAATTGTTCATGAGCAATCCCAGACTAATATTTATTTGCATTCATCACTGTCTAGTAATTAAAACCAGTTCTTACTGCTGTAGAAAACAGGATGGGGCTGACTTACAAGGAAGAGGTGATCTGGGTGAGTAAGGTTTCAGCTCTCTGCTCAGGGCAGGCTGCAAGAGCAGCAGCAGAGCTTGGCAGAGAATGTCCCAGATTCTGGGGCTGGGATTTCTTAATACTAATCTTGTTTTAACTCTTTGGTCTCCTTCCTCACAGAATAAATGCAAGGAGAATATAAAGGAAGATGCTCGATAGATGGGATGCAAGGCTGCTGTATTGAGGAAAACTGTTAGGTTATTTAACAATACCAGTTACTCAGAGGGATGGAGCCCCTCCACCCTTGCAGACATGTGGGACCTGACAGAGGGTGGCCTCTAGCAGCTTGTTCTAAGCAGGCCCAGTATGGGCTGAGACCTGGGACCACCAGAGGCTGCTTACAGCCTAAACTGCTCAAAAAAAAACCCCATCAAATGCTTTAATGCTCCAAACTAGCCAAAGCCTGATCTGTATCCTGCTTGTAAATAAGCTTCCTTCACCCAGCGAAAGCCTACGACAGGTCTGTGACAGTGTCTGTCTGTCATGAGACCAAAAGGAAGTTGCTGTAATCACACACAGATGTATCATCCACTCCCTTGCAGAGAATGCCATCAAAAGTCTCAAAACTTGGAATGATACAGCACTCCCAAGCATGGTTTCCCTGTGAGCACATCCCCTTTCCAAGGGAGACAACCTCGTGTCCCAGAGGTCTGCTGCAGGCAATGCGAGAGATGGGCTGGGGAAGAAGGGGTCCCCATGCCATTCCCAGAGTCCAGCGAGCTGGGCAGAGCTGCATGAAGCGCACGGTGTTCCCAGAGCATCCCTGCTCCCCTGTCCATGTCCAACCCCTCCTGCCCTTGGGCAGCAGCCAGATGTGAGTTTGGTGGCCACGGAACCCTCCACGGTCACGCCGCACAGAGCATCCCTTGTCACCTCTCCTCCTCAGTAATACAAACAGACATTTGTTCACACCAAACTGAGCAAATCTAACATTTATTTCACATTTAGGTCACGGGACATCAAAACAAATATTTTTACCCCAAACAGATTTCCTGACCTTGTGGTTTCACTCCTGATTTGCAGTAATATTTGTCCGAAGAGAGGTCTTGCTCTCACTTAAAAATGAAAGGAAAATAAGCTATGTAGGGTCCTGCACTCAGCTTTAAGGTGCACAATTGCCTGTGCACCCAAATCACCTCTGGATGCTGCTCTTGATTTCACTGGAACGAGGACAAGATCATTTAACTCATATTTCCTGGATTTGTTCACTTCTTTTCATCCCTGAAAACCAAAATTATTTAACTACATAAGCCTAAACACCCCAAATGCAAAGCGGTAAAAATTATATTTAACAATCTTGGCACAAACAGTGGCTGTGGGGCTCCTATCAAATCTGAGACACTCTCATCGCTTGTAAAGATGCATTTTTTAAGGATGATATTTTCCCTTTCAGCCTGCATAGGCCAAGGATCACATTAACACTGCACTTTTGAAAGCTCTGAAGGGCTCTGTACATGGAAAAATGTCCTTTATTCAGTTAAGTCTGAAGTAGTTTTAAGGCAGAAACTGCTGAAGAGAGAATTTCAAAAGCTTAAGAAATCTAGTGGTCCCTTATGGCTCGCAGTAATGAGTAAGATAAAATGCTCTTTCTGGTTTCCTTCCCCCTGTAATTGAAATAGATGCTGTACTGGGGCTGCAAAACTGCTGCCCAATTATCGCCCAACCAGGCTGATTTACATCTGCTCAGCCTTGGTATGGTGTGAAATGCTCAGGAGGGCCAGTGTAAACATATTTATATCCTGGTGGGATGTGCTGAGCTCCTAATATCAGGATAATAATATTATATATGTATACATATATGTGAATTTATCTGCCTAAAGATCCAGATAGACAAACTTTCCCATGTGAGGGCACAAAGAGCTGCTGGCTGAGGCACAGCACGGCTACCTGGCTGGGAAACACCTGGTTTACCCCAGTACTTGTCTTGGATTTTAGTTGCACTGTGGATGTGATCCTCTTTTACTGGAGCACCCAAGCTCCCCTTTGGATGGGTTTACCTGGCGTCTGAGCACCCCGGCACTGCTTGAACTATTGGACAAGTAAACACAAACTAGTTCCAGTCTCATTAGGGCCATTTCTCACATTGGCTTGGCTGGGGCAGGTGGAGAGGACAGGCAGCTGCTGGTGGGCTGTCCTTCAGGGCGCCTCTGCCTCTCCACAGAACCCTTCAAATGAGCTGGCTTTGCAGAGCCACGCAATATTTCACAGGTAAATGACAGACTGTCTACGTGGCTGTAGGTGGGAGGAGAAGGAGGTTTGTGGCCACCACATGAAGCCACACTGGCAGAATTCCTGGTGTGTTTCGTTTCAAGAGTCCGGTACCAAATCCCACAGGATCCCCACTCTGCGTTTCAATGTCATCAGGGTAAAACCCTCAGAGAGTGTGCAATAGGAATGCCATCACATATCAGACATTTCGGGAAGTCTCTGTAATTTCTTTAATTATTCAGACAACAGAGCACAAGGATAATAGCTTCAAGTACATTCTTATACATTATTTTGACAGTAATAGATATGTATTTAGTCATAAACTATTCTGTAGCCACCACTATGTGTACATTTTATACAAATTATAGCCATACTCAGACCCTGAAAATGGACAGTGACATGTCCTAGATGTTTTGCACAAGATTATGACAGTACATCCTTCATACGAGATCTGTAGCTATGGGTGGGATTGGCCCATCTAAGGAAGCACTTCTAACACACCACGGAGGGGTGATCCTGATGAGAGGTGCCGGAGGGAGAGGTGGAATTCAGACATGGTGAGAGGAAGACATGAAGCTGCTTGGAATAAGTGTGATGGAGAACATGGCACAGCACTTCTCTGCTCAGTGAAACAGGCTGATCCTGGCGTAAGAGCATCTCAGCTTCTCTCACACCACAAAGCTCTGAGTTCATCTCAGCCTTTGGGTGAAGATTAAATGAGGCAATGTCTAGTGTGGTCCCATCCAGGCACGTGCCCTGCCCTGACCCAAGTGTGGGCTCTGGTCTGATGGCTCTTGAACATCTCAGTTGTGATTTTGAGTGAAGCCCTCCAGCCTGTGACTTTAAGTTTGATCATTGACATCCTTAAACACCTCCACTACTCAACTTCTGGAGAAGGCACCTTCCAATATGGTCATTTCTTTGAGTGTAGAGGCCTTAAAAAGTGGCAACCACCTCTCAGAGACAGGGTGAGAGAGGCACCGAGATGCTGCCGTACTAAGGCCAGACCCTTACAGCGGAGACTCATTTGTTCCACGATCACATTCTCACGTGCCCCAAATCATCTGGGTTTGCAGCCCCCAGCACACCTCAAAGACAGGGAGGCAGCAGAGTCCAAGCTGGGGTGGGCAGCAGGTCCTCAGCACCCACCAGGCAGTCCACAGTCCGCTGTGATTCCTCGTCAGATAGGCATAGGGGTGGCTTTGTTCCTCTCCTGGTGCTGCAGCACACTGTGGTCACTCCCAAGTCTCATCACCTTGACCATGTCCGAGCTTCGGAGGTTGGGAGTCTGGACTAGAGGCTGACAGGAAGGAGAGACCACATCCATCTGTCGGGGCTTCACACAGCAGTGCTCACGTGTGGAGCTTGGCCACCACCTCCTGACAGTGCTCCAGAAGCTCCTAGGACTTCAGTGTGGAACAGCATGGTCTACACTCTCTGGAGATGGCCCTGGCAGGGGCATTCTGGGACGCTGTGGAGCTGCATCCATCCCAGCAGAGAACATGGCTGTGTCTCTGGAACGAAAGGCCTGGTGGATGAACGTCCTAGACTGGTGAGTAATGGAAACCATAGAAAAGGTGAGAAGGCATTCAAGGCAAGCTCCCGTCCGGCACGGTCCCGTCGTGGACGCGCGCACACATGCACACACAATGTTTTGCAAAATTTTTAAAGGGATCCTGGAAACCCTCCGTGGAGGAGCAGGTGGTGCAGCAGAACCTCACTGATCAGCACCTGTCAAGGATGATCCCCTCGGGGTGGGTTGGGGCTGGGGACACAGCGCTGGCCCCACCACTCAGCTCCTAAACACATCTCCAGCACATTCACCCATGGGTAGCTCAGGACGGACTCCTGCATTATAGCTAAGGAATGTCTCTCACGATAAATAACAAATCTTTATCCTTTTGTTTGTTTTGCAAAGGGTGTTTTGCTCTGGTCTCAGTGGCCCCAAGCCCTGTGCTGTTACTCAAAGCAGCCAATGAAATCTGGTGGCCATCTCCTTCTTCCAGCATCAGCCACATGAATCCCTCTAACTCACCAAAGTCAATGTCTCTCTCCCTCAGATTTCCATCTTCTGGGCACCCAAATTGAAGCCCTTTGAAATCCTGGTGTTGCCACAAGGTGAAGGCGGCTGCCTGCCTTCACATTAACGTGCTTCAAAGGGAAAACTTGATTTAGCATCCTCAGAAATGAATTTTAAGAGCCATCCCCAGTCTCCAGACCAGACTGGGAAGCGGACATGGAGTCGGGGCTGGAGCTGGAAGAGAGGAGCATCGCCCGAGCAGGCATGGGGAGACAGGGCTCTGGCAAAGGGAAACCCATCTGCCGGTCGCTCGTGCAAATAAGTGAGGTTCTACTGTCGGTACAAGAGATTCCAGGTTATGCACAGATGTGATGGACTCATTTCCTTAATTAAAGTACCAAAATTAAATGTTATAAGCAACACATCTAAATAAAATAATGGGCACTCATTTAGGCATCATGTTTCCTAAACCAATAAGCAAAAAGGAAAAAAAAAAAAAAATGGGATGCACCAGGAACTCTTAGTTATTATATACTAACCAAACTGTGCATGGCACATTTTATTTCTATAAAACTATTAAAACTATTACAAAATATTCAAAAATACATTTTAGTAAATTTACAGCAGTTATTTCTCAATTTATTAATGCAAAACATCCTTTTCCCCCCTCTGTACAAACTACCATCTCCATCGTCCCAGAATTGCCGCCATGTGCGCTTTTTAAAAAATATTATTTTCTAATAAACTTTTTCTGAAGTTAAAAATAACAAAGTTTCTTACGGTTTTTGCAAATAAAAAGTTTGTGTAACAGTCTTGACTTCCATGAACGTGGCCAAATGACGTTTTTACAAAGCAAAACATGGAAAACAATACAGGAAATGATGTTACATTTGAAACTATTTAAATTAAAATAATATATTCTCATATTTTACACTATTTCAAAAAACGAAATGTGATTCAGTTAAGTATTGATCTCTCAAAAAAATCTAATTTACAATTCTGTGTATAAAAATATAATTTACGGACCCCCATGAAATTTGTCTTTTTTTGTGTGTGTTTGTTTGTTTGTTTGCTTGTTTTTTAGACTTGCTGAAATGAAGGAGCAATGTAATGGAGAGATGGGAAAGTACAGAATTTTGCTTTCTGAAAGTCAGGACACACGTGGCATGTAGAAAAATAGACTCTGCGCAGTTTTGCTTGGCCTCACAAAATAATTTTTTCCCCTGTGAG